>QRDG01000283.1:16636-377803 GCA_012064385.1 Puccinellia tenuiflora | reverse complement strand
TTAATGATCTTACATATTTTTTCCATGTTGACAAGGTATTAGCGAATATCAAATGAGGCCGAATGCGAGAATAACTTATGCCATCTATCTGTTTCAGTGATTCAGCCTAAGCGTTCCATCTCGCAGTTCGCAATTTGTAGTGATGGCAGTGAGTTGAGTTTTGACTACAGGATAAACTTTCCTGCTCCCAGAAGTTCAATGGATGTAAGCTCTGCTTTCTCCACCTGGTCCATTCAATTATTATTTTGTCTCATTTACTCAATCGTAATCAATTGTCATTTCTTACTGTTAGATCAGTATTTAGTATCTCGCAATGTAAGCACTCTGAATGAGCTATTTATGCTGGGTCAATTCTCAAGTTATGTTAGATAGCATAGTCTTCTCAGTTTAGGTGTTTTTAGTGTACAGAGGTACCGTATAGTCGTGGGAGATCAGCACCCCTCTCCTTAGCCAGCTACCTACCATGAGGTTTTGATGTCGTGACGCTAGAGAGTGGCACACAGTGGATTACTTTGGCTAACATTTCTTCAGGACGTTTATTTTTGATAAAAGATATGGGCAATTGTTAGCATCGAACTATATTCAATTGCCAGGGTTGATCACTTTCACATTGAAATTGTTGGAAATTGTCTGCTTAGTGAAGATACACATGTTGTGGTGATGCTGTATTAAAGCAATGCATTTCTTCTTGCCTATTCCAGTATTAGTTTTTCTCTTTTGCATCCTGTATTAAAGCAATTATTGTTTTGATGTGTATTAATTTTCCAAAGCAATCCATATAGGATTTGTTTATTAGTATATCCACACTGAACCGTGTTAATCTGGGCTTCCAAATATAAAACTACCTGCATATTTTGGATTCATCTACTTCTACTTGATCAGCTACATCAACCTACTGTAGCAGATTTTGCACTCCATAAACCCAACTATGCAGCTGGAGCATGTATGGTTCACTCATCAATACAGACAAGAATGATTTATACGTGTGCTTGATATTTGTGGCACATGGACACAATGCTACAGAGTTTTAATAGTTGGCTGTTTACATATAGAACAACGAATTTAAAAAAAATCTTTTGACTCAAGGTATATGTGCATATCTTCTTATTCACCTGCAATTTCTATATAATGGCGGCCACCTTCCAATTCGATTTCGCGGCTTCAACTTATTTACATGCATATATTTTTAGGAAAATTTCATTATACCAATGTTCTAACTGTAATTCGTATACCCTCCAATTTCTATTACCACTTTCATATTAGAAAAAATATCAGTACATCCGATTTCAGTACCAAATCAGACCAATGTGACTACAAATTTGCACACCCATGTTTTCAGCTGTAGTGATGAAGCTGTCTGACTAGCTACGAGATATATAATTTACTCCATGTGGCATCTTTTATTATCTAACCAATTTTCTTCATATGTAATCCTTCTTACAGTGATAGATCCTTAGAGACAATTTCGTTCATGCCCATAATCTCTGTACTATCTATATCAGTAGGTAATAGTTTTTTTCCCAACTCAATCCTTGGAGTGTGGTAACTTCTTTGTGGAAAAACATGATGTGAATTAGTTTCTTAGTAGTTCATTCACACTCGAGCTGATAGAAAGTTGCATGCTCGAGAGAGTGGAATAAAACTTTGATCTGACTGGAATTTGTACGTAATGTATTTTTTAAATCTTAGGTCTTAAAGATATTAAAGAATATCGAACCTGTATTTATTTGATGGGTGTATACGTGTCTAACTAGAGTATAACGTTTCGTGAGAAACATTGTATGATTTTAATTTGGTTTAGTTCCTTGCATGAATGATCTACTTTCCTTATAGACTTGCTCAACACTGGTGTTCGATCAATGACAAAGAGATATACTGGAACTAACCCGTTAGGTTAATGGTATTATAACAGTTGGTCAAGTCTTGCATACATACGATGGAGCTGCTGTCAGTGGTGGTGGCACGGAGACGGAGGGCGAGCGGGCGATAAGTGTTGGAGATTGTCGTCTAGGTTGCAAGGCAGGAGTGCTCTGTTTGGTTCGAGCTGCTCGAGAACGGCCTCACCGCATGGCTGGGATGATGATTACACATGTATATATGTGTTATGGTTATGTCAACGTAGACTTTGTTCATTGGCACATGTGTATTTCTGGATTTTTTGGTTTAATAAAATGAAATACATTTTCGGGTTTATTCAAAAATTGATTCATGATTGAAGGGACATTTGTTCAAAAATTGATGCACGATTGTAGGGACATTTGTTCAAAAATTGATGCATGATTGAAGGGACATTCGTTCTGGTTTAAGACATTTGTACCATCAATTATGAAATAAAAGAAAAAAAATCGGACCAAAGCATGATTGGAAGGACATTCGTTCAGTTTTGTTGAAACTACCGTTCCAACATGTTGCGCTTGCTCAGCAAGGGTTATTACGTTCTCGATACCTTGGCGGATTGTCACAATATGAAGAACGTACTGACAGACATAGAAAAATTTCGAAATTTATGTTTGTAATGTAATATATTTGGCTACAGGTATATTAGACGTGCGTGGCACGTGCACTTTTACTAGTTAGAAGAAGTATTTGACATAAGAGATCGGTGTTTATCAGATTCATCTAGACTATCTATACCTAATAATAAAAGCAATCAGGCTTCCACGGTTTGGTTTGGTCCGTCATTCGATCTACCCCTAAAGTTCACATAAATTACCCACCACTGCCACCTATAAGTGAAAAAAACGTTTCGATTTTGTTTTTCTACCCCTGTCCCTTCTGAGAAGACGATATCTCCGTCCCCTCATCCCTGTCTGGCTGTCTCCTCCCAGGTTCCAGGCCCAAACCCGTGCCTCTCCTCCATGGCCAGCCAGCGAGGGAGCGAGGAGGCACCCTCGGCATGCCCTGCTTGCCGCCTCTCGCCTCCCTATCCCCCGAACGCCGCCACCTACCCCCGAGTGCGGGGCCTGCTGCGTTGCTCGCCCTCGACCGGACCCGCTCACCGCTGCCGGCCTGCCGCCATGGTCCTCCGGATGTGAGCCCTCTTGCTCGCATTGGTTTCCTTCTGACTCCCCGTAATTCCTCGCCCCCGTGCTCCTCTGGTGCACTGGTGACGCCAAGGCGGGCAAGGTGACTGGCTCACTGGCGGACGACGCAACAACGATCCAGGCGGCACGATGGACGACAAGTACTGCTACTCAGCGCTGAACTACCTAGAGCTGCAGTCGGACCTGTCGGCGCTGATGCGCGCGTGCTCACGTTGCGGTGCCCCAACCTCAGGCTCACCAGCTGGGTGCACGTGCTCGCGTTCGTGCTCCCCAGCGCCAACCGACAGCCTGTCGGTGGCCATCTCGCCGCAGGCTGATCACATAGAGAAGTTCTGGAAGATGATATCTTCAATTTCTGAAACGAACTAACAGCAGACGCAACAACAACGCAAGTACGCAACACATCGCAGAATGACGAAGCACAGGAGCAAATGGCAGTCGGCAATCTTGATTACAGCCTACAAGGATGCACAATGAGGAACACTTGATGATATCACCTAGAATTTTAATCATGAATCCGACTGATTCATAGATGTGTTCATCCATCGGATTTTTGTTATGTAAGTTCATCGGCACTCATGTGCACACAATTTGTTTTATCTGAATGAGTAGGAGTATATATTAATCCTTCCTAAAGGGTTCTAGAATTCAGTCCGTGCAAACCAAGAAATATACTACATTGCTGATTCTTCATTGCTCTAAGCATAACCGATTAATTAATTTCTCTATTCTCATCGAACTGCTATGTAATTTAGCTTTCAGTTCACACAAGTTAGGGAGGTAGGCAAGGAATTCAGAGGTACATATAATTCCACAGCCTGCAGATATAGCAAAGGGCATTTGCGCTCTTATCATCTGGCCATGAAATGATGATCAGTACCAATAGACAATTACCTGTACAAGTGTATTCTCGAGAAGTTACATGTACAAGTATCGTTACGTCCCTGTGTGTCAAAGCATATTTTTTCCCTAAAAAAATTGGACCAGAATTTGTTGTCTTTTTAGTGTAGAGATTCTTTTGATTTGCATATGTCCCTCTTCCTGATTGCTAAGAATTGGCCTTTCTACTGAGAGGATCTATGACTACAGCTGTTCTTTGAAGTAATTACTCTGGTTTAGATTCATTTGAAATGTTCCTTGCTTACTATCCATCATCCCTACATATTTCGTATTTGCATGTATTGTATTTTCTCTAACAGTGAATATGCCAAAGTATCTAAGGAGTACTATCTATCAGTACCTTTGAAAGATAATGACATAATTAACCAGTTGGGTTGGTCTGTATATTGCCTCCAGCAGCACCGAAAGATCCCTAGAGTAGGGATGTGTCCGGCCCCGTAATCGATTTTCATAGGAGGCTTACATTATAGTGGTTTTTATGTTATACAGTACAATATTAGCCAACCGAGTTTGTTGATGTTTTTTGTGACTTCTTATAGGTTTTGCGCTATTTTAAAAAGACTAATTTATTATTGGCACAAGTGGATTAAAATTTATACAACCGTAGCAACGCACGGGCATTTTTTGCTAGTAATATAAAAAGACACAGACTGTCAGATCCGGACGATCTAGACCGTACGTCATCTGTAATCCAACGACTAAGCAACCTCCAATGTTGTATGACGAACCATCGACTCCAATCCGCAATAATCACGCAAACAGTTTCTTTATCCCGCAATAATCATGCGAACGGTTTCCTAATCCCAATTTTCGCTCGAGTCCAAATCCCTCACGCCGGAGGGTGTCTGCTCTCTTTCTCCCCAAGCGTTTTGAGAGTCGTCTTTCGCTCTCCGTCGCCGCCCCTCGCCTCCCTTCTCCCCGGTGGCGTTGCTGCCTGGCGAGGTGATGGTGTAGGTGGTCGTGCTTCTTCTGTACATAGTAGTGGTAGATCCTGCTTCGCGTCTATCGCGGTGGTGCCCTATGTGGCGTATCAGAGTAGGTTTTCAGATCTCATCGGCTGGATCTGGAGCATCCTCGACCTTCTCCTCTTGCTTGCTTCGCTCCGGCAGGCATGGCGGACGGAGCTCGGCCGAGGCATCTCTGCAATAAGAGCCGTCTTCCCCTCTGGTTGTCTGATGTGGTTGCGGGCGGGCGGCGACTGCATCTCGGCGGTGCGGCGTGGTGCGGAGCTTCCGAGGAGGGAGATGCGCCGGCGGCACAGCGCCGGAGACAACTTTTCCAATAAGCTTGCAAGGTTCGGTTTTTTGCTGCTTCTCCTCATCTCTTCTTGTTACCGTGGTGGAAGAAGAAGAGGGGTGGAGGAGGTGGGCTGGTGGCGGCAAGTGCTGCTGCTTTCGCTGCTCCCTGAGCTGGTTCTCTGCGGGTCTGCTTGCTGGTCGCCGGCGACCCGACCGTCGGCCTGGATCGGAGCGTGCCTCCCGCCGATGTGTTATCTCGCAGGAGTGCAAGATCCTGGCGTCTGCGCCAGGTGGAAGATGCGGCGAAGTCAACGAGGATTTCTCCTCTATAGGTCCATGCCGGCGAATCAGCTGCTGTTCTTCGTCGTCTTCTCCTCCGGTGATCCGTCGGTGAAGATGCGAGCAGTGGTGGATGGCTTGAAGATGCAGAGAAGATCTACAGTAGGGTTAGGGTCTGCTTGTTTTTTCCCTGTTGTTTGGGGTCTTTTCTGTAAATTGGGGACAGCTGCCCCGTATCTGGATGATTCCTGTACTTTCGTTTTCCAGTTAATATAATCCAGGTATGAGCTTCAAAAAAAAAAAAAAAAATCCCTCACGCCGAATCTGTGCTCGCTGCCGCCGCCGCCACGCCCACGACCCTACGTCGCCGCCCCGGTCTCAGCGCTAACCGCCGTGTAAATCGCCACACGCAGCAGACGACGCCATCTCAAACCACACACACTCAGACGCCGCCGTTTCAATCACCGCTCTTCGCCGTCTCAATCCCCGGTCGCAGCAGACGTCGCCGTCTCAATCGCCTGGCGCCACGGTCTCAATCGCCGCTCGCCGCCACAATCCGCACACGGACGACACCGCGCCAGGAGGCAGGAGACTGCCTCTGCAGTTTCAGTTCACCAGTTAGGCTTGCTGTTTTCAGTTTACTGAAGTGCCCATCATCTTCCATTCGCTTCAATTTCTGTACGGATCCAGAACGAAATACTGGAATGGTTTAGCACGTATCGGTACAGAATAGCTGTACGTTGTTGTTCTCCATGCATCAGGATGAGACACGCTGGCGACTGAGAGCGCTCTGATTTGCATGCGTCAAATTTCATCCTTTGTTTTAGTTCAGTCTTATTCTTGACTTCTTACCCTACGGTGAGTTTACATGATATCTTACACATTAACACCTAAGATAGGCTGATCTTCTCTGAACTGTAAGTCTGAGGACTAAATTTCTCACCTAGACCTCACAACCTTTCACCAGCACTCTAGCAGGGACGGCAATAATAAATTATCCATGTTATTTCATTAATAACTCAGCGATTATTGTTCATATATACTGTGAATATAAGAATACTTTGTCGATGTTTCCACCATCATCCAGGAGAATGTAAATAATGAAGGATGCATATTTACCGGTTCTATGAAATATGCATAAGCAAAGGAAGAAATGTTCGTCTTCTCAGTTATCTATATATACTGCCTTCATTTTTTTATGTCATGTTTGCGTTCTTTAATTCTTAAATCATGAATCAAAATGCTTGCAGATATTATTGACATTTTCATTGTTAATGTTCATCATGATTGATTTTGAACAAAACGGACAATTTTGCCTCATTTTATTTAAAAAAGTCGAAGAGAATCGGCCGGTTCATTTGCAGGGAAACCGGCCGAAAACCCGTACAAATGCACCAATGTCGTCATGGAACACGACCACATTGGGCAGTCCACCACAGCCAACCTGGCTACCCACACGAAACACAGACGCACAAGGAAACCGTGTCGAGGTTGCCGCAGAGCGTCTTCGTCGTCACACCTCCCCGAGGCGGCGATTCCGACATCATCGCAGCTTCCCAAACAGAGCCTCACAAACAGCACCAGATCTCATGTCGGCCTATGCCAACAATTGGCCACACGCGCCAAGGACAGACATCTCCAAATCCGACGACGAGCTTCAAAAGGGAATTATGCTGGACTTGCGCCGACCGAGAACAAACCCATCGGACACGTCGGGAAGACCGACTACCGAAGCCCAGCCGCGACCCAACTTCAACTCGACGCATCATCATTGCCAACTGCACCCTTGGACCTAGCACAGCTGCCCAGCTGTGGGCGACTCCGAGACGATGCCCCCAAGAAGGAAAGAGACACGGAAGCGTCTCCACCACCCGATCTCGGATCTGAGGTTTCCCTCCGGAGTCGAGGCCGCAGGAGGAGGAGTGAGCACACCTCGACGATGCTTTCAAGAAAGCCCACGACGCCCGCAGGCGCCACCATCGCCAGCTCCGGCCAGGACCGGAGCAAGGATTTCTCCCGGAGAGCTCAACAACCTGCAACCTGAAACGGCCGCCCACGAATCTCCACCATGCGCGCCGAAGCCCGCCGACCACCACCCATGCCGAAACCAGCTCCGCACCTCCAGGCCGAGCACGTCGGCGCAGCACCGAGCCACAGCTAGAACAAGCCGCGCCGCAGATCGAAGTGCATACACCGGAGTCCTCGCCGCTGACCACCTTCCTCACCGCCAACCAGAGCTGACGCCGAGGCCACCATCCCAAGCGGGCCGCCAAGCCTGCGGCGACAAGCAGGGCGAGATGCACATGCCCTCTGCCCACCGCAGCATCAACGCCTGGAGCAGCAGGGCGGCGCCGACCCCGCGCCCAGGAATTGGCGACCGAAGGTCCCGCCGCCGCCGCGCCGACCGGGGCTTTGCCCGGCGACGCCTCCGGCGGCGGCGAGAGGAGGGGAGGCTAGGGGGGACTTGGTTGAGCCCGGAGGGGCGCCCCGGTGCGGCCCGGCGCGGCCGCACGGGAGCGGGAGCAGGAGAGAAGGCGTGCCCTTCTTGAGCTCCTCCGTGGGGAGAGACGGCGACGACGGAGCTTGTCTTCGGGATGGATGGAGAGAGGGCGCTCAGGGGGTTTCGGATCTGTGTTTGGCTAAACCGGAGGCGGCCGGAGGTGGGAGATCAGGAGCTGGCGGCGGCGGCGGTCGCAGAACGCGGTCGCGAGCGGTCTTGGGTTTTGACAGATCCTGTCAGCCCTAAAAATGTGTTCCCTATTCTCATGCAGGATATGAAGTAGTGTCATTTCTGAATTACTTGGACAATATTTCCAAACTTTCATGTTTCAAGGCCATAGAAGCGGGCAAATTTAATGGATGGATGGACTCCCTGTTGTGTGCTTGTCTTGGTATCAAGGCCATGCCAGCCAAAATCACCCTGTTTTTTCCAGATACTTTATGACAGTAAGATTTTTGGTTATTTCCTATCCTCATTCCATATGAAGTATGTGCAAAGTGTTATATAAATGCAGTTTTGATCTACTTATCAAGTGTGCAGCAAATGCGTCAAGTATGTAATCATCCAACCGTTCCAACGAATGCATTTTCTTATCTTGCAAACGCACTGGGAGTTATTGTGTATCTTGAACCACAGAATTACCCTACACGGCGCCACGGGACTGATGAGAAATATCTAAGTACACCATCTATCTTGAGTAAGAAACAATTAGGTTACTATGCATCTTGATCGTAGTGGCAACATTAACATATAATGTATTTCCGGTAATAAATAGTTGCAAATATTTGTAGTGGAAAATTATTCTCTGAATGGAATAAAAGTAGTTAAAGATATTTGAAAATTACAATATAATGAGTGTAATATTAAGTTGCAACAAAAAAACATTATTTTCCTGTACGTAGGTATTTTTTTATGTCTAATGCAAGAGAATGTATATGTTACCATTGATCTGATTTGGACAAAGATTTATCACTTTCATGAGCAATAGCCAGTCTAATTGTTTCCATTAACTTTGTGTATGTAAATCTTCGATATTTTCCACTTTTTTTTAATGGGACATCTACAGGTGAGCGAAGCTATGTGGGTGTGCCCAATCTGACAAGCGGCGTGTCGGTGTCCACCTCCTGTTTTGCCTTCTTATGTATTTAAAGCAAAAAAAACTTGGTTGTGCCTTTTTCATATCATCATCTGTACATTTTTTCAAAGCATGATTGACCCAGTAGCAGCTCTTGTTAGTGTGTAGGTCGAGGTGATGGCTATAAAGCTTCCTCTAAGGAGTTGATTCTTTCTCGAAATTTATAGCAATAGACCGCAATAATGCTCGAAGGAGTTCCTACAAACTTATCGGTCATTTAAAAAAAAATGCATCGGCTAAATGCTAACTTCTTCCTTTGCAGGTAGAGATTACGACTTAGGGCTGAAGAGAAGTTTAGGGACCTAGAAAAGGGCCTTAATTTTTTATCTTCCCTACTGAGGAGAGTTCATTGATTCACATGTTATTTTCAAGAACAGCTTGTTTTCTTTTTGTAATTTGTGTATTTGATGATACTAATGATCATCTTGTGGAGAAAATGGGTAGGAGATGGAACAATATCGAGGAGTAAGTCAAATACGATGGTGTGATATATGATAAAAAAAATTAAAGTGTATATATTAACTAGCATGTTGGTGGGAGATGTGAAACCACAGATTTTTAGATTACATGTATTCTCTTTGCTGTAAATTCTATTTTCTTCCATATTGTAACGAACTACTAGATGTATTTTTCTGTTGTAAATTTCAATTTTTTAATTATTGTAACGGTACATTGAATCAATTTTTTAATTATTATAACTTGAACATCTCATATATTTTTTTTGTTGACAAAAGTTATCTACGGAGTATTAAAATTTTCTACCTTCAGTACGGTTATTAAAAAGTGTGTATTGAGTATGGGATGTGCGTCATAATCACGGTTGATATGTTTTGTAAAAAAAATATTTCCCTCGGTGAATCTGATTTTACTTCTTATTTTTGTCCTTGGGTATGGGACATGTGTGATAATCAATCAATGTGGTTAATAAATATATGGTCCCTTTGTCAGGGTAGCCAATATGGACTTAATTTTATTGCTATAGTTAATTTAAATTAGCGGATACGTGCAATACACGTGCATGATTACTACTAGTTATCTATAGGTTAACTGGTTGAACCTGAAAGCATTCAACCCGTGAAATACTCACGCACAACCATGCATGCAAGAGCCATGCACGCATGTTGATCAAAAGGGATGTTGCATGCACACCGTACCACTCGGTCAAAGCACCGGTAAAACAGTAGTTGCCAAACACATTGCAGTTTTGTTAAAACTGAGAAATACTTCGGTATCAACAAACTGTAGTATTCATCTACCTGGCACTCAAATACTTCAATTTTGAGATACTTTGGTTTTACAAATACTTTACTGCCAAACTAGGCCTTACCTTTGTTTTCTCCTTTGTACAACTCATGAGCTTTATCCATAAGCATTTTATCACACTGCCCACAGTAAAAAGGTGGATGAAGTTTGAGCTTTATGGCGTGTTCTGAATCTCCTCTTTGACGGACGCAGAGCGAGCTCTGGCGCATGCGCATGGAGCAAGCAGGTTCAGATTCTCCGGCATCAGCACCGGCACGCCAGCCATGGCGCGAGCAGGGGCCGTGCTCGACTACGAGAAGTCCTTCTTCGGTTCTTCCTCCGCGACGTGCTCGGCAGCTAGGACGCCAACGTGCGCGCGATGCAGGCCTGCGAAGGATGCCGCGAGCGCACCGGTGAGCCCGCGTTCTTGAGGTTCAGGTTGTTGACCGGCGCCAGAACTCGCCCAGTCGCCCGCGTCCGTGCCATGCATGGCCGCCCGCGCCAGAACTTGCCTCCTCAGCCCCTTGCCGGAGCTCGCCTGCTCCGCGCCTGGCCGGAGCTCACCCGCGCCCACGCAGTGGCCGCCCGCGCCAGTGCTCGCGTGCTCCAAGCCCGACATGAGCTCGCCCGCGCCCGCGCCGGAGCTCGCCAGAGAAGAAGAGGCCGGGCGACCCCGCAGTCGAGCTGGACCCCGCGGAGGGCGCATGGCGGGGGTCGGCGGCGCGGATGCGTCCTGGGCGCTGTCGCCGGCAGCGACCCGAGCGACGAGGCGCCGCACCTGCGGGTCGACCTGCACATGAGGCACAAGGGAGGAGAAAGAAAGGGGATCAGAGATAGAAGACTCTTTCCCTGTGCAGCAGTACTGGTGGAGCAGGCAGGTCGATGACGGCCGTGCAGGGAGGCGGAAGCGGGGCGACCCTGCAAGAAGCCCTAGGCCTAGGGCGTCTGGGACCGAGAGGCCGAGGGCGGGCGTCGCTTGGCGGTGCTCCAGGGCGACGAGGGTCGGCGGTATCTACGTAGTGCGCCGGCGGTAGAGAGATGCTTGCTGGTCGCTTGACGGCCATTGGACGATGGCCCATGGGAGAGGAGCAGAGGTAGGAGGGGAATTGGGGAGCCTGGTCGCGTGGAGTCTGGCCGACTGGCCCTGAACGTCCGGGAATCCTATGCTCCGCGTACCGCGGAGGTTGTTTAGCTTGGCGTACCCCCGGTCGCGAATGGACCGGCCTATTAAGAGCGAATCCGGTTGTTTTCACTGTTTTTTTGTTTTTTTTTCTTTCTCCTTTTTCTGTGTTTCTTTTTCTTTTTTTCTGTTTCTTTTTTCTTTCTTATTTTTTGGTTTACTGTTTCTTTTTATTTTTTTGGTTTCTTTTTTCTTTTATTTTTTCGTTTTTCTGTTTATAATAGAGCTATTTATTCTTTTTACATTCTATTAGGTTTTTTGTTTTTTTCGTTTATTATTTATTTTTTGTTTTCCGTTCTATTATTTCTTTTTTTCACTTTTTGAAAATCATTCAAAAAAAATTCCGCTCACAGACTTTTTCTGTTCGCCTTTTAAAATCGTTTAAAAAGTAATTTCCGTTCAAACACCTATTTTTGTTTATTTTTTGAAAATCGTTCAAAAATAATTTCCGTTCACAGACTTTTTCTGTTCGCCTTTTAAAATCGTTCAGAAATAATTTCTGTTCAAATATCTTTTTTGTTCACTTTTTTGAAAATCGTTCAAAAATAATTTCCGTTCATAGACTTCTTCTGTTCGCCTTTTAAAATCGTTCAAAAATATTTCCGTTCAAATACCTATTTTTTGTTTACATTTTGAAAATAGTTCAAAAATAATTTTCGTTCACAGACTTTTTATGTTCGCCTTTTAAAATCGTTCAAAAATATATTTCGTTCATAGAATTTTTTTAGTTCACTTTTTAAAAATCGTTCAAACATAATTTTCATTCGTACACTGTTTCTGTTCACTTTTTGAAATTGTTCAAAAAAGTTTTTGTTCACCGGCGTTTTCTGGCCATTTATTCCTGCTTCGCTACATCTCCGTACTGCTTTGCTGAGTTGCCGTTGTGTGTACGTTTTTTCAATGTTCAACGTTCGATCTGTTGTTTTACAATTTCCTGTTTTTTTCTTATGTTTTTTCCATTTTGAAAATCAAAATTTAAAAAAGGTTCCAAATTTAAAATTGGTTCAAAATTTAAAAAAGGGTTCCAAATTTTAAAATGGTTCCATTTTGAAAATGGTTCCAAATTAAAAATTTGTTCCATTTTGAAAATGGTTCCAAGTTCAAAATGGTTGCATTTTGAAAATGGTTCCAACTTCAAAAATTGATCCATTTTTTGAAAATGGTTCCAACTTCGTAATTGATCCATTTAAAAATGGTTCCATTTTGTAAAATTAGTTACTTTCTTCATTATTGGTTTTGGTTTTTTTCTAAAAAGGTATCGTACTGAAGAAACAGTCAGCGAAAAAAGTTCCCATGATCGAAATAGTCAACGATCGCTAACTGGGCCTAGCCCATTAGCGTGCAGGGATGGAGGGGGTACGCGGAGCGTGAGGTCCTCCGCGTACCGCGCTGTATAGGCGCTCCCCTGAACGTCTCCCGCGGGTTGAACCCCGGGTTCAGCCCATTTGTGTTCCTTTTTCGATCCCACACCGCCCCGCCCCGGTCCGCTTTCCTAGTAAGGCTACAGCGCTCCAGCCCAATTAGCAACTGAAACCATTTTAGCCCAAGCCAATAAACACCATAGCATAAGCCGCACCAAAATCCCCATTCTGACCCACGCCATTCTCAGGCTGAGCTCAAAAGGTTTCGACGGAGAAAAGATATTTGTATGTCTTATGCACAAAGATAAAAATAATGACTCGTACACAGAATTATCTTTTTTACACATCCCATAAAAAATGTTTTTCCTTACGAAACTTTTTGCTAACATTAAATATTTTAAAGTATATCCGAAATTTTTATATTAATATTTTTAAAATATTTTTTTAGCATGACCCGATATGCATTTCGGCACAATTAGCTGAAAGTTTAATTAAGATCTACTCCATCCCTTTTGAATATAAGATGTTTTATCTCACTCATATGTTGACTAGATATGTTAACTAGGTTTGGATCTACACACTAAAATATGTTTAAATACATGTAGACACATTTGAATATGGACAAAATCTAAAACATTTTATATTTTAACATGGAGAGAGTATCTAAGTAAAAAGATACGGTGCCACTACGTGCGTCGAGCGTCGTCCAACTCTCGCTGCTGCCAGGAATTGAAGTCGATGTATGCAGATAAGGCGGCGTGTCACCACAAGTCAACAAGTGTATCCATATCTCTCACTGATGCACACGATCAGGTGGCGACAGATCAGGATCAACGCATGAAGAAAAAGGGAACCGCACTCCTTGTGCTGAAGGATCAATTAGGTGAGACGAGATTCATCGCTCCCTCTGCATTGCTGCATCCGACTTCGGTTTATCTGCTTGGAATTTGAAAATTAACTTTAAATTAGCATCAACCGGTCATGAATAAATGCGATCGGAAAGATTGTGAGATGTGATTTTAAGATTTACATTGGCCTTGCTTGACGGATGCCAGATTGTTACCTAAGTGACGTGGCCAGTAATTTTATAAAGAATGTCTTAATAAACATCATCCTGCTAAAATATGTACTACCTCTGTCTCAAAAAAGATGTCACAGATTTATTCAAATTTGAATGTATCAATACATTAAATCATATCTAGATACATAAAAATTTAGACAAACTTATGACATCTTTTTTGGGACGGTGGGAGTAGTAGTGTTTTCTCTAACCATTGATTGGTGGTAATATGGGAAAAACAAAAAGGTTACTCGAAGAGGATTAATGCATTTTAGCTTCTGCATCATACCACTTTCTCATAAGGTCTGACAGGATACATACTAATACTAAAAACACTTTTTTTGGGGGTGTGAATCCTATTTTGAAACAACGTAGACACTTCATTTCGGGACTTTTTAGATTGTAGGATTTTCGTAGTAATTTTGAAGGGTTTGAATCATATGGAACTTTTCCTATGAAAGCCCTTTGGATCATAGGATTGGGGTTGCCAAATTCCTTTGGAATCCATTCCTATGGCCCCAATTCCATAGGATTCTCAACATGAGCTCAAACCTCATTTTAATTTTCCTAAGCAAAGTCCAATGCAGTTTCACTCTATCTCTCTCCTCTCTCCCTCATCAATCCCTTCAAAACTCCTGTGTTCAATTCCTGTGCACCATCCAAAGACACCTTGTCGGCACAGTGGAAACCAGGGTACCACGGGCCGGCCTGCCAGGGCCCACAAGATCCTTTGGATGATTTTCGCTAAGGACCAGGCTCTCCAAGCCTGGCGAGCCTCGCGAGGGTTTTTCCCTCGCGAGGGGTCTTTTCTCCTCGCCGAGGATTCTCTCCCTTGGCGAGGGATCGCAACTCGACAAGGTGTCTCCGACGCCACCCGCAATTCTGCTAAGGACCAAGCTGAAGGGCTCGGCGAGGCTTTTTGCCTCGCCGAGGCTCCTTCCTCACCAAGCCATCTCTGCCTCCGCGGCAGAGCGCACATGGGCTCTGCGCCATGTGCAGAGTGACGCGCGCGCCTGCGCACGATGACGACGACGCCGCAGTTGCCGTTTCCATGTATAAAGGAGTCAACAAAGCAGCACCAGGCAAAGCGGACAACGAGTATTGCCACTTTGGTGATAAGGGAACCGTCTGCAGCTACGCTCCAAGGGCGGCGTCACTGTGGGACCCGTTCCACCTCCGCAGCGCCAGCCCGCCGCCCGTTGGGCGGTGGCCTTTTCCAGCTTTGGTGACGCCGTCCCTGCCATGGACCGCGTCCATGGCCCTCACCTTTCTGGTGGACTTCACCTTTATTGTGCACCGCGCCTCCTCTCTTCGTCGCCATGTGGTAACCCTTCCCGCCCAAATGTTTGGGCGGAAGAGGTCCGAGACGCCTATAAGAGGAGGGAAGGCACGTCCGTGCAAAGGGTTCGTTTCACTGGAGAGCTCGGTGCTGGTTCGCATCCTAGCTCAAGATCTAGGGTTAGCCATTGTTGGCCACCTCGAGCTCGACAAGCTCTCCTTGTACTGTAAACTCTCCAAGCAGTGCAATACACAAAAGCAGGACGTAGGGGTTTTACCTCCATAAGAGGGCCCTGAACCTGGGTAAGACCGAGTGTTCCATCTCTGCAGTGCTGTCCCGCAGCGAGTCCGACGAGCACCGTCGCCGGAGCACGTTGAGGGTTGTTTGATTCCGTGTTCAGCCCCTTACTCGATCCTTCTCGAGACACACCCAGTTCCTGGGACAGATCTCCGACATTTGGCGCGCCAGGTAGGGGGCTGAGGCGCATCTTCAACCTCGACGCAGCCATGGCCGGCCCTTCTCGCGCCGAACGACTCGCTCGCCGGACGGCCAGCGCCGCCACCGCTCCTCCTGCTGGCAACCCGCGCGGCCGCCCACGCGGGAGCGCCGCTCCGGCGCGCCGCGTCGACCCCGAGCCCCGCGTCGAGCACCCGGAGGACGACGATATCGACCACGCTGAGGACGACCTCGGCGAAGAGGAGGCCTCCTCCCTGCACCTGTCGCGGGACCATGCTGCCTCCTCGCTGGGCCGCCCTGCGCCCAGTCCGGCGACTGCGCTTCTCATGGCGCAGGAGCTGCTGCAGTACCGTCCCACGCCGGACGCTCAGGAGGCCTGGCTCAACCGCGTCTCCGAGCTCATCGGCGCCGCTCGCGCCGCCGCACCTGCACCGTCTCGTTCCCTGGTTCCTTCCGCGCTCGTGGGGGACGTGGCGCACGGCGCACCTCCCGCACCTCCTCGTCACCCTGCACCTGCTCCAGCTCCACCGGTTCCACCGCAACCTGCTCCAGCGGGGGCTCCTCCTCGCGACGGCCGCGCTGCATCGCACGCGTCGTCGCCGCACGACTGCCAAATTGTGCAGCGAGCCCCTGAGGATGCACGCGTGAGCATCGAGCGCGGGCAGGAGCGCCGCAACCGCGCCGTCCAGGACGTCGCCACCGCCGGGCGCCACCTCCGCGCCACCCTTGCCAACGGCACGGTCACCTACGGCACGACGGCCGCGTTCACTCGCAGCCTCCGTCGTGTCGTCTGGCCGGTCAAGTTCAGGCCGAACCTTCCTCCGCGCTACGACGGCAAGAACAACCCCCTGGAGTTCCTGCAACTCTACACTCTGGCCATCCAGGCCGCCGGGGGCGACGACCGGGTCATGGCGAACTGGTTCCCCATGGCCCTCAAGGACTCTGCGTCCTCATGGCTCACCAACCTCCCCGCCGAGTCCATCAACACCTGGGAAGAGCTCTGCCGGTGCTTCGTCGCCAACTTTAAGGGCACGTACGAGCACGGCCTCACCTACAACGACCTCCGCGCCGTGCGTCAAAAGCCCGGCGAGACCCTCCGCAAGTACATCCAGCGCTTCAGCCAAGTGCGCAACAAGATCCCCAACGCCACCGACACACAGGTCATTTCGGCCTTCCAGGCTGGGGTCACGGATGTGCGGATGCTCGAGAAGCTTGGCATCCATGACAACATCACCACCGTCGTCAAGCTCTTCGACTTGGCGGACAAGTGCGCCAAGGCTGAGGAGGGCCGCTTGTTCGTCAAGAACAAGCCAGGGGACCCCGCCGAGGGGTCCAAGAAAAAGAAATCCTCGGAGAAGCGCAAGACTACTACAGTCCTCGCGGCTGAGCCCGACGCCAAGCAGCCTCGCCAAGCTGCCACTCCAGCCGCGGGACCTGAGAAGAAAGATGACCGCCCCTTCTGCATCTACCACAACAGGCATTCTCATGCCACCGAGGACTGGTACGACCTCAAGAGGCTTCGCGAGGCTCGCGAGGCAAACGGAGGCCGCGGAGGCTGCGGCGGAGGCCGTGACGGCCGCGGGGGGCGACGCTGGAACAACAACTACAACGAAAACTACCAGCAGAACCCCCAGGCCAATGCCGTCCAGCCCGCGAACGACAACCTGCCTGCCGAGACCGACGAGGGCTACCAGGTGCCTCGCGGGGCCGCTTGCATCCTCGGCGGGGCTCAGGCCCCTCGCTCCAACCGCCACTTCAAGCAACTCGCTCGCGAGGTCGCGGCAGCCCTTCCTGGAGTCGAGGCCTCCAGGCCCCTCAAGTGGTCCCAGTGCCCCATCACTTTCGACTCCAGCGACCACCCCAAGTCCACCTCGACTGTTGGCACCATCCCACTGGTCTGCACCCCCACCATCAACAACATCGCCGTCTCTAAGACGCTCATTGATGGGGGTGCCGGCCTCAACGTCATCTCCGTCGAGACATTCGAGAAGCTGCAGGTGCCCTACGAGCGGCTCATGCCCACCAGGCCCTTCTCGGGAGTGACAGAGGGTCTTACCACCCCTTTGGGGCAGGTAAGGCTCGCCGTCACTTTCGGCACCCAGGCCAACTACCGCACTGAGCTGATCGACTTCGACGTCGCGCACATCGGCCTGCCCTACAACGCCATACTCGGCTACCCCGCCCTCGCCAAGTTCATGGCGGTGACCCACCACGCCTACAAGCTCGTCAAGCTCCCTGGCTCGGGTGGCACTATTGTCATCCGCGGCGTGGTCTCGGACGCCCTGTACGCTGCGCAAGCGGCCTACAAGGCTGCCGCGGTGGCGTCACCCGCTGACGAGGACGAGGAACCCCTCCCGAGGCCCCCCGCAAAGAAGAAGCAGCCGTTCTCTCAGGAGAAGGCCGTGACAAAGCAAGTGCCTCTTGAGGCAAGCGGCTCGGGGGATAGCGTCATCATCGGCGCCAACCTGCCTCCCAAATAGGAAAGCGCGCTCGTCGCCTTCCTCAGGGCAAACTCTGACATGTTCGCATGGACACCGTCAGATATGTCCGGAGTACCGAGGGAGGTGATCGAGCACCACTTAGCCGTGTGTCCAAACGCACGCCCCGTCAAGCAAAAAGCGCGGTGCCAGGCGCCAGAGAAGCAAGACTTCATCATCAAGGAAGTAGACAAGCTGAAGAAGGCCAGCATCATCAAGGAAGTGGTCCACCCCACTTGGCTCGCCAACGGTGTGGTCGTCCCCAAGCACACCGGAGGAAGCCGCCTCTGCATCGACTTCACCGACCTCAACAAGGCCTGCCCCAAGGACCCCTATCCCCTCCCAAGGATTGACCAGATCATGGACTCCACCGCCGGCTGCGCGCTCCTCTGTTTTCTGGATGCCTTCTCTGGTTATCACCAGATCAAGATGGCAAAGGAGGACGAGGAGAAGACATCATTTCTCACCCCTTGTGGTGTGTTCTGCTACGTCTGCATGCCCTTCAGCTTGAAGAACGCCGGTGCCACTTTCCAGCGCCTCATGAGGATCGCCTTGGGGGCTCAAATGGGGAGGAATGCAGAGGCCTACGTCGACGACATCGTGGTCAAGACTCGCGAAGAAAACACACTCATCCAGGACCTCGAGGAGACTTTTGCCAACCTGCGCAAGGTCAACATCAAGCTGAACCCCGCCAAGTGCGTCTTCGGGGTCCCTTCAGGCAAGCTCCTCGGGTTCCTGGTGTCCCATCGCGGCATCGAGGCCAACCCCGACAAGATCAAGGCCATAGAGCAGATGCAGCCTCCTCGTCGCCTCAAGGACATGCAATGCTTAGCGGTTTCATCTCCAAGTTCGGCGAGAGGGCGCTGCCATTCTTCAAGATCATGAAGAGGTCCGGTCCCTTCAAATGGACCCCTGAAGCAGCAAAGGCCTTCGAGGACCTGAAGAAATACCTGGCGAGCCCCACGCCCTCGCGAGCCTCTGAAGCTGTATCTTGCAGCCACTCCTCAGACGGCGAGCGCGGTCTTGGTGGCTGAAAGGGAAGAGCCAGTCCTCGCCAAGCAGACCTCTGCCTCGCCAAGCCCAGAACCCCCCGACAAGGAGGCACCCTCGTCAAGCATCCAGCCTCTTGCCGAGCCTCCCCAAGTGGGGCCTCAAGAAACCCTCGTCGAGGACTCCACCGAGCCTGGAGAGGAGTCAGCCGCTGCCACGCCAACGACTGCCCTCGTCGAGCATCCCGTGTACTTCGTCAGCACAGTGCTGCGGGACGCTCGCGAGCGTTACCCCATGCAGCAGAAGCTCCTCTTCTCGCTCCTCATCGCCTCCAGGAAACTGCGCCACTACTTCCAGGGCCACCCCATCAAGGTGGTCACCTCATATCCCCTGGAGCAGGTCCTGCGCAACCCAAACGCGACAGATCGCGTCGCAAGCTGGGGCATAGAGCTACAACCTTTCGAGCTGGAGTTTGACACCACCAGGGTCATCAAGGGCAGGGCGCTGGCTGATTTCATGGCTGAATGGATGGACACGCGTGAAGAGGAGCCTCAAGAGGAGGAGGTTACAGCCTCAGGAGGGACGACACCAAGCCACTGGACCATGCACTTCGACGGCGCCTTCGCGGCCAGGAGTGCAGGAGCTGGTGCCGTCCTCACCTCACCGACAGGCGACAAGCTCTACTACGCCGTCCAACTGTGCTTCAAGGACAATGACAAGGTCTCCAACAACATTGCTGAATATGAAGGCCTCCTCGCCGGGCTCAGAGCCGCCATCGCCCTCGGCATCAAGTATATCCTCATCAAGGGCGACTCCTAGCTCCTCGTCAACTTCTCCAACAAAAGCTACACGCCAAAGGACACCTACATGGTGACCTACCTTGAAGAGGTACGCAAGCTGGAGAAGCACTTCAGGGGCATGGAGCTCAAGCACATCCCGCGGGCAGAAAACCAAGAGGCAGATGAAATTGCTCGGCGAGCAGCAAGAAGAGAAGCCCAGAAGCCTGGAGTGTTCGAGGAGAGACTCACCAAGGCCTCGGTCAAGCAACCTGTGGTCAACATCAGCATCGACGAGGAGCTCCCACCTGCCCCACCGAGCGGAGCAGCAAACTGTGGGTTGCCCTCGGGCGATCGCTTGCTGCTGACTCTGGTACGACAAGACACCGGTTGGATCGACGAGATCAAGAGCTGCCTGCAAAACCGAGCCCTTCCCGAAGACGATGCAGAGGCCGAGAGAATTGCTCGCCAGGCCAAGTCCTACTGCCTCCACGATGGAGACCTGTACCGCAAGCGACCCAATGGGGTTGCGCTGCGGTGCGTCCCTGCCGAGGAGGGCCGCCAGCTCATCAACGACATCCACAGCGGCGAGTGCGGCCACCACTCTTCCTCGCGCACCATTGCAGGCAAGGTCTTCCGGAGTGGCTTCTACTGGCCCTCAGTGCTTCAAGATGCCGCCGAAATCGTCCAGTTCTGCGACGCATGCCAATTCCACGCCAAGCAAATCCACCAGCCCGTGCAAGGACTCCAGACGATCCCGCTCTCCAGGCCGTTCGCGGTCTGGGGGCTGGACCTGCTGGGACCCTTCCCGCGAGCGCTCGGGGGCTACCGCTACCTCTACGTCACCATCGACAAATTCACCAAGTGGCCTGAGGTGGAGCCCGTGCGCACCATCTCGGCGAAATCAGCGGTAAAATTCATAAGGAGCCTGGTCTGCCGCTTCGGCGTGCCTAACCGCATCATCACCGACAAGGGCTCACAATTCATCAGCGGCGCCTTCCAGTCCTATTGCGGCAGCCTCGGCGCCCAAATCTGCTACGCCTCGGTGGCGCACCCACGAAGCAATGGGCAGGCCGAACGAGCCAACGCCGAGGTACTCAAGGGCCTCAAGACGAGAAGCTTCAACCGCCTCAAGGCCAGCGGCAAGCACTGGATCGATGAGCTCCCCTCGGTGCTCTGGTCCATCCGCACCACGCCAACGAAGCCAACTGGTGAGACGCCATTCTCCCTCGTCTATGGTGCTGAAGCCGTCCTCCCCAGCGAGATCACTCATGGCTCTCCGCGAGTCCTGGCCTTCAAGGAGGCTGAGGTGGACGAACTCCGCAACGACGACCTGCTGCTGCTCGAAGGGCTCCGCCGCAATGCGGCCCTAAGAGCGGCAAGGTACCAGCAAGACCTCCGTCGCTACCACAGCCGCCACATCCGCCCGCGCACTCTCGAAGCAGGAGACCTTGTCCTGAGGAGAATCCTCTCCAGGGCAGGCCTCCACAAGCTCTCACCAATGTGGGAAGGCCCCTACAGAGTCGTGCACATCGCCAGGCCTGGCTCCGCGCGGCTCGAGACGGAGGACGGCATCCCTGTCGCCAACCCCTGGAACATCCAGCACTTGCGCAAGTTCTACCCCTGATCGCCCTCGGCGAGCAACTTTTTGCATCAAGGGAGAGCCACGCGCCATCATCCTCCACGAGGAAAAACTTCGGGCTCCCCTCTCTACTATACGTTGCCGCGGGCCGTTCGAGAAGACTCCCAAGCCATCACGCCTCGGCAAGGTAACCTCTTCAGGCACCATGCCTTGGCGTGGTGGATCCCCATGCCCAGCCATGGTGGACCGCAGGCTCTACAAGCCACCCCCGCATAGGGGCCCCCTCTGAGCTCTCTCTACATGCGTCGCCACGAGCACGCCCCCTCGAGAGTTTCAGCCACAGCATGTGGAACCCCATGCCTGACATGGTGGATTTTTTGTGTTTCTGGCCACGCCAGTGTAATGAACATCTATTTCAGGTCATTTTGAACCTTTGCGCATCGCGCCAGCATATTTTGTGGCTTCGGTAAGCTGTTATGTTATTGCTGTTTATTCTCGCTCGTATGATCCCTCCTGTGTATCTCGCGAGCGGGGGCTAGCATGGTGCCATGCCACGGGAGCATCCCGGCAGCACCTCAAACCCAAGGGATCCGATCTCTGAACTCACGGGTCAGCCTTCATGTATGTCAACTCCCAAGGAGCTCTGAACTCATGAGCCGGCTCCCGTGCACATCAACTCACCAAGGACCTTGGTGCCTGTTCTCCTCGCGAGACACCCATGAAGGAACCTACGAGCACGCATAAGTTATCTAGCTATGTATTGCTTGTGGGCATGCCTATCTGTCAAAACGCAGGAAGCAGGCCCAAAACACCTCGTCAGGAACCGACACCCTCTCCAAGACGAAAACACCTCGCCAGGGAACCAACACCCTCTCCAAGGCCAAACGCCTCGCGAAGCTAAGTCCTAACGCCTGGTTATTTTTCCCTCGTTGGTTTTCACCCCCCGAGCCTCTTTTCTCTCTGCCATGCCTCATGGGCTGCTTGCGCGTTGAAGAGGAGCCCCAAGCATCGCGACTTGGAGGCTCTTACCTCTTGAGGCTTCACACACCCCCCGGCCTTGTGGAGCCCTGACTCTCGCATACCGAAGCGGCGGTGGTGTAGCGCTAAGAGAGGGTCCTAAGACGCAGAGCAAAAAGACATGAAAGGGAAGACAAAAGCATCACGAGGGATGTTCACCAAAAACAAACACAGCATGAAGCAAGTCTTTATAAAAGCAATTACAAAATGAATACTAAGATAGTCTGTGCCTCTGCACGTCCGGCTGCAGGAGTTCAGGCCGTCGTGCCCCCCGAGGTGCCTGCCTTGTCCATGGCAGTTTCCGCCTCCTCCAGAGCATCCTCCTCGTCGTCGCCTTCGATCACGACTTGGTCGAATTTCTTGGCGAACGCGATGGCGGCTTATGTGGCGGTCTCCCGCGCCTTGTTGCTGATGGCCCTTGGCGGTGCCATCATGTCCTTAAGGTCAAGTGAGGGATGGAGCCTCACGAGGTTGCTGAAGATGTTGGTGACGGCGACGACAAGGAGCTCGCGGCTCTCCTCCACGACGCGCTCGTCAAAACCCTTCGCGACCCCTTCAAGCCTCCCGAGGAATTGCTCGAAGAAGTACGAATACGTGGTTTCATCGTCGGTCGCTGCGGAGAAGGAGGGGACGTCGATCCTCAGATCGTCCCCGACCGCGTGCGCACGGCTCACCAAGCTCTGGAGAATGCTCTGGCGCTGGCGCGTCATGGACCGGTCAACCTGGCGCTGGTCCCGTGCCTGCTCCGCCAGAGCCGCGGCCGGCCCCACCTGCTGCCGGAGCTCCTCCAGGTCTCTCTCCAGGGCGATGGCGTTCCCCTCCGCGCGAGCCTGGGCCTCCCGGGAGACCTCGAGGCAAGAGGTCAACCGCTTCTCCTCCTGCTCAAGCTCCTTGATGCGTTTTTTGAACTCCTTGCGCTTGGACTTGAAGCGGTCCTCCTGCTTCGTGGCCTTCTCGTCATATTCTTTGGCGAGGCTCTCGCGGATGAGCTTGACCTTGGTGTCAGCCTCTTCTTGGATCCTCTTCTGCTCCGCCGCGAGGTTGGCTTCGTCCTTGGCCACCCGGCCCTCGCGCTCCTGCAGCTGCCCCTCGCGAGTGGCCTGGTCCTTCTCGAGCAGCTGGACCTGCTCCTCGCGCCTGTGCAGCTCCTTCTCGCGGAGGGAGAGCTCCTCCTCGTGCCGCTTCAGCTCTGCCTCGCGAGGCGCCAGCTGCCCCTCGCGGGCATCTAGCAGCTCGCGGAGCTCCTTCAGGCTGGCCCTTGCGACCTCGGAGTCAGCAGCAAACTTCTGCTCCGCGGCCGCTAGCTCGTCATGCTTGGAGGCGGTCCTCCACCTCGAGCGCTTCCCTGGCGGCGTCGAGCTCCTCCATCACCTCCTGCGCCTCCCGCTTGACGCTGTCGCGGGTCTCTTTGGCGAAGCGGAGGGCCTCTTGGCGCTCCGCCTGGGCCGCCGCGTCCTGCCGGCGGCACATCTCCACCCTCTCGTGAAGAAGGGCCCAGGCCTCGCTGAGCCTTGCCCTTTCCTCCGCCAGGGCGTTTTCTTCTTCGGCGAGCTGCTCCTCCAGCCCGTCGAGCGCCCGCCGCGCCTGGTTGAGGACGATCCGGCGATGAATTGCTTGGCGCCGCGGCTCCTGCAGCGCCAAGGCTCCCGCACTACTGCCGGGTGCGGAGTCCTCGACCTCGTCGAGGCGCCCGGGGCCTCCTGCCTCGGGCCCATGACCGCCTCTGGTGCGGTCCGGGGGCTTGTGGGGGCGCCTCCCTCGACGCTCGCTTCGGTTGCCCTCTGGGGGCTGGGCGCCCTCTCGCGCTCAGCTCCAGCGCCAGAGGGCTCCGGAGGTGCCTCCGCCTCCTGCTCCTCAGGGGCGCCTCCGGCCCCCTCTGTGACGGCCGCGTCCGCCGCGGCCTCGGGTACATCGGCCCCTTGTGGGGGAGCCTCCCCCTCCGTTGGGGGCGGCTCCAGGACGATCTCCTCGTCCATCCTCTCCTCCTCCGTCTCGGTCTGGACGGGAGGAGTGGCCGTCCTTGTTGGCGACGGCGGTGCCACCTCTTCTACCACCTCCTCCGCGCGGTGCTCGACCTCGGGAGGAGTCGCCGCTCGAGGCGAGGACGGCGCCACCTCTTCGGTCACCTCCTCCCCGCGGTGCTCCACCGCGGGGGGAGTGGCCGCGCGAACTGGCGACGGCGTGGCCTCCTCGACCACCACCACCTCCGCGCGGTGCTCGACCGCGGGAGGAACAGCTGCCTGCTGCGGCTCGCCAGCCGCAGGCGTCTCCGCGACGACGTTGGCAGTCTCTCCAAGCTTGTGGAGCCGCTGCCTCTTTGGCTCCGTAGGTTGCCTGAAAGGAAGACAAGTTGAAGATCCTTCAAGGGGGTTTTTTCTCAGAAACAAAATGTTAAAGGAAGAAGGCAAGATCAAAGGCTTACTTATCGGCCATCACCCACACCCTCTTCTTTGCCTTGGGCGGCTGGGTGTTGCTTGCTCCCGGCCTCCTCCCGAGCCGCTCCTGTCTCCGCGCGAGGAGTGTCTCTCGCGGTTGCGGCCCTCCTGTCGTGGACGGCCTTGGAGCGGGGTTCGCAGCGCCCTCCCCCGCCGCCGCTCGTCTCCTCCTCCTCTTCGACGCGCTGGGAGCGGGCGACGCGGAAGGCACCCTCCTCGTCGCTGGAGGAGAGCACCTGGAGGTCCACCTCAGCAGGAACGCTCCTTGAGGAGCCGCGTCCTCACCGACGGGGTCGGTGCCCCTCGAGGCCTCGTCCTCGCCGAGGGGGTCCTCGCTCTCGAGGCCTCCTCTTCAGCAGACTCCTCGGCCTCCTCAGGCTCCGGAGGCTCGTCCATGTACTCCGGCTCCGCCGCCCACGGGTTAGGGCGAGGCCCGCGGTGCCCCGCGGGCACAATTCCCCACTCGTCGAACGTGGGCATGCACGCGCGCTGCTCCACGATGCTCTCCTCGGCGAAGCAGATGAGTGGTTTGGCCTCCTCTTTGGTGGGGGACGGGACCTCCGACGTCGCGAAGAGGACGCCCATGATCTGGCGCAGTACCTTGGGCGCGAAGCCATCCTTGCTCAGGCGCATCGCGTCCCCCTTGCCGTCGTACCGCCACACCGGCTCGGCGTGCAGCTGCAGGGGAGCGATCCGGCGCCTCGTGGAGTCTTTTGCCACCATCTGGCCGGTGACCCCTGCCTCGCGGATGCGTCGGATGCACTCGTACACCGTGTCAAGCCATGAGCCCCTGAAGTCCGCTCGCGCCCAGCGCGCCCACTTCCTCGGGGGCGCCTCGGGCACCTCCAGGAGAGGGTGTGTGGCCTTGGCGTCGACGAAGAGCCACCTCTCGTGGAACTTCTCCACCTTCTTCGTCACCTTGGTGATGGCGTTCTCACCGCGCCAGGCGATGGGAATGTAGTTCTCGCTCCTGGCGTCGACGATGCGGAAGGAGACACATCCGAGCCGCTCATTCTGGGTGGTGCTCCGGAGAGAGTAGAAGCTGCGGAAGAGCGCCACCGAGGGGCGGATGCCGATGTAGGCCTCGCAGAGGTGGGCGAAGATGGCGAGGATGAGGATGGAGTTGGGATGAAGATGAAGCAGCTGGATCTGGTACACCTCCAAGATCGCCAGGAGGAAGTCGGAGAACGGCGGAACCAGGCCGGCGTAGAGAGTATGGAGGAAGATGGGGTAGAACGCCTCGGTGAGCCTGCTGCCGGCCGGCCTCATCTCGGTGGCACCATGCTCGTTGGTGCTCGCCGCCGCCAGGTGGCGCACCTTGGCTATCCCCGCCGCGGTGACGCGGGTCCGCGGTAGTGCTCCCTCGAGAGCAGCAGCGCGCGCCATCGCCGCTGACGTGCCGGCCTGCATCGCGGCCTTGCCCTTCGGGTCGACGTTGTTTCTCTTGGGCGCCATCGGTCGCCGGAGAAGAAGATGAAGACTCTGGAGTCGGAGCGCTCTGGAGAGATTGGAGGCGTGGGGAGAAGTGTGCGGAGGAGTTATGGGAGAAGTGATGGGCGCCGACCGCGCGCCCAGGCTTTATTGACCGGCTCCCGAGTCGTGGCGGGCCCCGCCACGTCGCCCGTTGGAGCCGAGGAGGTCGTTCGCTGCGGGTGCAACCGCTGCGCTCCACGTGTCACGGCCCTGTCAGGCATCTTTGGCCCCTCGACGCTTCGCCTTCGTCCATGGGCCTCGGCGTGCCCATCGCGGGCCCGGGGGCTACTGTCGGCACAGTGGAAACCAGGGTACCACGGGCCGGCCTGCCAGGGCCCACAAGATTCTTTGGATGATTTTCGCTAAGGACCAGGCTCTCCAAGCCTGGTGAGCCTCGCGAGGGTTTTTCCCTCGCGAGGGGTCTTTTCTCCTCGCCGAGGATTCTCTCCCTTGGCGAGGGATCGCAACTCGACAAGGTGTCTCCGACGCCACCCGCAATTCTGCTAAGGACCAAGCCGAAGGGCTCGGCGAGGCTTTTTGCCTCGCCGAGGCTCCTTCCTCACGAAGCCATCTCTGCCTCCGCGGCAGAGCGCACATGGGCTCTGCGCCATGTGCAGAGTGACGCGCGCGCCATGCGCACGATGACGACGACGCCGCAGTTGCCGTTTCCATGTATAAAGGAGTCAACAAAGCAGCACCAGGCAAAGCGGACAACGAGTATTGCCACTTTGGTGATAAGGGAACCATCTGCAGCTACGCTCCAAGGGCGGCGTCACCGTGGGACCCGTTCCACCTCCGCAGCGCCAGCCCGCCGCCCGTTGGGCGGTGGCCTTTTCCAGCTTTGGTGACGCCGTCCCTGCCATGGACCGCGTCTATGGCCCTCACCTTTCTGGTGGACTTCACCTTTATTGTGCACCGCGCCTCCTCTCTTCGTCGCCATGTGGTAACCCTTCCCGCCCAAATGTTTGGGCAGAAGAGGTCCGAGACGCCTATAAGAGGAGGGGAGGCACGCCCGTGCAAAGGGTTCGATTCGCTGGAGAGCTCGGCGCTGGTTCGCATCCTAGCTCAAGATCTAGGGTTAGCCATTGTTAGCCACCTCGAGCTCGACAAGCTCTCCTTGTACTGTAAACTCTCCAAGCAGTGCAATACACAAAAGCAGGACGTAGGGGTTTTACCTCCACAAGAGGGCCCTGAACCTGGGTAAGACCGAGTGTTCCATCTCTGCAGTGCTGTCCCGCAGCGAGTCCGACGAGCACCGTCGCCGGAGCACGTTGAGGGTTGTTTGATTCCGTGTTCAGCCCCTTACTCGATCCTTCTCGAGACACACCCAGTTCCTGGGACAGATCTCCGACACACCTGCAACAAAATTCCCGCGTTTCAGAATCCTGTAGGAATCCACTTCACGTGACATCTCAATCCTACAGTTTTCCTATTCCCGCGTTATGAAAATCCTGCAATCCAAAGAAGCCCTTCAGTATGTAATGATCGACTCATCGTTGCCCACATATTGATGAGAAATTTGCTTAACCTATTTAAGTTAATCACTCTCATATGTTCTAAACTTCATTATATCAAAACGGTTTGTTACTATACCCCGCCGCAACGTGCGGAGAAAGGCTTATTTTAGGTGAAGTTAGGGGGTGTGTGGTTAGGCTTTGCTTTTGGCTTTTGGCTTTGGCTTATAAGACCAAAAAGCACCTAAATAGGTGCTTTTGGCTTTTGGCTTTTGGCTTATACCATAGTAAAACATAAGCCAAAAACCAAAAGCCAAAAACACCTATTTAAGTACTTTTTGGGCTTATAAGCCAAAACCAAAATCCAAAACCAAAGCCTAACCAAACACCCCCTTATACCATGTAATGATGTCTCTACAAAATAATGTTTTTAGTAAATGATGAATAGTTGTTGACACTTTTGTGCCTGTATACGTCATTAATTTGTATTAAGCAAAACGTGCGTCGGGAGACAGGAGCCGTCACCTTCGTCTCCTACCTCAACTACGCCGGGAGACAGGAGCCGGAGCTGTTCGGGAACGCCTGCATCGTCTACGTCCGCCCGCGAGGACATCTCCAGCTTGCTGCCTTCGTCCCCAAGCTCGCCGGCTTCGTCAACAGCCTGCTGGTGAGCTACCTCGTCGTTTGACGCGCCCAGCCCTCTCCTTCTTGTACTGGAGCGCCGGAGTACGTGACGCAGGTCGTCGCCCGACGCCGTCCGTAGCTAGGTCGAGCCTGGGATCGACAGCTGCGCTTCGTCCGTGCTTTTCTTCCCATGTCCAGCACGTCTTCCTCACTTGCCGCCCTCTGCGTGCCCAATTCCCTGCACACACACACCACACCAGCACAGCCCGGTGCCTTCGAGTTCGCACGCACGCACGCAGTAACCAGTGGACTGCTGCAGTTCATCACCGTTGCATCTCCAATCTGAAAGTCTGAAGCTTGTGGTGTCTAAGATTCAGTTAAAGTCGCCTGTTTGCTTCATCTCGGATCCGTTTCATATCCTATCAGTAACTCGTAGCTAGCCCAGTGCTAGATCTCTTGATCCATCACCGTGAAGAGCTGAGTTCTTTTGCCAGGCCAAGCAAATCCACCTTTTTTTCCTTTTTCTGGTTTTTGTTAGGTTCGTGTTGGAGTCCCAGTACTTGCAGTATAATTCCTGGTTAACCGGAAGCACCCAAACTTGATCAAATCAATTTCTTTTCGTGAAGCAAGATATGTTTTGAAGTCTTAAAACTATGCAGAGTTTAGATTCATGGTCCGTTTTACTTTTTGACCAACTAAAATTTTGCACCAAACGACTAAATGCTTTTCTGAATGTTAAAACTTGAACATGTCAGGTCTTATTTTTCTACTAAGCCAAGTGGTGCACTTGTTATATGAAAAATGACCCGTACAATGCAAGGAACTCAATTAGGTCACATGCACGCATGTATAAATAACTTTTACCCTGTTTTATCTAGGGTACATTAAATCAACCCATTATGTATAAGAGGATTTATTTCTCCAAATGCATTATTTTATGCAAAGGGCCTCTTTAACCTTGATTATCAAATGCTTAGAACTTAAATTGCTGCATAATTAAATTTGTCATGTCATCATGCTTGATTGAATGCATTTGTATTGATTTTGCCTTTTGCTATGTTTTGGGGTTCGAACTTTTATGTCCAGCCCTAACGACGTTGCTGAGTACCCCGACACCTCCGAGGATCTAGCCCAGTACCAGGCTACTGAGCCATCAGGCAAGCAGCCCCTCCCCAACTTTCTCATGTGATGCCTATTCCTGTCTTGCATGCTTTAGGACTTCCGTTCTGTTGTGTCTTACGATTCCTATAGAATTGCATAGCCTGATAGAAGTCCAGTTATTCCTGATATGCCTGCCTATATCCTATGCTTGTTTTCCAGTTACTATCTACTAGCATGCTTAGGAGTTGATTGTGGTCTATCACATGTTTACCTGGTATATCTTAATAATTGAAGACTTGCTATGTGGGAATCAGTTTGTTATATTAAAGATAAGGCACCGGCGGAAGGCCAGCTATGGTGATTTGTTCTGCTAGTGTCGCATAGGAAAAACCGTTCTTTTCCGCTTATCCAAGAATGAGCGTCCTACCCACACGTGGGAAGACTTATGGAACCCCCCGCAACTCAGTACCGGATCTGCTATATTGGTTAGGGAGCCACAATTAGTTCGGGTGTTTACCATTTGGCGCATATACAAGAAAACAAGATTTTTGAACTGCATATAGGTTTGCGGCATGAGCGTTAACCGCATGTGGAAGGAGGAGCAATCGTATGAGTGTTATCCTCCCGAAGCCGTCCTCGCAACGTTTGGGCCCGCAAAGGAGTTTCGGCCGGGCTCCCCACGTGGATTAGTCTCAGATAGGTGGCTCTCTATCCAATGTAGTAGTGAAGGGGAAGGTCGTGTTGAGATACCTTTTGCCTTTATGGCGTGTGGTTGATCGAACGTGTATGGTTACATTTGGGCACCCCTGCAGGGTTAAATCTTTTCGAAAAGCCGAGTTCGCGGTTATGGACGACTTGGGTAATGTGCTGGCTAAAAAGATCATAGACATCACCGTATATCATAAATAGCTTAATTGACTAGTAACTAGCCCTATTTGAATAATAACTTGATAAAATTTGATCAACGTGTGAGTGTCCGGACTTCTTCCTCGTGGGAATATGATATGATGGAGTTGTCTCAGGACGGGTATTGCTTGGTGAGTAGTTTAGCCCAGTAGCGCAAGCGCTCTCTTCCCTTAGTCTAATTAGACGCCAGTTGTAGCGTGTCTTCCATAGTTGTTAGGTGCTGCTGCTGCAAGTCCACATACAGCCTTTTCAACCCCAATGCATGTGCATCGTAATTCGTTTACCCTTGTGCGTAAGACTTGCTGAGTACCCCCGTACTCATACCATCGGGTGTCCGGTGCCCGTGTTTTCACCGATGTAGGAGCGACAACAGAGTTCGACGATCCAGATGGTGGTTACTACGTAGAGTTCGATGCCGACTATGACGAGTAGATCGAGATCCTAGGCGGCAGCCTGAGACACCGTGGGCGGGTTCACCTCTTTTACTTTTCCGGCCTCTGGCCTTTGATGTAGTCTGTACTCAGACGAATGTTATGCTTCCGCTGTATTCGGGACGTATGATCCCCTATGATGTAATAAAAGTATTTGAAACTATGATTATTTATCATTTTGTGTCGTACTTGTTCTTGTAATGATTTCCAAATTGTGGTTCCGCTTGTGAAACGTGGTTTTCGCTAAGTGGGGTTTAAAGAAAAAGCTCACCACTACTCCTGTCCTAGTAGCACCGGATACCTCCAAGCCTTTCCAAGTCTTCTGTGATGCCTCTCTCCAAGGACTAGGCGGAGTCCTCATGCAAAACCGTCAAGTCGTCGCTTACACTTCTCGCCAGTTGCGCCCTCATGAGCTCAACTATCCTACTCACGATCTTGAACTTGCTGCCGTCGTGCATGCCCTCAAAACATGGCGACACTATCTCATGGGCAACACTTGTGAAATCTATACCGACCATCAAAGTCTCAAATATCTCTTCACTCAGCCAGATCTGAACCTCAGGCAAAGAAGATGGATCGAGACCATCAAAGACTTCGATCTCACCCTCAACTACACCCCAGGCAAGGCTAATGTCATGGCCGATGCCCTCAGTCGCAAATCTTATTGCAACAACCTCATGATCAAGGAAAGTCAACCAGAACTCCATGAGGAATTCCGCAAGCTAAACCTGGAAATTGTTCCTCAAGGTTACCTTGCAAGTCTCACAGTCACTCCCACTCTCGAGGACAAAATCCGAGAAGCTCAGCTCCGTGATCCTTCTGTCAAGAAAATAAAGGAGAATGTTCTCCTTGGCACGGCAAAGTATAAGTGCTTTTCTCTTGACAACAATGGAACAGTGCGGTTTGAAGGACGCATTGTGGTTCCCAAACTCGAAACCTTAAGAGAGCTGATCCTCAAAGAAGCTCATGACACTCCTCTTTCTATCCATCCGGGAAGCACCAAAATGTATCAAGATCTCAGGCAAGTCTATTGGTGGACCAGAATGAAGCGTCAAATTACTCGCTATGTCTCAGAATGTGATGTTTGTCGCAGAGTCAAGGCAGAACACCAAAGACCACCAGGATTGTTGCAACCGTTGAAAATTCCTGAGTGGAAATGGGACAAAATTGAAATGGACTTCATCACAGGTTTTCCTAAGTCCAAGAAAGGCAATGATGCAATCTTTGTTGTCATCGACCGTCTCTCAAAGGTCGCTCACTTCTTTCCGGTCAAGGAATCGATCTCAGCAGTCCAGTTGGCAGAGCTTTACGCCACAAAAATCGTTCCTCTTCACGGTGTTCCGTTGGAAATCAGTTCAGATCGTGGAAGTCTTTTCACCTCAAGGTTCTGGAAAAGCTTTCAGGAAGCAATGGGCACAAAACTCCTGTTCAGCACAGCTTATCACCCTCAGACTAGTGGTCAGGCCTGGCCCTGATGTATGGCGACCTTGGCAAGGGCCAAGGGCCCATGCCTAGAGAGGGCCCATGACCTCTATCAGTTCTTTGTGTTGGGCTGAAAAAAAAAACGAGCTGCTCACAGGCTTTTTGGCAGGGACGCGGAAGGAGAGGAACACAAATGATCGAACGACGGATCTCTCTGTCTGCTGCTGCTAGCTCATCTTTAAATCCTTGCTCTGATGTTTTCATATTTTACCCTTGGGGCCCATATGATCAACTCGCCCTAGGGCCCCGTACAATATAGAGCCGGGCCTGCTAGTGGTCAAGTGGAAAGAGTCAATCAAATCCTTGAGGATATGCTCAGAGCCTGTGTTATCTCCTTCGGCATGAAATGGGAAGATTGCCTCCCATATGCTGAGTTCTCCTACAACAACAGCTACCAAGCAAGTTTGGGCATGGCCCCCTTTGAAGTTCTCTATGGCCGCAAGTGCCGCACTCCTCTCAACTGGTCTGAAACTGGAGAACGTCAACTCTTTGGTCCTGACATCATACAAGAGGCAGAAGAAAAAGTTCGCATCATTCGAGAGAACTTGAAAATTGCTCAGACACGGCAGAAAAGCTACTATGACAGCAAGCACAGGGATATGGTCTATGCTCCTGGTGATCTCGCTTACCTTCGTGTCACTCCTCTGAGAGGCACTCACCGCTTTGGTATCAAAGGCAAGTTGGCTCCGAGATACATTGGTCCTTTTCCAGTTCTTTCCAGACGTGGAGAATTGGCCTACCGGTTGGAACTTCCGGAAAAGCTATCCAAGGTGCACGATGTTTTTCACGTGTCCCAGCTCAAGAAGTGCTTCAAAGATCCAGGCCGTGCAGTTGATCACGAGACGATCGATCTTCAAGAAGACCTCACATATCATGAGCATCCTGTCTGTATTCTTGACGAGGCTGAACGTCGCACCCGCAACAAGTCTGTAAAGTTTTTCAAGGTACAATGGTCTCACCACTCCGACAAAGAGGCAACATGGGAACGCGAAGATCACCTTCGATCCGAGTATCCCGACCTTTTCACTTCTTAGGAATCTCGGGGCGCGATTCCTTCGAGGGGGGGCGAATTGTAACATCCCAAGTAAATCCTCTTTTATTTTATTGCTTGTTGTTTATAATTCTTGCATCATGGCATCATCTTTTTGTTCATCATGTCAACTTTGCATAAAACATATCACCTTTACAAAATTAATGTTGCTCTTGTCACCTCTTGCTTGCCCAACCTTTGATCTTGTTCTTCCTCTCCCTCTCTCTAAGTTTTCCTGGAAGCTTGTTTACAAAATTTTGTGGTAGCAAATCTTTTCTCCTTTTCCCCAAAATCTGTTTGCAAATTCTTTTTTTTTTTATGGCTAGAGAAGATGAAAAACCAGCCCAGCCTCACCTTGCTGGCCCGGCCTGGGCAGCCCACCAAGCCGGCCCACTCCCCTCAGCCCAGCTAACCGTCGCTGTCGTCTTCTCCGTACAAGAACGACGACCGCGTGAGGAGCACCTCCCAGCGCCTCGCTCCTCCACTTTCCCCTCTACAAAAGCAACCAGAGGCTCCCCTGTCCAAACCCTAGCCGCCTCCTCTTCTTTTCTCCCCTCGCGCCGCCATCTTCCTCTCCCTCCTGTTGCTTGTCTCCTCCAAAACGAGAGCAGCCACCGGAGCTCCGCGTCGCCGACGCCATGGCCGCCGAAGCACCGACCTGAGCGCGTCACCTTCGTCTCCTACCTCAACTACGCCGGGAGCCAGGAGCCGGAGCTGTTCGGGAACGCCTACATCGTCTACGTCCGCCCGCGAGGAGCATCGGCCGCCGACGTCCCCGACATCTCCAGCTTGCCGCCTTCGTCCCCAAGCTCGCCGGCTTCGCCAACAGCCTGCTGGTGAGCTACCTCGTCGTTTGACGCGCCCAGCCCTCTCCTTCTTGTACTGGAGCGCCGGAGTACGTGACGCAGGTCGTCGCCCGACGCCGTCCGTAGCTAGGTCGAGGATGGGATCGACAGCTGCGCTTCGTCCGTGCTTTTCTTCCCATGTCCAGCACGTCTTCCTCACTTGCCGCCCTCTGCGTGCCCAATTCCCTGCACACACACACCACACCAGCACAGCCCGGTGCCTTCGAGTTCGCACGCACGCACGCAGTAACCAGTGGACTGCTGCAGTTCATCACCGTTGCATCTCCAATCTGAAAGTCTGAAGCTTGTGGTGTCTAAGATTCAGTTAAAGTCGCCTGTTTGCTTCATCTCGGATCCGTTTCATATCCTATCAGTAACTCGTAGCTAGCCCAGTGCTAGATCTCTTGATCCATCACTGTGAAGAGCTGAGTTCTTTTGCCAGGCCAAGCAAATCCACCTTTTTTTCCTTTTTCTGGTTTTTGTTAGGTTCGTGTTGGAGTCCCAGTACTTGCAGTATAATTCCTGGTTAACCGGAAGCACCCAAACTTGATCAAATCAAATTCTTTTCGTGAAGCAAGATATGTTTTGAAGTCTTAAAACTATGCAGAGTTTAGATTCATGGTCCGTTTTACTTTTTGACCAACTAAATTTTTGCACCAAACGACTAAATGCTTTTCTGAATGTTAAAACTTGAACATGTCAGGTCTTATTTTTCTACTAAGCCAAGTGGTGCACTTGTTATATGAAAAATGACCCGTACAATGCAAGGAACTCAATTAGGTCACATGCACGCATGTATAAATAACTTTTACCCTGTTTTATCTAGGGTACATTAAATCAACCCATTATGTATAAGAGGATTTATTTCTCCAAATGCATTATTTTATGCAAAGGGCCTCTTTAACCTTGATTATCAAATGCTTAGAACTTAAATTGCTGCCTAATTAAATTTGTCATGTCATCATGCTTGATTGAATGCATTTGTATTGATTTTTCCTTTTGCTATGTTTTGGGGTTACCATAGACGACGACGTTTAGGGCTGGACTAACGAGCTACTTGGCTCGTTAAGGCTCGGTTCGTTAAGACTCATGATCATTAAGGCTCGGATCATTAAGCTCCTTAAGGATAACTAGCTAAATATAAAGCTTGGCTCTGTTCGTTATATGTTCACGAGCGCTCGCGAGCAGCTCGTTAAGAAAATATATTAGAAATCAGGATACATCATGCCTTCATGCATGCAAAAATGCATAGGTCCAGCCGTCCACAAGTAGGATACATATATGCGTCAAGCTAATTGAGAAAGCTAGCTAGTAATCATCAGGAGCAAAGTAAGTGCTAGCAAGCATAGGGAATAGGGACTACAGAAGAAACCTTGTGATATGCTGCTACCGAGCTTAACGAGTAGCTCGCAAGCTCGATTGTTTAGCTCGTTAGTGTTAACAAGCAAAAAATGTTTCTCGGCTCGGTTCATTAAGATAACGAGTCGAGTTCAAACGAGTCGAGCAGCCGAGCATTCATTAAGCTCGCCGAGCTTCGAACTTTATGTCCAGCCCTAACGACGTTGCTGAGTACCCTGACACCTCCGAGGATGTAGCCCAGTACCAGGCTACTGAGCCATCAGGCAAGCAGCCCCTCCCCAACTTTCTCATGTGATGCCTATTCCTGTCTTGCATGCTTTAGGACTTCCGTTCTGTTGTGTCTTACGATTCCTATAGAATTGCATAGCCTGATAGAAGTCCAGTTATTCCTGATATGCCTGCCTATATCCTATGCTTGTTTTTCAGTTACTATCTACTAGCATGCTTAGGAGTTGATTGTGGTCTATCACATGTTTACCTGGTATATCTTAATAATTGAAGACTTGCTATGTGGGAATCAGTTTGTTATATTAAAGATAAGGCACCGGCGGAAGGCCAGCTATGGTGATTTGTTCTGCTAGTGTCGCCTAGGAAAAACCGTTCTTTTCCGCTTATCCAAGAATGAGCGCCCTACCCATACGTGGGAAGACTTATGGAACCCCCCGCAACTCAGTACCGGATCTGCTATATTGGTTAGGGAGCCACAATTAGTTCGGGTGTTTACCATTTGGCGCATATACAAGAAAACAAGATTTTTGAACTGCATATAGGTTTGCGGCATGAGCGTTAACCGCATGTGGAAGGAGGAGCAATCGTATGAGTGTTATCCTCCCGAAGCCGTCCTCGCAACGTTTGGGCCCGCAAAGGAGTTTCGGCCGGGCTCCCCACGTGGATTAGTCTCAGATAGGTGGCTCTCTATCTAATGTAGTAGTGAAGGGGAAGGTCGTGTTGAGATACCTTTTGCCTTTGTGGCGTGTGGTTGATCGAACGTGTATGGTTACATTTGGGCACCCCTGCAGGGTTAAATCTTTTCGAAAAGCCGAGTTCGCGGTTATGGACGACTTGGGTAATGTGCTGGCTAAAAAGATCATAGACATCACCGTATATCATAAATAGCTTAATTGACTAGTAACTAGCCCTATTTGAATAATAACTTGATAAAATTTGATCAACGTGTGAGTATCCGGACTTCTTACTCGTGGGAATATGATACGATGGAGTTGTCTCAGGACGGGTATTGCTTGGTGAGTAGTTTAGCCCAGTAGCGCAAGCGCTCTCTTCCCTTAGTCTAATTAGACGCCAGTTGTAGCGTGTCTTCCATAGTTGTTAGGTGCTGCTGCTGCAAGTCCACATACAGCCTTTTCAACCCCAATGCATGTGCATCGTAATTCGTTTACCCTTGTGCGTAAGACTTGCTGAGTACCCCCGTACTCATACCATCGGGTGTCCGGTGCCCGTGTTTTCACCGATGCAGGAGCGACAACAGAGTTCGACGATCCAGATGGTGGTTACTACGTAGAGTTCGATGCCGACTATGACGAGTAGATCGAGATCCTAGGCGGCAGCCTGAGACACCGTGGGCGGGTTCACCTCTTTTACTTTTCCGGCCTCTGGCCTTTGATGTAGTCTGTACTCAGACGAATGTTATGCTTCCGCTGTATTCGGGACGTATGATCCCCTGTGATGTAATAAAAGTATTTGAAACTATGATTATTTATCCTTTTGTGTCGTACTTGTTCTTGTAATGATTTCCAAATTGTGGTTCCGCTTGTGAAACGTGGTTTTCGCTAAGTGGGGCTTACACCCGCCCCCCGGATGGATCCACCTCCACCGCCTCCACCACAGCACCTTCTAGACCAGATCGAGAAGGCCCGCCGGAGCACGCTTGGCCGCTACCGTGGCTCGTTTTCCTGGCGCATGGCCACGAGCCCGGCGTGGGTCGGCATGCCGTCCTACCGGGCTCCGGAGCGGCTGCCGGAGGGGGCGAGGAGGCCTATGGAGGAGGCGTACTCCGACGATCCCGAGGACGATGCGTACGCGGCGGGCATTGCGGCGGGTTCCGTCGCCCCAACCGCGAGCGCCACAGACCACTCGGCTGCTAGCGTCAGCGCCCCGACGTGGAGGAGGACGACGACAACGAGGACGGCGCCGGTCGAGGTGGTGGAGCAAGACCCGGAGGTGCAGCTGGCCGTTCGGCGGTCGCTGGACTCGTTCTGTATCGAACGCGCCCAGCAGAAGGAGCTCGGCAAGCAAGAGGCGACTGACTTGGTGCAGGCGACCAAGGAGTCGCTCATCTATGCCCGCCGCAAGCGCTACCGTGATGTCGCCGCCTCCTCTACCGACAGCTGCCACAGAAGGTCTATGGCCGGTGGCGCCGCCTACGCGCGGCGAATTTTATTAAAATCACCGGCACCGCTAAGTAAGAGGCACCAACTAATATGTGGCGCAAGGGGAGTCGCCAAGACAGGCCATTGCGTCGGTCACCTGACAGGAGGAGCCAGCAAGTCCATTCCCGGACCGCCGCCTACATGCGGCCAATTTTGTTAAAACACCGGGAACATCCATCGTCGGCACCTAAAGTCTTCCTATTGTTAGATTAGTTTGATAAAATCTATGTGTTTGTGTGAAATATATCCTCAAAACTATGTAATTTTCGAATTTTAGTATGAAATGCAATGTTGAATTTAGTAAAAAAAAAAAAGAGGGACGAACCAAATGGATCGACCCGATTGGGTGCAGTGGCCAAAAATAGCCGGACGTGGACGGACCCTTATCCGTTTGCCGACCCAAACGGATAAAAAACGGACAAAAACTGATCCGTTTGGATCAGCGCGTTGGAGTTGCCCTAAGTGGCATTGGGTATGTCCTCCGTTTCCACTTCCCAGCGTCCGGGCAAAAGTTGGCAAACCTTTGTCACGTTGTTTAGGATAGTGACGAGACACTGGAACTAGACATGGTCGTTTGGGACACAGCATGTTCACAAATTGTTGATTAGCTACACAGTAACACAGAACAGTACAAGTTATGACCATGTGCATCGGTAGGGTTGATCAATTTAAGCACCCACCAGAGTATGCATGCATTTTGCGCGAGGCTATACGTGTACTGTGCCAATATACATACATACAAATGTACTCCCTCCGTTTCATAATATAAGATGTTTTAGCCATTTTTCACATTCACATTTGGACCACATGTATCTAGACATGTTTTAGTGTATATGTTCATCCACTTTCCATTCTTTTAGTACGAATCTAGACAACATGTGAAACATCTAAAACATCTTATATTGTAGAACGGAGGGAGTATATACGAATACTAACTTTTCGTATACACATTAGCGGCGGTTGAATCCATGCGGCTAGTGAGTGATTTGTGCAAAACAGACGTACCACACGCTAGGTACTCCCTCCGTTTCATAATATAAGATGTTTTAGCCATTTTTCACATTCACATTTGGACCACATGTATCTAGACATGTTTTAGTGTATATGTTCATCCACTTTCCATTCTTTTAGTACGAATCTAGACAACATGTGAAACATCTAAAACATATTATATTGTAGAACGGAGGGAGTATATGACTAGCACAATTTGTTCGTCGAGAGTCGTAGTACTGGTGTTCAGTCGATGTGTGTGCGTGTGGACGAATTGTTTTGCGTGTCCATAGCTACTACTCCGTATGAGCGTATCTGAATATCTGCACGAATCATTGGAAGCTCCTTCAGAGAGCTTTGACGTTGACGCCACAGTCGTGTTGTGACTCAGGCTGCAAGCGGGACTGCCTGCGGGAGTCCCGTGTAATGCCGCACATGTCCGCATGTATAGTGGGCTAATGCGGGCTTTCCACCAAAACGCATTGCTTAGTAGCGGCAGCCGCATATGGCACTCTTTGCTTAGGAAGCGGAACCCGGTGTCGCTCTCTCTCAAAATAGGCATTCGCCCCGCTTTATAAATAAAGCCACACACGGCGAACCGATACAAGGTGGAAAGGTAACTCTCTTACAAAGCAAGCCAAACGAAACGACAAGCGAAAGGGCAGCAGCGCCACAAACTCCAAGTCGAGCAAGAAAAACCGAAGAATCTACACTTAGCACTAGGCAACCTAGACTAACGAAGGAGCCGAAGAAGCTTCAGACCAAGCGCAGAGCTACTCCAAGTTGCTACGAACAAAAACCTAAGCGCAACGACAACGCCCCCAAGAGGGTAATGACACACCGCGCCGCCGCTGCCGAGTCCGAAGACGGACTAGGGTTTTCACCCGACACTCTGGCACATGGAGGGGATCCACAACGACGCCCCCAAGGAGGAAAAACGACACATGTCGGTGACGCTGCCGCCGGCGCTGAAGCGCAGAGCTTTCGCTCGGAACCACACCCCTGCCACCCAAGGATTGCCGAAGCAACTCCATGGAAGGTCTGCCGCCTCCAACTCAGAGTCTCCAGATCAGGCCAGTGGACTACCATCACGAGGATGACAGCACCAAGAGCACCTGCTGCCCCTCCCCTCGCTACCCAAGTAGCCAAGAGGAGGCGCCACCACCGCTGCGGTGCTGCCCGCCGCCGAGCCAGCCGCACATCCACTGCATCCGGGGCCGCCGCCCCGGCATCCCATCCCCTACGCCGCAACGGCCACCAGAGCACTACCACGTCTCACCGAGCCGCGAGGATGCCGCCAGGCCCAGGCCCACACTGGCCCAGATCTGACCCAGCCACGCTCGGATGCTCGGAGGAGAGCATCACCGCGGCCAGCACCGACGCCGGCCGCCCCAAGGTCGGCCGCCTCACTGCCCGTTCCAAGCCGCCACAAGCCCGCCTAGCCCGCAGCAGGCCCAGATCGGGCCCGGCGCGCCGCACATCCGGGGAGCTCGCGTCGAGGGCGCCCTCGCCGCCGGGACCTGTCGTAGCGCAGCCCGGAGAACCGCCATAGCCGCCAGGAGCCACCAGAGTGACGCCGGTCGAAGAACTCGCCGCCAAAGTCCGCACCGCCGCCGGCACCGCGCGGGCTTTACCCGGTGGCACTCGCCGGCGGCGGCAGGGAGGAGGGGAGGAGGAGGGGACTGGAGCGGCGGCTAGGGTTCTGCGTCTCCGTCGCCCACGCGGCGGGTGCTTTTCCGTATTTTGAAGACCAGCGACCCTTTTCAAGTGCAGGTTCAAACCCGGTGTCGCTGGCGCTCTTCCTCACGGAGGCCAGCTGCTGGGAATTCTTGCAGCAGGCAACGAGCCCCTGGATGGCTGGATCGGGTTCTTCGCCTTCGAGCCCGCGCTGCTACTCCTCCTCAGCGCCGGCGCGCACGCACCGTCGGAGCCGCTCGAGGTCCGGACCGACGACGGAGGTGGAGGTGGACATGGAGGACATGGACGACGTCGACGAGCATGATGACGGCGCCGGAGCGGGGGACGACTTGCGATCCGCCCCAAGATCGCAAGTTGCCGGGAACGAGCACGACGACGGCACAGGTAGGCCTTGGAGGCCTTGAGCTGGCGGCCGAGGTTGAGCTGCCGCGTCACGAACCGGAGCCTCCTGGACCACGGCTTCTTCTCACCGGCGTCGTCGTCGGCGTAGGCCAGGCCGGCCGCGTACTCCCGGAATAACTCCTCCACGTTGAGCTCGCCGCTGACGAAACACGAGTCAGGAGCAGAGTACGGCAACAACTGGAGGCAGCAGGGGTGCGTGAGGAGCAGGCAGCTGACGTGCAGCGAGAGGAACGTGAGCATGAGCGGCGGCGACGGCTTCGCAGTTCGCCGTGCTCCCGGGCGTGAAGCTGCCCAACTTCGCCGCGTGGGAATCGTTGGTCACCGGCGCGGACTCGTGCAGGCAGTGGTGCTTGGCCAACTGCACGTGCGAACTGCGAAGCCTACAGCTACAGCAGCGGCACCAGGTGCTTGACCTGGGCTCACGACCTAGTGGACACATCTACCAGTTCCCCACCGGTGACGACGGGTATGACCTCTACATCAAGGTCTGTGCAATGCGCCGCGGGACCGCTCGCACGGCGTCGTGTTCCCCTTTGTGCGGAGATAAATTGGATATGCGGCTCCAGCGGGCTGCCCCGTTTATTACACATATTTTCAGTGTTGTGCCATGGGCCTCCGCATACACAAATAAACGGGTTCGGATCCCCTGGAGTTGGGACTCAACTCCACCGCGTGGAGTTGGGTAAATCCCAGCCTTTCCTCTCTCTGTATGGCCCAGATCTAATTAGTTATAACAACCCATGATTTAATTATGGAGTTGGGTAAATCCGCGCGGAGCAGCTCGAAGAGCATGCCCATCTGCCCGCCGTGCTCCACCGTGTTCACCGCCGCCGCCAGCGCGCCGCCGAGGATGGTCGTGCCCGACGCCCACGTCCCGGCCTCGTCGGAGCCGGTGAACACTGATACGAGCGCGGCTCTGCCGGCCAGCGCCGGGCCAGCCACGGCGAGGCCCCTGTTGACATTGATCACCAGCTTGCCCACCGTGAGGAACTCATTCTGGTCCTTGGCCTTGATGACTCGGAGGATGCCCCACATATCGTCCTCGAGATCTTGGCTCCAGCCGTTGCCAGAAGCGACGGCGGCGGTGCCACTGTGGCGTCGAGCGCGAGGACCCGGTCCATGGCCTCTTGCACGTCGGCATTGCTCGTCGGCGCGCTGAGCGCGAGCGCGGCGCGGACTTTCCGTTCGAGCTCCCTCCAGAGCCTCGTGGCGTTGCGCTGCTACTCGGCGAGCTGCGAGGGCTGGATCTTGTTGCGGCGTCCATGGTCACCGCGGCGGTGGTCAGGAGGACGCCCGCGGAGGCCCTGAGCGCGACCATGGTAGGCGCGGCGGGCGCAAGCGCCGCCATGGCGGAGGCGGCGAGCGTGAGGGAGTTGGTGGAGTGTAGCAGCAGATGGTTCCAGTTGTCGCGTTGCGTGCCGATGATGTCGTGCATCTCGGCGCGGTCCGCCGCGGCATCCGCTATCGCGCGGAGCTTCTCCAATGAGACGTCGTCCGAAGGGGAGGCTGGGACGCGCGGCGTCTCGATCCAGTCGAGCTGAAGGCTGAGGTTGTCTTCCGCCGCGTGGATGCCGGAAGGCACGCGCAGGGCGGCGCGGCAGGTGGCGACGTTGCTTCGGCGTGGCCGTGGTCGTGGCCACGCGGCGGATGTAGAAGGAGTGGAGGAAGACGGGGCCAAGAAAGAGGCGCTGGGCTTGAAGTGAGCTCGTGGTGCGGCGGAGGACTTGCAGACGAGCCCCTCTCTGCATGTTATTCTGGCTACCGGAGTTGAGGATGGATGTCTCTGTCCACGAGCTGGGAAGAGACTAGGGAATCGTCTGTGTCCTGAAGCTTGACGAACCTTATCCAAAAGAAAAAAAAGGCATTTTAAAGAAAATTGAGACGTGGAATAATCTGGACCATACGGAGAGAGGAAAGGCTGGGATTTACCCAACTACACGCGGTGGAGTTGAGTCCCAACTCCAGGGGATCCGTACCCCGAATAAACGGGCCTGGCAAAGCGGCGCCGCGGTGGGCCCGCTCCCGCTTGCAGCCTTAGTTGTGACCCACGGTACGGAGTACACGGGTTTCGGTACTGATTAATGGGCTGGACACCACCTAGTTGAACGCGCCTCCTTGTCCACCCGTCAGATCCTTTTGAGTGGCACAGTAGGATCGAGGTGCAGCTAAACACTATAAATTCGGACTCGCGTGTCTCCTTATTCCGCCAATTCCTATTTGCCGCCTTTTGCGGAAAAATTAAATCTTGCCGCGCACCCCTCGCGGTGGTATGGGCCGGCTTTAGTTGGTCCAGTTCACGTTTTTTTTCTCTGTTTCTGTTTCTTTTTTCCTTTTCATTTCATTTCTTTTTTCTTTTTTTCTTCGTTGTTCGCTTTCTTTTCTATTTCTTTTATTTTTTTTTGTTCTTTTATTTTAGATTTTCTTTTCTTTTCTGTTTTTTCGGATTGTTTTATTTTTCTTTTCTGGTTTCTTTTTAATTTCGCTTTTTTATTATTTTATTATTTTAATTTTCAAAATTGTACGTGATATGAAAATACTTATTTTTTAAAATATTCAGATTGAAAAAATGTTCAAATTCAAAAACTGTCTAGATTTGAAAATATTCAAATTCAAAAACTGTTCAGATTTAAAAATGTTCAAATTCAGAAACTGTTCAGATTTGAAAATGTTCAAATTCAAAAACTGTTCAGATTTCAAAATGTTCAAATTCAAAAATTGTTCAGATTTGAAAATGTTTCAAATTCAAAAATTATTTTGATTTCGAAACTTTTAATAAATTGTATATACTTTTGAAAATATTCATTTTTAATAAATGTTCAGATTTTAAAAATGATCAAATTGAAAAACTGTTCAGATTAAGAATGTTCAAATCCTGAAAATTATTTAAATTTAAAAAACATTTAAAAATTGTATATGCTTTTGAAAATATTCATTTAAAAATGTTAGTATTTAAAAAATGTTCAAATTCAAAAACTGTTCAGATTTGAAAATGTTCAAATTCAAAAACTGTTCAAATTAAAAAACTCATATTTGAAAATTATTTAAAATTTAAAAAGTAGATTCTAAAAATAAATAATTATAATTTTTTATTTTTTAAAAGTGTTCAAAATAAAAAATGTTTAAATTTTGAAAATGTTCATGTTTAAAAATGTTTATTTTTGAAAATGTTCAGTTTTAAAAATATTCAGATTTTTTAAAACATTTCAGATTTTAGAAACAGAAAAAGAAAGAAAAAATAGAAATAAGAAAAAAAACGAAAATACCTACCTTATGCCCTGATGGGCCGCGACCCAGCAGATAGGGGCGTACCCAGGTTCAGCCTACCGGTGTCACAGGACACCGGGTACAAGCCCATTTTCTTTGATACAATACATGTATTTGTAGTGAGTGACACCCCCAATTAAATGAAAATATGCATGATCTATTGGAGGACACCGTGATTGCAAGTGCATGCGCGCGGGGTGCGCGGCGCAACCTTGTTTAGCGGCAAACAGGAGCACCCCCTTATTCCTCCTTGATCGACGCGCTCCACATTTCGATCGAGAAGGCCCGCTAGCTATCCACTTATCTCGTTCCTCTCGCTCCAGTGCAGCCGGATGAAGCTCGTTTCTTTTTCTCCGAGAACAAGCACATGACTTCCGCTACGGCTGTGGCAGTCGCTTTACTCCCTGGCTGCGCTTACAGCCATGGGCTTTGCCCATGGGTTCGCCGCTTACCTTTCATACGGAGTATGACATGAAAAGATACCACATATGATACTCCCACTATGTCTAGTCTTAGGCAGTCCGTAGTGCGATAGGGCACTGCCGTATCCTATACTAGTCCACGTCGGTGGAGTGAGATGGCTGTGAAGAGAAAGCTAGAAGGGCGTCCACACGGGATCAGCTAGCTATTGTTTATTCCAGATAACGTGATAAGATCCGGTTCTTATTTTAGATACGGTAATCTTATCTCACCTCATTAATTAGGTCTCCACGTCAGCTTTAATCCTATGTGGCAAGCCTAAGAGACGGCTGACTTGGAGCATTACGGACGGCCCTTCATGTAAGTAATCAATTATTTGCTTAGGCTTTTCTGTGCAGTTAACCTCATCAATCATCATGCATACATTTAAGCCCCTTTTCTTTCAGTGCAATGACACTTGTACTGGCCTTCGAATTCATATGGAGTTTCACCCTACTGTTGTTGATTTCTACTTCGTTAAGAACGATAAGGATCTCCACCAGAGATTAGATTTCTTATTGTTTAGTTAGAATAATTTGGGGGTGGGGGGGCAATCGCCCCCACCCCTCATGGTAAGCTGTAAAAAAAATTAACATAATTTTGATGAACGTGCATGTTTCAGTTGTCTAAACAGTTAAAATTAATCAACGGGACTAGTTGTGCACCGAACTAATTAAATATCGTTAAGGTTCGCTTGAGAAAAAAAATTCAAGGTGGCTTAAAGCATAAATTAATTAAATGTCATTAAGGTAGATCGAAGTGTCCTTCCAAATTCCTAGATAACCAAAATTCATGATATAAAGTAAAGACATATGTACGAGTACAATAAGTAAAAATGCAAACATCGGATTGATCAATGATAACACTTTTATTTGGTTCCAAGATATAATACAGTCATCAGATCGACATCTCCTTTTTTTTAGTTGCGACAAAAAAAACACTATGATATTTATCAAAAAATTATTCATGCGACATATTTTATTAAATGCAAGATAAATTTTAAAAGAAAAAATTCCGAAAAATACTCAAGACAAGAAAAGTTCTGAAGGAATTCTGAAAATAGTTCATTTAAACAATGGTCAAAATCGGTGTTAATATAGTCCATAACAATAGAAGGTGTCCACATTGTAAAAATAATCAACAATGACTAGATACCTTTGAAAGGATCATATGGGCACCGGGGGGGGGGGGGGGGGGGGGGAATAGGTGCTACACCAAATTTAAATTCTTTTTCAATTTAGGCTTGACACAAAAGTAAATTCTCTAGATATGCAACTACGGTGAATTTACCTATGTGACAAGCTAACAAGTAGCACTAGGCAATTATCACGATACAAGAGCTATGAGGGGAAAGAGATAACCGAAAGTAGAAGCACGCGGAGGCAAGGATATATTCCCAAGTTCCTCCTTGTTAAGGAGTACGTCTCGTTGGAGGGATGTGAGCTCGCCACAAAGGCATACTCAAGATGCCTCAAAAAGCCTCACCTTATTCTCCGATGAACCTCACCAGAAGGGTTAGGTTCACCTTCCACTATCGGAATCCTTCAAGGCGGAATCCGGAGCCTTTACAACGTTCTTGGGGGCACACACCCACAACTTAATCGGGGGTTCCCAAATCAACGAATCTATCATAATTACAACAAGCATTAAGCAAGACAAATCTAGAGATTACAAGTAAACCCTAGAAACGAAATCCCTCAAGTAAATGAGGGAGAAATGAAGAACGACTTGGTGAAGATGTAGATCGGGGCCTTCTCCTTCAATCCTCCAAATTTGAACGAGTTTGGTTGGAGGGATTGGAAGATCTCGTCGATTTGAGCTTTGGCATTAATGGAGGAGAGAGAGTATTCAAAGCAGCTGTCTAGAGGTGGGTGGACGGGTATTTATACCCCTCCACAGAAATCTGACCGTTATCCCGCGATGGGCCGGATATTTCCGGCCTCTTAACCCCGGAACTTCCGGTGGAGGCCGGAACATCCGGTGCAAAGACCGGAACTTCCGGGGCGCCGGATATCTCTGAGGAGAAACTCCGGGCCAAACTTCCGGACCCCCTACCGAGAGGGAAGCCGGGAAAGACTTAGCCATTTTCAGCCCTGGAAATTTCTCAGGGCCGGAACTTCCGGACCGCCGGAAATTTCTGGTCGAAAGTTCCGGGACCCCTCCCGCGAGGGTTCCCACAAATGACTTAGTCATTTGCTTGCCCAGATTTTTCCCAGGGCCGGAACTTCCGAACACCCGGAAATATCCGGGTGAACTTCCGAACCAAAGTTTCGGTACCCCACCCGCGGGGTACGCCAAAAAAGACTTAGTCCCGTTTCCCTTAGGCCGGAACTTCCGGCCAGGAGCACCGGAATTTCCGGGCCTATTTGGCAGAAAAGCCTGGCGACTTCGTTGCACACCTCCGTCTTCGATCTTTTCACCGACTTGGTTAAATCATCATCTGATCCTGAAATTCAACAAATTAAAAGAGATGATTAGCCCACAAAGTGTGTTTTCATTAAATCACCAAAACTAAGAGATGTTCTTTCAATCTTCCCCTTTTGTTGATTTGCCTTTATTGTTATCATTTCATCAAAACCTAGAATTATTTTTACAAGAGAGCTGCGAACATCATTTTTCCAGTTGAGCAAGCATGTCCTCACTTGTTGAGAAAAACATTGACCGAACTAACATAATTAAAATTTTAGATCAATAAAATATACAAATTCAAAGTATCATAAAACATAATTCATCACATAACGAAAATTGATTCGGCCTTCCATAAGCTGGCAAAACCACTCTCAAGTCCTACTTAAATTACCCCACTTGGAACATTGTTTAGTGTTCGATTTTGTTAGATTGAGAATTAACTATTGCGAGAAGAAAGATTTAATTTCGGACTATACTACTTCCTCTTTTCACCTCGTAATCGGTTTTCTGTATCGTTGACTAAAACAATAATAACTTTCTCATATAAAGTCTGTTTTTAATGTACGACCACTCGAATTGTTCAGAAAAAACATGTGCATCTAAATATATCCGTCAAAAGTCAAGGTAGGGCGGCCGTCCTGGCTTTCCCTACTGGAAGCTCCGCCCCTGCATGCAACATGTAACGCTCGAATCAGTTGACCGAAACAATTGCACATTTGCATGCAGGCGTCTGTCTTCTTTCTTTTCTCATCGGTTGGCGCGGTGAGCTTCATCGCAGTGGATAACAACATCTGCGAGGCAGACCAGCGGCTGTCATGCTCACAGTTCGCTCTTTCAGTCGCATTAGCTTTGGTTGTGTTGCTTCTACAAGCCGCATCCGCGTTCTCCGGATTTTGGCTATACATATCTGACTTCTGATATCAGAGTAATAAAGCACGTAATAGGAGTATATTACTATTAAAAGAGTAAACATGTGTTGATTACTACTATTAAAAGAGTATAAACATGTGTTGAGTATGTGTTAACATATTAAATTTTATCCGTCTAATATTTGATCAACGATCTAGATCGTTCCAATGTTTGACAACTCAATATACCTTTTTGTTTTCGTGCAAATTACGGTGTCCAATTAAAAGAAGGATCAGACTATCTAGCGGCGCCGCAAATATTACTTCTTCATGCGGCGGATTCCCTCGATGCATGCATGCACTGGCGTCACACATGACATCACATAGATTCTCTTTAACGTTTGAACTAAAAAAGTTTTATCTCTCAAACGATTAATCCGGTCGGAAATCCGTTTTCACCGTTGGCTTAGTCGCGACGAGATCTTCGAAACTAGATCCCATGTTGCCATGTTTTAACAACTTTTTTTCCGTCGTTAACTACCCGATTGTTATAACTAACATACCAGATTATAAGAATTAAGTTATCGGGTTTCTATACACTATTTTGTACCAATTTAAGGCAGCACGGCCGTATTTTATGTGGAATAATAGCATCTCTTAGGTCTTGAAAATAGTTAAACTCTTACTCTCTAGATGTATATTTTATTGCAATGTAAGAAAGAAAATTTAAAAAGGTATCTGATAACCATGTATAATTATCATGATAACTGTTCGATCTTAATCTGGTAACCATAGTATTTTAATCCAGTAACTGGTGTGACGGAAAAAGTTCGTCACACTAGATATGTAGATGTGTTACAAATGTCTAGAAACGTGTAAAAAGTTATATAGTAACCATGTAAAATTATCTGGGTAACTGTTTGATATTAATCTGATAGCCATAGTACTGTAATCTGATAGCTGATGCGCGAAAAAAAAGTTTAATAAAACATATCAACAATGATCTTGTTTTGAAGCCCTCGTCGAGACGAATTTGACAGTGTAAACGGATCGCTAATCGGACAAACGGTATAGGAGAAAAATCAATTTAAATTTTCAAATTTTTTAATTAATACGATGATGTCAGCATGAGGCGGAAGATTCGTACATGCATGCACATGCTGCCTCCTATAGGAAAAAGTGCACGCAAATTGCCGCCGCACCGGCAGCTTCTTTGGTGCGGCGCTTTTGCTTAGCTTTTCCCTTAAAAGAAATGGTTTGTTTCTGGGAGAAGACTAACTGGCGGCGCCGCACCAGGAAAGCCTTCGTGCCGCGGTCAACGCAATGCAATTTCTCTCCGCGGGCGTAGGCAAGTCGTCTCGTTCCTGGGCCGCACACAAAGCCCAATACCCATACCTGCCCTGAAAACTGTCACCACAGCTCAAACAACACAGATTTCAGCCGAGTACACTGAATCGACAGAAACAAATCCATATCCAACAAAATTTTTGGATAAAAGGATCACTTGCTAAATCTGATACTTTTTTCTATTTTCCCTGGTTCAAAAACATCTACATCGTGAACCAGGTTGCAGAAAACCATGAGATCAGGATAGATGACATATAAACATCATTCAAGAACTTGGAACACAACATAATTAGTAGATCATGTCTGACATAGTACATAAAATCAAGGTATATCATGTTCACCACAAAACAGGCCGCAAATAAAAACCATGTAGTTCCAGTAGGTTACAAAACTTACAGGAATCTCAAATATGCTAAGAAAAAAGGAGTTTATAATCAAACAACAATCTACATAACCATAACTTGATTTCTTTAGTCACAATCTTTAATTCATGCTAGCTACCGGGTTTCAAAAAGCTAGCTACCAGGTTAATTCATGCTAGCTATCAGGTTAATTCATGCTAGCTACTAGGTTTTAAAAAGCTAGCTAACAAGTTTACAACATAGAGCTACCAGGTTAATAACAAATAATAACCAAAAAATATTACTGAAACCCAGCATGGGTTCGACACGATGCGAAACATCCAAAGCGGGATGACACCACACAAGGGGCCACAAAGTCTCACTCCGCCGACTGGCAACACCTTGCAAACGAGCTGCTCAGAGGGTTGTGCAAGAAGCTGCCCTGCCCAATTGACTCTATGACCTTGTGATGTCCATCTGGTAGGATTTTGTAGAGCATTATGATGGGATCGGGTTACACCCTGTTCCGGTATATAGAATTAGCCTGCAAGAAAAAAAGCGCATCAAAACCCGCTAGAACTTGAAAAAACAGAGATACAAAATAACACCCAAAAAAGAAGGAAATTATAACTCCTTGAACTGATAAGAACTTGGTAATCTAGTACAAAGAAGCTGGTAGCTGGGCAAAAATAATCTGCCAATTTTAAAAAGAAGTGTAACATGGTGATTGTGCCAAAAAAACTATAGTTACCATGTTATTTCCTGATTGTTAACATGTTATTTACTCCTAGTTACTGTGTTTTTTACAATGGGCTATCAGGTTTCCCACCTGCCCGTTTACATGTTCTTTACTCCTAATAGTTCTCAGTAAATCCTAGCTACCATTTTATTTACTTGTAGTTATCAAGTTATTTTACTATTTGGTTTTATGTGAGCTTACTGCCAATTGCCAGGTTTTTCCCAGATGGCTACCATATTCTTTTGTGGTAGCTATCAGGTTAATTCATAATAGTTATCAGATACTTATCTGGTATGACACAAAAAATGTTACTACATCTAATCCATCCTACAACTAGATCGGAGACCTCCCCCTTGACATCTACACTGGTATTTCCAATAAAATAAGGTACGGGCTAAACAACTCATATTACGCCTCTTCCTTATGCCCTTCCCCTTTACATCACCACCGAATTTATTCCGGATGCCTTTCCTCCTAGCCATGGCACTAAACCTGGTTGAAAAAAAAACAGAATCATGGTAACCATATATACAACTTGAGGAAACATAAATCATATATACGTATCTTCAAAAAATAATCAATGAAAACACTTCAAATAGTTTTGCACAAACGCCCTCATGCACCCACAAAATGAGTAAAGTCTGTTTGTATCGTGTGGGATAAAAATAGCACACATATTTTCATTGACGCATCCTCATCGCACTTGTTCATTGCCCTATTAAACTCTATGACACAAACCAGAAGATGCCCATAGCATAGCAATGTACAGAAAAACATTTGCACATGTAGCTGGCTTGTAGAATATAAGCACAAATGAACTAACTCATGGTCCAAAATAGGAAACACCACACATCCAAACTACCTACCGCTCCCCTTAGGCCCCACACAATCAACCCAAATAGTTGACTCGCCTTGCCTATGACTCTGTTTGGCACGGCTTGACTCGCAAATGTCACGTCAGCCCACCTCATGGCAGTCATGCCAACTGCCCTCCTTAAATCGTGCTGACTAAGCCCCGACAGTCCCTCTAGTGCTCGCAGTGACTACCCTAACACAATTTATATCAGTTGTAATCGACCGCCTATCGGACACAATAATCATCATTGATGATTTCCCGCGTGTCGTGCTGCTCGCCAACCCTCCCCCTAGGCACCAACCTATCAACCAACCCCAAAACACCCATCAGTGCAACATCTGAACAAACCCAACTGCAACTACACTAGCACCTCCATCACCAGCATCCCCATCCCAATCCCTAGGGACACTCCGTGACCCAGCACCCCATCAACAAGCCTCACTTGTACAAATCAAGGAAAAGACCCACCACGACCACCCCAGATCAGCAGTTTCTACAGAAACACGTTGAGTCTTTGCGGAATACGCCTAACGACTACAGGAGCAATCGGCATGGACACCACCGCTCGATCGACCGTTAAACCCGAACCCTAGCTCTATCACCACACCAGCCACCAACCAAACGAGAGTCCTATCAGCAATGCTGGTGGAAAACACACTACCCCGTAGTCGCCGACGGTAACGGTGGCCGAATCCGAACGAATCGGGCAGGGAGACGACGTAGACAACAAAATACAACAACCAAACCGAAAAATCTAGAGGGTTAGCGGGCTCACCGTGAGGGGGAAGCGACGAAGAGCCTCTCCGCCGGCGAGGAACCGCCGGAATGCTGCCAGAAATGCCGAATCGCCGACAGAATTGTTAGGGCGGAGAGAGAGTATCAGGCAAGGAGACGACATAGACAACGAAATATAGCAGCCAAATCGCAAAATCCAGAGGGTTAGCAGGCTCACCACGAAGGAGGATGCGACGGCAAGCCTCTCCGCCGGCCAGGAACCGTCGGATTGCGGCGAGAAATGCCGAATCGCAAGCAGAATCGCCGAAGCAGAGAGAGACGCAGGGGAAAGAGTTGTTCCGTCCCAGTCTGGCTGCCAAGTGGACCCCACTAAAGAGAGAGAGAGAGGGGGGTATGATCCAGACGATCTGAGCCGTTCAATCACAATCCAACGATCCAGGACCTCCCAATGATGAGGTGCTCATCATATTCACTCCCACGCCCGAAAAAAAAACAAAAAAAACGATCCGGTCTCCTCACGATCCGGAACGCCCACGATCTGGAACTTCCCCACGTGCGTCCGCTTGCCCACAACCTTGCCCATCTGCGCTGCCGCCGCCGCACGCCGCCGCCCTTCCCATGACCTGCGCCGCCGCCGCACGCCCCCGCCCTGCCCACCTGCGCCGCCGACGCTGCACGCTCCCGCCCTGCCCGCTGCCGCCATCGCACGCATGGTTTCTCTCCACCAAGAAAGACTGAAACTGCTGCTCTGTTGATGTCTGTCGAAACAGGGCATCCACGCCACCACCGCCGTACACCATCCGCACGGCCCTCTCCGCCAGCTTCGCCTCCCGAGAGAAACAAGAAATCAACGACATTGTTGCCGCCGTACACTATCCTCACGGCCCTCTACGCCGGCATCGCCGCGACACACCATCCCCGCCTCTGTACGCCGTACGGCTCCATCCCCACGTCGACCTAACGCATCCGTGCGAGCCTCCGCACCTTCTGCTCCACGCGCCCCAAGCGCCTCGCCGCAGGCAGTCGATTAGGAACCCCATCACTGTGTTCGCTCCAGTAAGTTCACAAATCCTCATGTTGTGCACATTCACGACCATCTGTATAGGAATCCCCATCACTTTGTTGGCTCTATTTGATAATCTGTTAGACATGGCTTCAAAAAATGAGAGATAACCATCTAAATAAAGTCGAGGTTCTTGTCCACTAAAATGCAGTCGTCAATGCTCAGGTATCTGATTTTATTTGCACACTTCACTCTCATTGTAATCTGTAATTCCTGGATTATAGATTTGGTTAGTGTATTTGAGCATATAAAGCTGGTTGTATTTCTGACCAAGTATGTCAGCGGGTTTGCATAATAAACTGCATCAGATAGGCAAAACGTTGGCTATATTTATACTGACTATAGAACATTGTTGGGGAGTTATCAGCTTGCCAGGTTGGTGCATTGACACACCAGGTAACTTGTCAAGTCGTCAGTTCATAACTTGATATCTTGCAGAGAGCAGGTGCAATCCTTCTTAGACCTTAAGCAAACGGCACTTCCCTATGCTTTACTTGGCTTGGACAAACACGATGTTGGAAGTGTAATGTTGATGCAACCTGTGAATATATTGAGGTACTGTTATTCCTTTCTCTACTGAGTCTGGTACTATGATTTTTTTGGTTTCTTAATTACGAAATGTTCACATTTAATAGTACAAAATGCAACCATTATTAGATATTTAGATGTATCTGTTATGTTGGGGGATCTGAAGTTTGGGTATAGGTTTCTGTGGCAGCCCGAGGATAATCACCATCATGATTTGGGGTATGTTGAGTTAATTTATTAAGTAATTTGACAGCTCCGATGTAACTGTTGGGGTGTAGCAAAAATCAGTCAAGCAGTACAGGGCAGTCTGTCAGGTAGCAGGGGCCGGGTGTAGCGAAGAAATAATAGTGCATTAAGTTGTGCCTGGCAGCAAGCAGCGAAACAAGGCATTGGCAGCAGGCTACGGACATAAAATTTGCTTTAGAACAACCAATTAGCTTGATGTTTCTTGCAAATTAAAATATAAAAAACTTCTTCGATAAATCTCTGGCTCTCTTATAAATATTGAGAATCATGACAGCCTGAACTATCCTATGGTAGTTCCTCTTATTGCACTATGTTAACTGAGAGGGTTATCATCCTTCTAATTTATCATTAGAGTAGTATACATATGTATTGACTTCTGTAATCCTATGTAGAGTGTGATACTTAATGTTTAGATCCAAAAAATTGGCAGGTGGTGTCATGTGTGTTTCTAGAGGTACATTCCATTTCGTCAATTCTTGGATGTCTGTCAAGTTAAAAATTGTTGTTCTATCCCAACAGCTGTACCAAGATGCATGATCCAATGTTGCACTTCCCGGTTTAATCCTCTTTCAAGATTCTATTATCATATTGTCTCACTTTGTCGATTGGAAATTTGTGGTTATATGACATGCCATTGCTTTCTTCTTCCTTTCTATTCTTGATTCTCTTTTCCGTCAATGTGAATATAATATTAATTGAACGATTGATTGCCTTTCTATACTTGAAGTACTTCTTTCCAGAGCATTCTCACACTACTGCCTTTTCACAATGATAATAATTTAGTCATTCTAGGGATGCATTTATACATTATTGAACATAGTGTGCCTAGCCTGAATTGTAGTATTTGTTTCTTGTTTGGCACAAGATAAAAAAATTATTCTGATAGATAGATATCTTTTACTTTGCTCTGAGTTATCATCAGTTTAGTTTTATCATTGAATCTCTATCTTATGCGAGGCAAGATGAAAGGGAAGTTATGGTGCTTAGGTATTATTTTAGATGCCCCGAAGCACACACACATGATTTTCTTTGATTTGGTTGGTATCCTAAGAACGCATATGGACCACAATTTATCGTGCTACGTTTTTTTTGTTGTTGCGCATTAACCTGACTCTAGGAGTGGTTTTGTTTAGTTGCTGAAATGCTTTGTACCCTTTGCTGCAATTCCATGGTTATGTAATTATGATTCTTCTCTTATTTCATTTATTATTTGTTTGTAGCTACACAACCGCACTCTCCAAGGATCCGATTTTGTGTACTGTGTAAGCTTGATATAACTATTATATCTAGCTAAATTTATATGAGTCAATAAAACGTGCATGTGCACGTGCGCCATTACTAGTCCAACTTAACGTGAGAGCGACGTGCGGCCGGAACAGTTGCGTCTTGCGTGAGAGGGGGTAACTCGCTTACAAGTAGGCCTACGTCGCTGTCCGAGTGAAATGCATCTACAGTCCTTGAAGTTACCGGCGATGTCCAAAACAGTCCCGAAACTTAGGTTTTGCTCCAATACAGTCCTATAAGTTGCTCCGCATGTCCACCTATGGTCCTAAATACGAACGGCTAGCGTATAGCACTGACGTGGCAATGAAGCAAGCCCACTACAGTCCTAGAAGTTGTCAGTGATGTCCAAAAGAGTCCCGTGATAGTTTTTTTTAATAATACACTTATTTTTTTGAAACGTGACCTATGTCCACTTTTTTTCCTTTTAAGTGCATATCACTCGGAACTACTATAACAGAGTGTCCGAGTCCAATACAAATTGTCCTGTAACATCAATTTTCTTTTTTTGAAACAAGATAATTAGGTTGTTAGAATATTCAATGCTTATTCAAAATTGTTTTTCTTAAAATTATATACATACAATTAATGCCGCACGTCTAAATCCGGGTTTTTTGTTGTCATGTCCGTGGTGTTTTTTCCTAATTTCTTACTAACCAGCGTAGATCCAAGGTGCGTGCTTTATTGGTTGTGATTTAAAATTATTATCTTATACATCTACTCTTATTAGCAATTGATACAAATTAGAAAGTAACATCCAAGAATATTAGGATTTTTTTATGCAAGACATCGGGCCTCATGTAGCGTTTTTTGGATGGAGCGTGATGAAATAACTCAAGATTTTCATATTTTTTTTCTCATGACACTATGGTATTTTTACTGATTAATTAATAGACAAATATAGTAACCTATGGCACGTGCATAAAGTCAAGATGAAAATATGGCAAAGATTTAAATTTTAAGTTGTTTGAAATATAGTTTCTCATGATAGGTCAAATTTATTAGTAAATAATTTGAAACAAAAATGTCTTGTTTTAAATGGTATTGAACTCGGTAATAGATGTTTTCCTAGTCAGCACCTAAAAGGAAAAAAATTATCTTCAGTTCAGCGGCCATGATAGTTGTTTTCCTGGTCAGCCCTGTTTTGGAAAAAAAATGCGGACATAGGTCATGTTTCAAAACCAAGTGTATTGTTAAAAAAATGTCACGGGACTGTTTTGGACATCACTGGCAACTTCTAGGACTGTAGTGGGCTTGCTTCATTGCCACATCAGTGCTATACGCTAGCCCTTCGTATTTAGGACCGTAGGTGGACATGCGTAGCAACTTACAGGACTGTATTGAAGCAAAACATGAATTTCGGGACTGTTTTGGACATCGCCGGTAACTTCGAGGACTGTAGACGCATTTCACTCTCGTGCTTCCCCGCGCGTCGCTCGATTCGCTCGCACGAATCGTGACGAGCCGCCGCACCAGGGCGTGGAGCGTGCGGCGCTTCTCCATAGATTCTTCCTTGTTTCTGTGGAAATTACGGTGGTGGTGATTGTACGTCCCGTGTACGAGATAAAACCTGATACATCGCGCGTGAAAAATAGAGATCGGATCGGATCCCAGTATCCCGTACGACGTACCCATCGGTGGTGTCCATCACGCGAGAAAAAAAAAAACAGAGATTGGTGGAGTCCATGTCCATCTCCGAATCGAAAAAGACCACAACGAGAAAAAATAGGGATCACTCATATAGTTTATTTGGTACGTATGTAGGCCTTTTTTTTCATGGTAATACGATTCTTATTGATAAATAAAAGACAAGATACAAAATACGTATACACCGATCTTACAGATCTGGAAAGATAGGATAAACCTATGTGACAAACCAACGCCTATCCATCTTCTTCGGCACCACCGTAGCAGCCACCAAGAAAAAAAATAGACAGATTACCTCTTCACCCAAACTCGACGCGGCTCCATCGCTGATCATCAGCTTTTCGGACCTCCAATGTAGTTTGCCATAGGACAAACCATTGCCGTTGAAAGAAACAGACCGGGGCAGCATGTCCCCGGACACGCCATCGAACTTCAGCACTGGCACCCACGCACGACGATGTCGGAGTAGAGAACCAGAACCATCAGCCTTCAACCACGAACCCACCACAAGGTGCACCATATTCCAGCTGTCACCAGTAAGGAAGAAGAAGAAGCTAAGGCAAAGGGGGGAAATGAGCCTACGGGCGCTGGTCACCTCTCCAGAGCTCTCCCCCTGGTGCTCCTTATAAAGGGAGCCCAGGGGACAAGGTGTACCCCACAATAAACTATGCAAGGCATGGGCGCTATACTGTAGTTGACATGCCTACTGGGGTCTTGTCCGCACTATTGCATATGTCATGACTTGTACTCTAGTCACGTCTGTGCCACTGTGGCCATGCCACCATCTTTGTCTTGTTCCTGCTTGGTCATCTGATGGCCGCACCAGGTACGAGCTGGGAGCGTCCCAGTATCTGGTTGTGCTGGATGTCGGGAGCTGGATGCTGGAGAGGGCCGGCCGTGTGGCGGATGTCGGAGTGGGCCGGATGTCGGATGAACAGTGGCGAGACATGTCGGATGAACAATACCCGGGGGTGAACAGTGTTCGGGTATGTCGGATGAACAGTGTCCGGGTGAACAGTGCCATACCGGGTCATGTATGCCGAATGAACAGTACCCGTGTGAACATCATTCGGGTATGTAGGATGAACATTACCCCGGGTGAACAGTACCCGGGTGAACAGTATTCGGGTATGTCGGATGAGCATTACCCGGGTGAACAGTGCCGTACCGGGTCATGTATGCCGGATGAACAGTTCCCGGGTGGACAGTATTCGGGTGTGTCGGATGAACATTACCCGGGTGAACAGTAGCCGGGTTGAACAGTATTCGGGTACGCCGGATGAACATTACCCCGGGTGAACAGTGCTGTACCGGGTCATGTATGCCAGATGAACAGTACCCGTGTGGACAGTATTCGGGTGTTTCGGATGAACAGTGTCGTACCGGGTCATGTATGCCGGGTGAACAGTGCCCGGGTGAACAGTGCCGCCAGGCATACTTGGTTTCGCATGAAAAACCACCAACTCTGGGATACCCGGGGTTATATCCCCGACAATAGTCCCCGAGGCTATGTGGGACTCGTAGAGTCGCGCATAGTCTTATCAACAGTATCACAGAGTTGGTATCAAAATATACCCTGCATGGGGATATCTCATATGTCGAATGTCAATAACCTTTTGCTGGATTGACATAGTGCCTGCATGGGCATATTTTATATGTCGGATTACCAACATCCGATGTCTCCAGCATAAGCTAGTTTGACATATTGGCCTCTTGGGCATATTTCTTATGTCGGTTTACCGACCTCAAACGTCTCCAGCATAAGCTGGTTTGAGATATTGGCCTCTTGGGCATATTTCTTATGTCGGTTTCTGTCACTTTGGGCTTTTACCGCATAGATATGTCGGCAGCATGAGCTGGACCGACATATAGCCTGCTTGGGCATTATTATATACCAGTTTCTAGCCTTTTCGGGCATTACCGAAATTGTATGTCGGCAGCACGAGCTGGACCGAGATATAGCCGTCCTTGGCTGAATTTGACATTCTGCCTTCATGGGCACTTGTCAGATGACGAGTTGAGATATTTCTCAACGCGCAACACTCAGTGAGATTAGATATTTTTCGATTCTGAGCGCCGAGATAATGATGCCATGATACTCTGCAAGCTCGAATAACTGAAGAATCATGATAGTCGGTAAGGCCGATAAAGATACCGATTTGTGAGATGATTGATGATGTGAAATAAATGCCGTGATATTTTGGCAAGCCGAAATAAACGGCGATTCGAGATATTGCAGGATGCCCATATATTTTGGTGAACTGACATAAACGGCGATTTTGAGATATGATGCTGTGATACTCTGATTTGCTGACATAGGATATGTCGGGATGATATGCCATTTATGATTCGGCAAGGCGATGTCAACGATTATCCAGGATATGCTCTTAAGCCACAATGAGTATAAAATGAATCCGAGAAGACTGATATACCATGACCTTGGTGATGAATATTTTCTCGGTAAATCCGATACCACCTTTCCATGTTAGTTCAAGCACATATATACCGAATATTTTAACGAGAGCAACAACTCTATTCCACAGATATATTTAACTCTAGCAGCGAAATTATATATATTAAAATGCAGACTCGGTTTTCAAACGAGTCCCTGATTTGCTTTTCTTATCTAGGAGAAACTGTAAAACAGACTGTACAGCCAGTCCCCGGGTTACGACACTTCGTTCCCGGGGAAACAGCTAAGCAAAGCAGAAAAGAGGGGAGAGTCCCCGAGCACTGTTTGAGACTATTTAAAAGAGTGATGCAGACATATAAATGATACTTACGAGGCAATATTGTTGGAGAAGTCGAGGAAGACGTTGATGCCGGCATGAATATCAATATGTCGGCCTGGGCCACCAACATCTCGGCCCGGACCACATGTATGTCGGATTTGACCATCATATGTCGGATTCCCCAAGCTTAACTCGGATTTCCAAAGCTTAACTCGGATTTTCCAAACTTAACTCGGATTTCCAAGCCTTAACTCGGATTTTCCAAACTTAACACGGATTTCCAAGACTTAACTCGGATTTTCCAAACTTAACTCGGATTTCCAAGCCTTAACTCGGATTTTCCAAACTTAACTCGGATTTTCCAAACTTAACTCGGATTTCCAAGCCTTAACTCGGATTTTCCAAACTTAACTCGGATTTCCAAGCCTTAACTCGGATTTTCCAAACTTAACTCGGATTTCCAAGCCTTAACTCGGATTTGAACTGTAGTCAACTCGAAAATGAGTTAACACACAGGGACGATGCCGGAGTTGAGTCCCCGAGTCGCTTTTCTCATCCGGGATCTGCCGATGATGTCCGTTGGTGGAGGCAGCGCTAGCCTCTGCTCACAGCGGCAAGCTAGAGTGCGGGGGACAATGGCGATGTCGATTCCCCGCGTTGATGACGAAGGTCCCGTCCGAATTGATCCAGCAAGCGCCACTACCAGCCCCACGGTGGGCGCCAACTGTCGTCGTGGTGAACAACAGATGCCTAGGGGTAGGCTTAAGTTTGGGGCCGATGCACGCTTGAGGATTCGGGGAGGGATTGCGAGATGGAGTCGCACACGAAGAACACTACAAACACAAAGATCTACCCTGCTTCGGGGCCCTCGTGGAGAGGTAAAACCCCTACTGCAGCATCTATCCTACTTTAGTGTATTCTCATCTCATATGCGGTGGGTACAAATGCTCCTCGAGCTGTATGGAGCTAGCCATGGAGAGCTGCTCAAGGAAGAAGAAGAAGCTAAGGCAAAGGGGGGAAATGAGCCTACGGGCGCTGGTCGCCTCTCCAGAGCTCTCCCCCTGGTGCTCCTTATAAAGGGAGCCCAGGGGACAAGGTGTACCCCACAATAAACTATGCAAGGCATGGGCGCTATACTGTAGTTGACATGCCTACTGGGGTCTTGTCCGCACTATTGCATATGTCATGACTTGTACTCTAGTCACGTCTGTGCCACTGTGGCCATGCCACCATCTTTGTCTTGTTCCTGCTTGGTCATCTGGTGGCCGCACCAGGTACGAGCTGGGAGCGTCCCAGTACCTGGTTGTGCTGGATGTCGGGAGCTGGATGCTGGAGAGGGCCGGCCGGGTGGCGGATGTCGGAGTGGGCCGGATGTCGGATGAACAGTGGCGAGACATGTCGGATGAACAATACCCGAGGGTGAACAGTGTTCGGGTATGTCGGATGAACAGTGTCCGGGTGAACAGTGTCGTACCGGGTCATGTATGCTGGATGAACAGTACCCGTGTGAACATCATTCGGGTATGCAGGATGAACATTACCCGGGTGAACAGTATTCGGGTATGTCGGATGAGCATTACCCGGGTGAACAGTGCCGTACCGGGTCATGTATGCCGGATGAACAGTACCCCGGGTGGACAGTATTCAGGTGTGTCGGATGAACATTACCCCGGGTGAACAGTAGCCGGGTACGCCAGATGAACATTACCCGGGTGAACAGTGCCGTACCGGGTCATGTATGCCGGATGAACAGTACCCGGTGGACAATATTCGGGTGTGTCGGATGAACAGTGTCGTGCCGGGTCATGTATGCCGGATGAACAACCCCGGGTGAACAGTGCCGCCAGGCATACTTGGTTTCGCATGAAAAACCACCAATTCTGGGATACCCGGGATTATATCCCCGACAATCATCCAAGCTCTCATCGTCATACTCAGTTGTCTTCTGCAGTTTGCTGATCCTCATCGTTCAAAATCCGATCATCGTACTCAGTTCCAATCATACTTGCAAGAAGAAAATAAATTATCCACAAGGCTTATTTTCTAAAGATGGATAGATTAACATGTAAGGTACCATCGAAACATACCAGAAAACTAAGTTGTTCAATACGGAGAATATGAAGGAGGGACACATATTAAGAAGTACAAAATCTTGATTATTTTTACATTGTCAATTAGATGGGTGGAGCCGTGGAGGCGCACAGCGTGCAGTGTCCACATTACACCTATACAAACAAACACGGCTTAGTTCGAGTCAGGTTCTCTTGCTGAGATGTAGAATATAAACCCGCCTCAAATTTTCCAGCATTTTGTATAAACTTTATGGCTGAGTTAGCAGATTTTTTTAGTACAATAGCAGGAGCTATGATTGTATATGATAAGGTAAAAAAAATCACAAGAATGTAATAAATACAACTTTAAAAGGAGACAAACTTAAAAATCGAAACTGCACACATGCAGTTTGTTGTACATTAGCAAAAGCCTATCTAAGTGCTGAAGTTCTCATTTATCAAGCGCACTAAGTTTTCAACTTTTCCCTGAGGACGTGTATTCCTCAGCTTCTCAATTGAGGACGTGTATTCCTTAGCTTCTCAATTGATAAAAAAGTTGCTCTGCTGGACTTCTTCATACATTATCAGTAACTCAGCAACCTGTTTTCAACGCGAACAATTGATTATAAACACATGCTGTACCATTTATGCGAAACCAAATACTCCCTCCGTCTCAAAAAGGATGTCATCTTTTTGTCTAAATTTGAATGTATCTAAATACTAAATAGTGTCTAGATACATTCAAATTTAGACAGATAAATGACATACTTTTTAGGACGGAGGTAGTACAAGTTTACAGAGACTGAAAGTACCTTCTTATCAGATTATGGTTAAGAAGCTTCAAGTTTTCTGCTGGACAAGCTAGAGTCGAAAATGGGGAGGGTAGACCCATCGACTTTAAATTGAATGCCTTCATCAAATATTAATAAATATTTCAGATTTAGGAGTTACCAAAACCCTGAACCGAAATTGGCACATAACAAAGCAACTCAAATCCTCTCTAGAACCATCCGAACTGAACCAAGAATATATATCGAAGGTGCAAAAGCATGAAACACGACTCCTTCAGCACATTAAGCATTTGAAAAATTCACTTCTATTAGTTAACCATGAACCATAAGTAAAATGTGATAGTTAAAGAAAGTAGAGCTTCTAAGAAACCTATTTGAAAACAAACCACTTATAGAGGCATACCTACATGTGTGGTAAATAACTGTATTTGGCAGAATGTTCACACCCTCGGCATGTATAGTGTGTTGCTGGACAAACTACTTTGTGTTTCTTGTCATAATTTTCCAAACTCCATCTACAGAGCGTACAAATATGCTATGCATGCGCTCATCTAGATGGCACTATGTTAAAATTATTTGATGCATCAACATATCTGTATTTATCTACCTGGTTACATTTTTCTATCTGTTTGTTTTCTACTCCAAGTAGAATGCAAAGATGGTACAACTGCAATAAGCCAATAAGGGCCTTGTCCAAATGTCGTAAAAATTCGCCAAGGAAGCATCTTAAACTGAAATACCAATATGCAGAAATAGCTAAGCAGAAGCCGGCTGTTAGCTTGTAGAAAATTGACAAGTTGACCGACTGGCCTAGACATCACAGCCATGTGTAAGGGTTGCATCAACCAAGAAGATGCACTCAGAGGAGCTGCAACAGTTTTATGCAGAAAAAGAAATTAGCACATAACACCCATGGAGCTGCATATAGTACAAAGAAAAACATGTACACAATGTCAACACCGAGACTTAGTTTTTCTTGAAATCAATAAACTCACGACATCGGCAAACATCGGAATACCCCCTTCGAGGGGTGGTGTCCATTTTTCTAATCCCCTACCGAACGGGTTATGAAATGAATAACTGCTTTACAGCAGGGGGAGGGCAGTCTGCATGTGGGCTAATTAATTGAACTATCAGGGCCCCTTTGATTCAAAGGAATATCATAGGAATCTTGTAGGATTGAATCCTATAGGAAATTTTCCTATAGAAGGTGTTTGATTCAAAGGATCATATCCCATAGGAATTATTCCTATAGGAATCTTGTAGTGCAAATCCTATAGGAAAAAAGCATTAGCTCATACCTCATGGAAAATTCCTTCACTGCAATCAAACAAACTTCCTCTTCCCATAGGATTCAAGTGGACATGACATTACAATCCTACAAATTTCCTATTTCTATACATTTCCTATCCTATGAATCAAAGAAGCCCTCATTCTTGTGTTGGAGACTTGAGAGAACTCCCGCTACTGGAAAATGAGAGCAACATAGACATACAACGATAACCAAATCCGGATAAATGAGATGCATTGTGTACATCATCACCACGAAATCTATAAGTAAAGAAAACACCAACACATTCGAAAAAAGAGATACTGATAATTAAAAAATCTTCAACAGAAAGTATCTCTAAAAGAAACAGTTCTCATTAGGCATTAGCACAAGCAGTTGTTGGGCACTACTTTTTTTTTAGATAAAGTGATTTTATTACTTAAAAGTTTTAAGCATTACACCTGGCCTCTGCATAGCTAGGATGCACACAGCCATAAGTTCACCAGTACCCAAGACGGAAATTAAAAAAAAGATGAATTACATATCATAATGAGGAATTGTAAAGACGCCTAAGATGGTGGTAGGTCAATCCGGAGACTATGTGACCATCCATGATGGGAGAATAACTCCCTCACCGCAGCCTCCAAACACAATGCCACCTCCAGAAACAAGTCCCGGTGCTCCACACGCTGCAGGGCCGACCATGCTCGTAATGTTGTTGTGCACCGATAGATAACCTGCATAACGGAAATGTTTTTATCATTAAAAATCTTGTCATTTCTACATAGCCAGAACGACCAAATAACGGCAATCGCTCCCACCCTGCTAAAGAGTTTAAACCTAGGATCCACACCATTTAGCCAATTGCCAAAAATGTTTGCAACGCTACGCGGGGATATAAGGTAGAACCTATCTGGATGGCTGACCATATAGACCTAGCAAACTCACACTGGAAGAATAATTGTGTAATAGTCTCGTCATGCTGACAGAAGACACACTTTTTACTTCCGTGCCAATTGTGTTTGGCAAGGTTATCTTAATTACTCCTCGACGAAGATACCACGCAAACACTTTAGTTTTCAGCAGGATCTTCATCTTCAAATTTTGTTATTGTTCTTAATATCGACTGGTACTTCGGGTAGGATTAAAGCTCTATACATGGAATCAACCGAGAATTTACCATTCTTTCTAAGATTCCATTGAAATTTATCCGAACCTTCCGTCAATTGCATGGATTCCAAACGAAGAAGCAAGGCATTCCAGGATGCTTGTCTTGTACCTAATAAACTTCTTCTGAACGATACATTTGGTGGGGAGGTATCCAACATCTTAGTGATCGTGTCGCTTTTGTTTCGCACAATATTATACAGACCCGGATATTGTTCTCGGAGAGTGGACTGTCCATGACATTTACCTGAGAAAAACTGAGATGGCATTGAACTCAGTTGTAGAAATGGAGTAGGTTATGTTGATGGCATTGAATAAAAACTGCAGGGCAGCATCGGAACATGTGCTTCATGTAGGCGCTGATGTTGGACCCTTTTTGAATATGGCTGCTGACAGAAACAGGAACAAGAAATAAATTAGAAGATGTGTAGAGGATTTGACGTCACTGATCAGAGAGAGAGAAAAGGAAAATTAAACACACCGCAGAAAGAATGCAATTGGGAACGAATACCACGTACCATTGAAGATTGATTTTCTAAGAAGTATGTCCTCTGGAGATTGGTCGTGCCACCCCACTCAATCTGAAATTCTCAATGGCTTCATCGCGTGGCCGGTCGTTGCGCCTATGCAGCCACTGGAAGTCTGGAATCCATTGTTGTCCCTGCAATTGTCGATTATCATGGTTAGAAGGGCGAGGCCATGCTCAAATCAGCCCCAAGAACTGCCAAATAGAGACGCCGGCAGATGTCTACCAGGTCGTTGTGCGCGTACCCCTCTCCGCTGCCTTCTGCCGCCCTTGTCAGAGAGTCCTCAGGCGTACCATAGTCGCTATGTCCTGCCTCCTCCCGATTTCTCAAACCATATTGAGGAGGCCATGGACCGGGAGGTACGCTCTCCGCCTCACCGATCCAGATGGCTCGTCCGTCGTGGAGGAACCTGGGGCAGCGGACCGCGAGTCGGGGTGCCGTCGCGTGGGGGAGGCATCGGGGATGGGGAGTCGCGTGGGGAGGCAAAGCAGCAAGATCGTGGTGGATCAGGGAAGGAGGAGAGGAATTGACGTGTGAAATCAGGGCGAGGGAACGGGACGCGGGCGACAATTTCGTTTTGGCCTGTACTAGCAAATTTGCCCGTGCGTTGCTACGGCTGAATTTTTTTAGATACGCTTATAATACATTAATTAGTTAGGGGTTGATTTTTATTTTAGCATGTCACAACATCGTAGCCGCATTGAATACTCGACCCCAAAATAGATCGAACCATGTAACCCTAACCTCAGTTCTCCTTTTTCCTGTTCTCACCTTGAGGCATGAGCAGTGGATTCTCTCCTTAAAGCAAATCTGATTAAATCAGCAAATTTACCTCGGCATAGAGATCTCTCTAAAAAATACCGTTTAACGTTCAAAATAAAATGTCTTTCTTGACAATTTATTGGGAATGAAAATGGTCTCGCATAGCACTGGTGCTTAAATACTCATTGATGGGTATATGTGAAAACACTTAGTCCGCTTTCTATGCGTGTAGGTGTGGCTAAAAAAGGTATTGTAAGAAAAAAATCTCCAATACCTTATTCTTAGGTCAATAATGCTAGACTTACGGTAATTTCCTTACGGGAAAGAGTTACGGGATGAGGTGGAATCGCTTGGTTGGTTAAAATCCTGCACCCTTCCGCGATTCTAGGGACGTGATCCCTCCATTTTCTTTCCACGTAATCCCGTAAAACCAGCCCGTAAGTGTAGCATTATTGTTCTTAGGTTGTGGCATCACTGACCACTTCATCGTTGAAACTTAAATCCCTTCCTCTATCAGCTTTCATGTCCACTATCGCAACGCCAGGCTCCACATTGTCGACCATTCCACTCCCTCTCGTTCCACCACCCGTGCAAGTCGTGCGTGAAAATGCGACAACACATCATCGACTTTGCTTATTCCATTCAAGACCAACTGTACTTCTCCGGAATACACGATATATCTTGTATTAGCTGGCAGTTTCCCGTTTAATCAAACCATGCATGAGATAAAGAACTCGTTTCTATATGCATGTGAAGATGGATCATGACTTGATCATGGACATAGCTTGTTTTCAACGATGCGGGCTATCATTGCCATACATAGGCTGCCCTGGATTGGCCCGGCCTGCATGCTCGTGAGAAGTGCCAACTTGGTGGCCAAGTTTACGTAAGATTTTTCCTTTACGTCGCTATGTGGACCGATCAATTATTCCGCGCAGCTGGCGACTCCACCAGGTCACAATTTGGAAGTCCATGACGCTCATGACTCCAATTGGGTTACTACTCGGACGTACGAAACGACACACGTACGGAAAAAAATGAACGAAAGAAGCAAACAATAACGAACGAAACCAACCGGTACATGACTTACGGGTGGCATAGGTGGGTAATTATGTACAATTTGAAGGGCAATTTCGATGACGTACAAAACCAAACCGCGGAAGCCTTAATGCTTTTATTATTAAGGTATAGATAAATCACAAGACCTTTATTTTCGCCTGTTCAACATGTATCAGTATTCAGGACGAAAGCAACCTTACAGTTAGTACCAAGCATTTAGCTAATTATTTGCCAACATTTGGGTGTTTGTAAATTTTTCTTGCATTGTACTCCACCATATCAGACCTTAATTCAGATTTGTACTATATTCTTAGATAGGTGGCAACCAAGAAATGATCAAATATGCTGGTGGATTATGTCCAAATAAACATGGTTTAGTGCTCACTAGTTGAATTTTGGCGTGGCGTCACGCCACGCCCTTGGTGATTTTTTTTTTTACAATGTATATTTGTTGTTCACTAAAATGTAGCCAATCTGAAGTGTTTAAATATGTTTTTATTTTGTTGTAGATAGGTAGCATTTTTTTGTGAGCATTTTCGAAATATTTTTGTAGAATGTTTAATTATGTAGTAGTTTGTAATGGTTGATCATGTTTGAATATTCGCCCAAATGTTGGCAAAATTCGTGTTTGGAAACATGTTTTTTTATTTTGTAATGAACAGGTAGTATTTGTTATTGAGCATTTTTATATATTTTGTAGAATATTCAAATATGTAGTAGCTTGTAATGGTCAATGATGTTTGTATTTCGGCGTCAATATTTAGTTGGAATTAGAAGAAATGCACTTGAATTACATCTAAATGGGGAAAAATGAATATTAGGGGAAAAATTCTCAGCATAAGTATTTTGCATGTAATGTTAGGGTTGTTTTGATATATTTGTCGTAATTTTCGAACAGATATATTCGGAGATATCGATGTATACTTTGTTTGAATTTCAAAAGTTGGTGGAAGTGGGAAGTTGTTCGAGTGTTTTTTTTTTCAAATGCTCAGCTATGGAAGTCGTTCAAAATTTGAAAGTTTTTAAATTTGAATTTCGGTCTTATGGCATAAATAGTGAAAGTTTTTTTTTTCTTTTTATGTTAGTACTCATATGCTTGTCATATTTTTTAACACGGTGGTGGGAGAAATTCAAATTTGAAGCTTTGCACATTCGAAAATTGTTTAGATTTGAATGTATCGAAATTAAGAAGGAAAAGTTAATAATTTCAAATTTATTCTAATTTGATTAAGTAGGGTAGGCCCACACGTCGGGAATTGTGGTGTCTCCTAAAATTATTTGTGAAAATAAAAAAAAAGTTCGACACATTTAAGAGCATGTAAAGTTTTTAAGCTAATTGTAATGTTAAAAAAATGCTTTTTTTGTCAATTGTAGTTGAAGTTCATAATGAGTGCGAAAGCATATTTATTCAGCTGAATTATCCCCATTGATATGAAAGGAAAATATATTAGTAGTGAATGTTGTAGTAATTATAATCTTTAGATCGTACCTTGGATTTTCCAAGTCAGTAATTAAGTAGTAAACACATCACAAAATGTCAAAGTTGAGTTTAATTGGAACATGTTTTTATTTTGTTGTGAATAGGCAGTATTTTTTTTGTTGTGAGTTTTTTGGATATATTTGTATAATATTCAAATTTTAGGGAAATCCACGTGAATTTGATTCCGCAGTTCGGAAAACTTTATTTTTTTGTCATGCCACGTTCTTCGAGATTTTTTTTGTGTGCAATATATATATGTATATATATTTTTTTTTGCTAACCAAAATGTTGGCTAAATTGGAGTGTTGAAATATTTGTTTTTTTTCTTATGAATAGGTAGCATTTTTTGAATGTTGGATAAATTGCAACTTGCAAATATGTTTTTTTAATTTTTGTTATTGTAAAGTGGAACTGTACTCATAGTTGTTAGATAAATGACATCATTATTAAGTGAGATGTGAAGCATTTGGAGTTTTGTAAAAAAAAAGGCTCCATTATCATTTGTTTAAGAAATTGGAACATTGCATAAACAGTACTTTCTTTTTGACCTTTTTTATTGTTTAAACAAAACTTGGAATATTTCATATTTCTTTTATCTTTTTGTAGATTCTAAAAAATATTTGTTGGAATTAAATATAAACAGATCTTATATCCCATCATTAAGTATACCCCATCCGGGACGGTGTGATTTGAAATGTTAAAATTCGTCGTAATTTGTCGTCCGGAGTAACTCCATTTTTTATTTTTTTAGCGAATTTAAATGTTCAAGTGTGTTTGTAGTTTGACATAGATATTTAATTAATGTACTTAATCAGAAGAAATACAGTATATAAATATTTTGTAAATTAAAATCCATTTTTTTAGAAGGAATGCATTTATGTTTTGTCGAAATGTTTGGTAAGTTGAGTTGTTGAAAAATGTTTGTATATTGTCGCAAGTAGGTAGCATATATTTTTTGGTCATTTCGATAATTCTTCCATATATTTTTATGGCTATTTTCTAATGTTATCTTCTACTTTCGAATGCACTATTTTTAAATCCTACAAATGTGTATTTGCATGCCGTACGAAAGATACTGGCATATATTATGTATGGATAAAAACTAAAAAGAATCAGCAAGGCTATATATAGTTACAATTGTAAGAAAAAACCAACTTCTCGGAATAAGAAGACCATGATTGTTTATTCTTGTGGAATGTGGGATATGCTCTAATTTTCTATAAATTTGTATTTTGGCATTTGCAAGTATTTTTTTTTTGAGCATGTTGATATATTTTCGGATACCTCAAATATTTTAGCAATTTGAAATGTTGAAACGTTATTTTTTTCCCAAATAATATTTGAGTTAAGAATGTAGTTAGCAGTATTGCATATTTTTTGAATTCGTGCTAACAAATAGGGAAAGTTCGTCTATGTTGCATCCAAATTTTGTGTTTTGGTACATGTAGTTAGCGTTGAATTTTTGTGGACCTTTTTTTATATAGGTTAGAGAATATCCAAATATTTAGCAATTTGAAGTATTTAAGTATGTTCGTATGTTGCCACGAATTCTTAACTGTATTTAGAGAAAATGTATTTGAGATATATCCAAATGTTGAACAATTTAAAACTTTGAGAAATGCTACGGCAACTTCGAATAGTTGGCAAATTTGATTGTTTGATTATGGTTGTATGTTGGCATAAATAAGTGATTAAGCTTCGTAATCAGAAGATGTGCATTATATGAGCATCTAGTGAAGTGCATATGTAATTTGTGGAATTGCATCTGAATTTTTTTTCATATATAATTTGAGGAATTGCATATGTATTTCGTATGTAAAGTAAGTTATTTATTTTATTTTTTTTGCCAATAGTTTGCTTAATTGAGATGTTCAATTAGAGTCCATAATTGGAGGGAATATGTAGTGTGAGTATTTCTTAACTTCATAATCGGGGAGAATGTAATATGTGAAATATATTTTAGAATGTCTCCAATTTTCTAACAATTCGAAAATGTTCAGATGTGTTGCATTTTTTTTGAACATTTATTTGAAATGTGTTAGCTTTTTTAGAGGGAATTCATTTGGATGTTGTACTAATTTTCACCAAATTAGAGTAGTGAATTGCCATAAATATTTATTTGAATTGTGGAGCATCTCTATTTTTAGCAAATTAGAATTTCCAAATGTGTTGCATGTATTTTTTTGTAGAGTGAGTTGTCCGATTTCCAAAAGTTCGTAAAATAGTTAAATTTGAAAGGCATCTAAATTTTTTAAACATTCAAATTTGCATGACGCGTGTTTGTGCTAAAGTCCAAATTCGGAAATGTCTGCATTTTAAAATTGTGTAGGTTCAGAAATTGTTGAAGCTATATTTGGAAAGTTATATATATTCCATCATTAAGTAGACCCCATCCGGGACAGTGTGATTTGAAATGTTAAAATTCTTCGTAACTTGTCGTCCGGAGTAACTCCATTTTTTATTTTTTTTAGCGAATTTAAATGTTCAAGTGTGTTTGTAGTTTGACATAGATATTTAATTAATGTACTTAATCAGAAGAAATACAGTATATAAATATTTTGTAAATTGCAATCCATTTTTTAGAAGGAATGCATTTAGGTTTTGTCAAAATGTTTGGTAAGTTGAGTTGTTGAAAAATGTTTGTATATTGTCGCAAGTAGGTAGCATATATTTTTTGGTCATTTCGATAATTTTGCCATATATTTTTATGGATATTTTCTAATGTTATCTTCTACTCTAGAATGCACTATTTTTAAATCCTACAAATGTGTATTTGCATGCCGTACGAAAGATACTGGCATATATTATGTATGGATAGAAACTAAAAAGACTCAGCAAGGCTATATATAGTTACAATTGTAAGAAAAAACCAACTTCTCGGAATAAGAAGACCATGATTGTTTATTCTTGTGGAATGTGGGATATGCTCTAATTTTCTATAAGTTTGTATTTTGGCATTAGCAGGTATAATTTTTTTTTGAGCATGTTGATATATTTTCGGATACCTCAAAGTTTATTCTTGTGGAATGTGGGATATGCTCTAATTTTCTATAAATTTGTATTTTGGCATTAGCAAGTATATTTTTTTTGAGCATGTTGATATATTTTCAGATACCTCAAATATTTTAGCAATTTGAAATGTTGAAACGTTATTTTTTTCCCAAATAATATTTGAGTTAAGAATGTAGTTAGCAGTATTGCATATTTTTTGGATTCGTGCTAGCAAATAGGGAAAGTTCGTCTATGTTGCATTGAAATTTTGTGTTTTGGTACATGTAGTTAGCGTTGAATTTTTGTGGACCTTTTTTATATAGGTTAGAGAATATCCAAATATTTAGCAATTTGAAGTATTTAAGTATGTTCGTATGTTGCCACGAATTCTTCACTGTATTTAGAGAAAATGTATTTGAGATATATCCAAATGTTGAACAATTTAAAACTTTGAGAAATGCTGCGGCAACTTCGAATAGTTGGCAAATTTGATTGTCTGATTATGGTTGTATGTTGGCATAAATAAGTGATTAAGCTTCAATTCCCAACAGATATTGGACTGGATGCTATACCAAACAATGATCCCAACAGATCGCTAAAAGAGGTGGTAAAAGCTCCAATTCAGAAAATCAAAGCAATTGCTCATTATAGAATGGTTATAAGTTCAGTATACTCCACGAGAAGCTCCACTATGGCTAAGTTTCAGCTCGGACATTTACAGAGAATGAAGTTGGATGCTCACTTTTTTCGAAATGGGAAGTTGGATGCTCACTTCCTGACCAGCGACAACATTCGTCTAGAACAAAAAATAACCAGAAAAACAGTGACACCTTTGAGCTTGCATCATGAAAAGAAGTAGCATGTAATTAGTCCCCGTGACGGATACATGGAGGCTACGTGGTGTTGTAACGGAGATATTGACAGCGTGGCTGGCTCTACTATAGCTTCAACCTGTCAATTGGAGATCAAATAAAACCGGAGTTACCTAGCGCCAGGGAGAATATACGAATGATGCAAGTATATTGCCAAAGAGGAAACATATCATTACAGACTGCGAATTTTCTTGCAGATGGAGAATACCAAATCAAGTATTCAAGATAAGCTACCAAACTAATGACAGGTTAAATCCAATCTTAAATATGCATATTAGATATCAATCCCAGCAAATATTGATACTGACCCACTTAAAAAACAAAGGCAATAGAGGTGAAAGTTCACTGCCTCATATATCAGTTGGAGGACAAAAGAAGCCCAAAGGCAGATTGAACCATCAGATGTATTAAAAGAAGCCAGTACCACATCGGTACCTCACGTGTCGATATTTCAATACGAAACCACCACAATAAATGTTTCTTCTATTTATTTTCTACTTCTTAACAATATAAGACAGCAGGAAAGAAGAGAGAAATTTGGGTGTCTAACAAAGGGACGGACCAGATCAAAATAATGTGCGTCGAGCTCAAACATGCATGCAGTTTTTTCACACAAAAATCTGCACAAATTTAAACTGGAAGATCTGGGGATTCAATTTGGCACAGTAGACCAAAAGGCTGTGCTAGTTGCCGAGCAAATCAAAATAAGGATATAAAGAAATTGCACTCCATGTACACCAGTTTGACATATCTGCACGAACTGAAGTGGCTCATGTTCAAGGAAGATAGGGAATTGGAAGAGAGGAAAAAATAGAGAGAAAATGGAGGTACCTGAGAGCGCAGTTGCACTATGAAATCGAGTTTTGAGCTCTCTAGGCAATCTCAATGGCAGAACTGCATCTTAAAACCCCAATTTTCTATATTGCCCTTTGTTTACCCTCCTGCAAAATATTCAGTGAAATAACAGGAATTTCTCATTAGTTCATGAAGTATGCGATTTGGTACGTTGAACGACCCTGCAACAAAATTCAGTCATCTATTGATGGACACAAACAGTAGAAGTGACTATATAAATCATTATCCTTTTTACTTCAAGATAGTATATTAGTATGACATTCTGCTGATTATTCATTGTATTAGTGAAAAAGAAATTACCTAGATAAACTGCAGTTTTTTAGGGGTAGATGGGCACATATATAGACGCCATACCAAAACAACACTACATCCTGTGATCCTGTAGAAAAAATACCGGTCAAGAATTTATGGACAACAAAAGCAGGCACAGATAACACCACTAACCAATCGATCTATCAGAGGAAGGTGCAAACCTGAAGAACACTACATCCTGCAGAAAAAACACCGGTCAAGAATTTGTAGACAACAAAAGCAGGCACAGATAACACCACTAACCAATCGATCTATCAGAGGAAGGTGCAAACCTGAAGACTAAGAAGTTGAAAGACTACGGAGTACCGGCTCACTTGAATGTGTAATATCCCATCAGGTGCATCTATTGTTCACCAGTAGAATAGTCGTGCCTGCACCGAAATGACGGACATTTAGACATCAACATGGGTTTGTGCATTCAAAATCTGTACCGTGAAATAAACTGAATTTTATTTGTGCAATATAATGTTGGACACACAAACACATATGCTCTAATGCAACTTGAGCAAACTTCGGTATCTGCTGCTTCTATGAAACAATAAGACTCACTTATTTGTCCTCCGATTAAACAATATATATATATAGTGGTTATATTTACAATAGTTTAGTAACAAAGCTTAAATTATAACTAATCAAAAACCAATGAAGTCGATATATTTGGTAAAAAAAAATGCAAAAAAACATATATGAGTCTGTATATGACTAACCGAGGCTCATACACACTGAATAGCAATCAGTTAAGAACAATACACTTGCTTCAACAAATCAAATAGTTTCTTGTGCGCTAATAATTTCTATATGCCCAGTAAAGTGGCAATGGTTTAGCCAAGGTCTTAAGTTGACTGCAACCAAATTGAGATACTTCCATAACACATCACCTGGAGGTAAATTCCTTTTCACGAGGCCAGCCGCGGGCGCTGCTGCTCTACGCACTTGCGGTCAGATCTGGAGCAGATGGTGAGTACACGGACGCGGTGGGGAAGCGGCCGAGCGGCTGGCCGGGTAGCCGCCGTGCGTGGTCGACGGACGCGGCGGGGAAGCGGCCGAGTGGCTGAGGTGCACTCCGCAGCAGCAGACGGCGAACGCAACGCAATGTCGGGCGGCCGGAGGAGCAGTCGGGCGGCGACGGGCCGAGCTCGCGGCAGAGAAGGGGAAGCCTCGGCCCTAGCGGCCGGGGGTGGAGGACGGCGCGGGCCCGGGACTGGAGGCGGCGCCGGCGGCCGGAGGCGGAGGGCGGCGCGGGACGCGCAGGAGGCGTGGAGGCGATCGCCGTCCGCCGCCACGATTCACGAGAGGAAAAGAGGGAGGAGAAGAGGAGGATTGTGGGGACGCTTTTTGACCGGGGTCCTTTGGGATTTTGGAAATTGCAGTTAGGTCCCATCGTCTGGCGATTACCTGGACTGCGGGTTGCTTTTCAGTTTTGAGAGGGGCCTTTTCACAAAAGCGTCACGGACGCGTCCTGCGGGCCGTCGGATCGGGGGCACTGCACTACTGTAGCATGCTACAGTAGTTACTGTTACAGGAGCAGTAGCCGATACTTCAAGATAGTATATTAGTATGACATTCTGCTGGTTACTCATTGTATTAGTGAAAAAGAAATTACCTAGATAAACTGCAGTTTTTTAGGGGTAGATGGGCACATATATAGACGCCATACCAAAACAACACTACATCCTGTGATCCTGTAGAAAAAATACCGGTCAAGAATTTATGGACAACAAAAGCAGGCACAGATAACACCACCAATCGATCTATCAGAGGAAGGTGCAAACCTGAAGAACACTACATCCTGCAGAAAAAACACCGGTCAAGAATTTGTAGACAACAAAAGCAGGCACAGATAACACCACTAACCAATCGATCTATCAGAGGAAGGTGCAAACCTGAAGACTAAGAAGTTGAAAGACTACGGAGTACCGGCTCACTTGAATGTGTACATATCCCATCAGGTGCATCTATTGTTCACCAGTAGAATTTTTTTTTTTTGATAAAGGGATTTTATTACTTAAAGAGTATTAAGCATTACACCCGGCCTCTGCATAACTAAGATGCACACAGCCCAAAAACCGTCCCAAATATCCAAAGCAGCAGAAAAAATAAAAGGCGGGTTACATATCATTATGAGAAATTGTAAAGCCGCCTAAGGTGATGAAGTGCCGATCCGGAGGTTATGCGACCATCCATGGCGGGAGAATAACTCCCTGGCCGCCGCCTCCAAACGCGACGAAACCTCCAAGAACAGCTCCCGGTGCTCCACACGCTGTAGGACCGACCATAATCGGAGTGTAGCTGTACATCGGTAGATAACCTGCAGAATAGATGAATTTTTGTCATTAAAAACCTTGTCATTTCTACATAGCCAAAGCGGCCATATAACGGCAATCGCTCCCACCCTAATAAGTAGTTTAAACCTAGGATCCACCCCGTTTAGCCAGTTGCCAAAAATATTTGCAACGCTACTCGGTGGATATAAGGTAGAACCTATTTGGACAGGTGACCATATAGACCTAGCAAACTCGCACTGGAAGAAAAGGTGTTTAATAGACTCATCGTGAGTACAGAAAACACATACTCCCATGCCAATTGCATTTGGCAAGGTTGTCTTTTGTAAGAATTACTCCACGACAAAGATACCACGCAAACACCTTCGTTTTGAGCGGTATCTTCATCTTCCAAATTTTCTTATTTGAATCGACAGGGACAATAGACTGGATAAGAACTCTATACATGGAATCAACCGAGAAAATACTATTCTTAGTTGGGATCCATCGAATTTCATTAGGGCCTTCCAATAGCTGGACAGATTCCAACCGTAGAAGCAAAGCATTCTAAGATGCTTCTCGAGGCCCTAATAGCGTTCTTCTGAACGATACATTTTGTGGGGAAGAACCCAACACCTTAGCCAGTGTATCACCTTTGTAACGCACAACATCATATAGAGCCAGAAACTGTTCACGAAGAGGAGTTTGGCCAAGCCACCTATCTTCCCAGAACCGAATTTCCGATCCATTCTTAATGGAGAAAGAAGCATGTGGGAAGAAATACTTCTTTGTGGCCATAAGACCAGCCCAGAAGTGTGAATCACCAGGCTTCCAAACAACCTGGGATACCGCTTTGTCCCCCACATACTTCCTCCTTATGAGTGTCTACCAAATTCCTTCTTCAGAAAGAAGTTTGAATAACCATTTACCAAGCAAGGCTCTATTCTTGACTTCAAGATCATGAACACCAAGCCCTCCTTGGTCTTTTGGCCGGCAAACCACACTCCATTTAGTCAGTCGATACTTCTTCTTTTCACTATCCCCTTGCCAAAAGAATCTTGAACGGAAATAATCCAATCTTTTCAAGACCCCTTTGGGTAGATGGAAGAAGGAAATCATATAGAGCACCATATTTGTCAGTACTGAATTAATGAGAACCAGTCTTCCTCCGAGGGATAGGAGTTTACCTTTCCAACTATTTAATCGAAACTGAAGTCTTTCCTCCACCAACTTCCATTCAGCATTTGTGAGCCTCCGATAATGAATCGGGATCCCCAAATAGTTGATAGGAAATTGACCTTGTGCACACCCAAAAAGCTCGGCATACACGGAGGCTTCATCCTGAGCCTCGCCAAAACAAAACAATTCACTTTTATGGAAATTTATTTTTAGACCCGATATTTGCTCAAATGCCAAGAGAATTAACTTTAGGTTTCGAGCTTTTTCAATGTCATGTTCCATAAAAAGGATTGTATCGTCGGCATATTGAAGTATCGATAATCCACCATCAACCAAATGGGAATCACACCTTCAATTTGACCCTCAGACCTAGCGCGCTCGATCAAGATGGCCAACATATCAGCCACTATATTAAATAGTATTGGCGATAGTGGGTCTCCTTGTCTGAGACCTTTTTTTGTTTGAAAGTATCTACCAGTGTCATCGTTGACTTTAATGGCCACACTTCCACCCAAAACAAAGGAATCAATAAGCGCACACCACTCAGAAGAAAAACCTTTCATTCTGAGTGTCTGCTGAAGGAAAGACCAGTTAACTTTATCATAAGCCTTTTCAAAATCAATTTTTAAAATTACCCCATTCAAATTCTTCCGGTGTAGTTCGTGGACCGTTTCATGCAAGATTGCCACCCCATCAAGGATATTGCGGCCTTGCATAAAAGCCGTCTGAGAAGGCCGAACTACATGATCCGCCACACTGTTCAGCCGAATCGTAGCAGCTTTAGTGAATATTTTGAAACTACATGATCCGCCACACTGTTCACCAGTAGAATAGTCGTGCCTGCACCGAAATGACGGACATTTAGACATCAACATGGGTTTGTGCATTCAAAATCTGCAGCGTGAAATAAACTGAATTTTATTTGTGCAATATAATGTTGGACACACAAACACATATGCTCTAATGCAACTTGAGCAAACTTTGGTATCTGCTGCTTCTATGAAACAATAAGACTCACTTATTTGTCCTCCGATTAAACAATATATATATAGTGGTTATATTTACAATAGTTTAGTAACAAAGCTTAAATTATAACTAATCAAAAACCAATGAAGTCGATATATTTGGTAAAAAAAATGCAAAAAACATATATGAGTCTGTATATGACTAACCGAGGCTCATACACACTGAATAGCAATCAGTTAAGAGCAATACACTTGCTTCAACAAATCAAATAGTTTTTTGTGCACTAATAATTTCTATATGCCCCGTAGAGTGGCAATGGTTTAGCCAAGGTCTTAAGTTGACTGCAACCAAATTGAGATACTTCCATAACACATCACCTGGAGGTAAATTCCTTTTCACGAGGCCAGCCGCGGGCGCTGCTGCTCTGCGCACTTGCGGTCAGATCTGGAGCAGATGGTGAGTACACGGACGCGGCGGGGAAGCGGCCGAGCGGCCGGCCGGGCAGCCGCCGTGCGTGGTCGACGGACGCGGCGAGGAAGTAGCCGAGTGGCCGAGCTGCACTCCGCAGTAGCAGACGACGAACGCAATGCAGCGTCGGGCGGCCGGAGGAGCAGTCGGGCGGCGACGGGCCGAGCTCGCGGCAGAGAAGGGGAAGCCTCGGCCCTGGCGGCCGGGGGTGGAGGACGGCGCGGGCCCGGGACTGGAGGCGGCGCCGGCGGCCGGAGGCGGAGGGCGGCGCGGGACGCGCAGGAGGCGTGGAGGCGATCGCCGCCCGCCGCCACGATTCGTGAGCGGAAAAGAGGGAGGAGAAGAGGAGGATTGTGGGGACACTTTTCGACCGGGGTCCTTTGGGTTTTTGGAAATTGCAGTTAGGTCCCATCGTCTGGCGATTACCTGGACTGCGGGTTGCTTTTCAGTTTTGAGAGGGGCCTTTTCACAAAAGCGTCACGGACGCGTCCTGCGGGCCGTCGGATCGCCGTTCGACGGCGTAGATCGGGGGGCACTGTATTACTATAGCTTGCTACAGTAGTTACTGTTACAGGAACAGTAGCCGAGCGTTCAGGAGGGCGAGAAATGGTCTGTCTTTAAATATAGTAGTGGATGCATGGAGATGGCGCCAAATTTAAAGTTTCCAGAGAAACAGAGGTAGTGATAGATAACCCAGGTTTATAGTTGGCAGATTAGCTTTTACGTAGTCAGTTGTTGGCACTAAGCTTTGTCTAAACAAATTCATAAGGGGGGCTGGGTATCTCTTAACAATCATATAGCTAGACTACAAAATAATCACATGAAACCTGCACCGTTTCAACACCACTTGAGCATTATTTGTTGTACCTGGCAGCAGTCCCTTTTGTACCATGCTCTTCCAGATCCGGCTCCCGCAACGATGAGGGCAACGACGCCTTTCACCTTGGTTGTCGTACTTAGTCTCAGCCCCAACTGCGGTAGCCTGCAGGAGCGATAACGGCTGACTCTGTGGCCCAACATCCTTCTCTTGTGCATGGTTCAAAAGAAAAAATAAGCTTTAACATCATATGCTTTGGAAGCAATTGGTCGTCGCTGCTTGTTTTATTTATTTATTTTGAGGCAGTCATACAGCTTGTTGGAAATTACCTGAACATCTTTCCTTGGACATCTGGAAAATAAGTTTTTGCTATCGGGGCCTTGGATCTATCAACATCAAGAACCATTTTTCACGACGATGCAGCAGCAGTTGGTTGATCAAGAACAGCTGCAGCAGGTTGATCTTGACAGCTTCAACTTCCCGGCATTGGATCACGGCATAATGCCGCTGCACATGGACAAAGAAACCTGCGTGTCGGAGCAGTTTGCTGAGTACGGCACGATGCTGCCGATTTCTGGCATGCCGCCGGAGCAGTTCTTCGACGAGGACGACGATCCGGTGATGCGACAGGTCCTGAAGTCGTTGGGTGATTTCGCTAGTGCAGCGCAGGACGATGCGGCCTTTGGATATCACTGGGCTAGTGCCGGCCAGCATGCCTTGCAGGGGCATAGCCTTGGTCAGCACCAAGTAGAGAATTAGAGGCTATTCATAGGCATTTCTTTTGTAACCTTCTAAATTTGATGTAAGCAGCAACATGGATCTAATGCATGTAGCTAGTGGAACGTTCTCGGCTTCGATGTAATTATTTACCTGATAAAGCAATCCAATGTTCCCTTGCTATATCAATGAAATAAGCCTAGTTCCTTATGGTGCCTGATCGTCAGCAAGTGGTACTTGGTACACGATTTCTGCCTACATCGATCATGTGCATCTTCTTATGAGATGGAAAGACTAGATGTAACCTGTAAACCCTAGTTTTGTTTTCTCATTAGATTACGAGTAAGAAAATAAGAGTATTACTAGCAAAATATGCCCGTGCGTTGCAACGGGAGAAACAAATTCTCACCGCCACAAACAGCCCACCCCTGTTGCCACTTCTCCTCGTAACCTCGTTGCAGCCATCGATGATGATGGTTGTCGCGTTCTCCACCTATTCATGATGAACTTGGTCAATCCCAATGCAACAAGCTTGGTCATCATACTATAACATGTCGCTTCGCAAGCCTCTTGTGCACCGACTTGTAATTTCATGGACTTGCAATGATGGTTGGCGCCACACTTGTCTCATCTACACTTGGTGCATGCTCCATTCCCGCACTAACTTGTAATTCGGGTTGACTTGTAATAATGATATAAAAGTAGATGAACAAAGAGAAGTTATTGGAGAAAATCTTTTAAGCATTTCTCTACAATTTAATCTTTTCTCTAAATTCCGCTTCCCCTTTTGCATCTTTTTCCAATGAAAGATCCCAGGTTTTGAAGACAAACAATTTAGGATTTTTTTTCTCGAGCACACATCAGCCTGTAGCATCTTGGAGCTGAGCAGGAACATCATGCCGACCATCCTGGGGGCATCAGCAAGAACAGCACACCAAATTGAATCGCAAGCAACATCTCAGAGGTGAGTAGAAAAATGTAGAGCATGCAAAGTACTAGCACCAGCCCTTTCTATCACGTGTACGTGGAGATCAGACTGCAGCACCACGCTTATTCCCATGAGTTTGTAATCAGTCAGTATAGTAGGGGTTGCTCGGTTGATTAACCAAAAGATCAAGACTGCAATATTCCAGTTACCACTATGTTTAGACTACTCAGATTCATTAGTGCCCTTCTTCCACTGTTGGACCTGTATGTACTGGCATCACACATATCTGATGCCATTATGTCATCATAGGAAATCATAAGATAGCAAATAATGGCCTTTATGTGGATTTGCTCCATTAGTAGTAACACCTCGCGATTGCTACCGTTATAAAAACAGTTGTCGACCCAGAAGGCCCTGTCCCGTGCAGGTCGCAGTTAACGCCGACCCTGCCGGCTGCTGACACCAAGCCGCACACTTTGCTTCGTTCGGCGTCGCCGAGGTGGTCAAGCAGGACGGCGGCTCTGAGAGCTAGGACCCCCAAACCTATATAAATGAATCTTCATCCTTAGCTTTCCTGACAGTACAAGTCGTCTTCGGAGATGCAAGGATTGATCATTTGGTTCCCTACGTCGAGCCGGAGCTGCAGGTCCTGATCCGAGTGGAGTTGTTCCTTCAAGCCTGTGAGATGAACGGCTCCGTCTTCAGGCGCGGCTCCCCTATGTCCTGCGTCGCGGCCTCCTCACCACTCCCACGGGCCACGGTCCCACCAGCCATAAACCCACGCTACCACGACACTCGAGGAGGATTGTGCCCGCCTCTCGCATGGACTCCCCGTCCCTGAACACTGGCCGGTGCTACGCGAAGCGCTCTCTGCTGCTGGATTCCTGGATCGATTCGATACGTGTTGTGGGAAGCATCAACTACAGTAGCCATCTCCCCAAGATGTGATCGGAGCTGGCCGCGAAGCGAGTCGTGCCTGGCAGGGCGCAGCAGGCCGGCGAGCAGGGGAGCTCATTGGGCGGGGCCCAAGGAAGCGGCGTGGTGAAGAGGCGTGCGTGTTGCAGTAACCTTAGTTACGATGGGGGATTTGACATTAGGGAGCAGGGACGCCGTTATCGACGAAATTGGCCATGATCATGTGGTGCATGAGACAATGCCGCTGCCCCGTGGACGATTTGTAAGCGCTCGCCGTCGGAGCTGATCATCTTATTATTTTCGCCCACGACCTCGCCGACTTCCGTCCGCTGCGTGGTCGCTCTCGTCGATTTCCGTCCATCGTGGCTGCTGCCAGTCTTGCTTGATTTTTATCGTTGAATCCGTTCGCAGGGTGGTGTTAAATCATGATGAACAGTCAAATATTGTCGTGTTCCTGTTGGTGTTAATGAATGTTTATTTTTTGTGTTTCAGTCTCCTTCGCCCCTATGCCCGTATTATCGTTGGATTGACAAGAAGCAGCCGGAATGGGCGGTGCGTGAAGTAAATGACAGGCTACGACGTGCATGGGCTAGTCTGGATAGGGAGGAGCGCCAACAGAAGGCTGAAGCACGGTTGAAAGCGCAGCAAGATAGAGAGATGAAAGAATATAAAAAGGAGAAAGCACATTTCTTTAAAGAAATGGGGAGGAAAAATGATGAAGCTAGACTCCGCATGGAGGAGGAAGAACGACAACGCAAGGAGGCCCGTGAGGCTGAAAGACAGAGACTGAAAGAAAGGGCTCGGCAGGCACAGGCAGCAGAAGAAGCCGGTGATAGGAAAGGAAAATATCCACGTTGGACTCAGTAGATGTACGGGCAATTTATTTTAATTGTCGCAACTGGTTGTATCTTAATTTCAGTTGTACTTGTTAATTTTAGAATGTTGATGTATTTTAATTCAGTTGTAGTTTGTATTTTAAGTATTAAGATGTACTTCATTAGAAGTTGTACCGTGTGGTAATTAAATATTTGGTCTGCCGTGTTTTTTAAATATTATTTTTAATCGTAATTTGGAATATAACACGCGAATTAAAATTATTCGAAAACTAGTGCTCCCGCCATTTTTTGACTGGCTTGTTTTTGCGACCTATACATAGGTCATACATAGGTTCATACACACGAGTAATCTAGGTTCATACACACGAGTAACATAGGTTCATACACACGAGTAATATTATGAAATGTCTAAAATTAACATAAATATAAATACGTCTCACATATAGATAGAACCTATGAACGACGTTGACGCTGTTTTTTGACTGGCTTGTTTTTGCGACCGGAAGGTTCATGACGATTTGGGGGTTTATGTGCACGTTGACCTCGGCCTAACTGCGGCACATCCACCTCTGGCTCTATCTCCTGGGTGTCCGGAGGAGTCTGCAATACGTGTTGAGATTCTGAATAATCTGGTATCATACTGGAAGATGTGCCCAGAGGATCATAGCCAAAGAAATCTCCAATTATTTGTCCAACCATGTTAGGAGGTTCATCGGATGGTCCTGTGCTGGATTGTGGCTGCATCTGCGGAAGACCCTGTGGTCGGGCAATATTGATGCCCAAACCAGCTCCCAGGTCGTCCCATGTTCTGTCAGCATAGTCCTGTAATGAAAATTATTTGTAAGTACTATGAATGAATATTTTCTGTGTGACTAATTACTTAATAAACTTGTACATACCTGAGTGTTGATGTACAACTGCTCACTACCTTGCGGTGGGGCCATACTGAGACCAATACTAGCTCCTATGTCATCCCATGTTGGGTCGACAGTTTCCTGCAAACGTAAACATTTTGTAAATACTATGCCATGCTAATGTTCTGCGTGTAACATTAAATATTATACATGTTCCTACCTGAGTGATGTTGTACCTCTGCGAACCCTCGCCTTCAGTGTACGAGTATTGTCCTCCGTACGGGCTAACCAGTGCAATAGAATTGTCCTCCTGTTATAACAAATACGCAATAGTTATTACACCTTTGCGTTCGCTATAACTTAGTAGGTTGTTCAATTACTAAAAAAATTGTACCATAGTACCTGCGTGGCCGCATGACTGGACTGTGGGTGGCCTAGTAGTGTAGAGTCATGTCGTGGAATAGAAGCCGTACCCGTCATGTCAGGACGTGCCTGGCTGGTACGAGCCTCAGTCGGTCTGGTACGAGCCTCACTCGGTCTGGTCGACCGTGCCTCCGGCATGTCGTACGCTCGCGTGACAACGTCATCATCACGAGCGCAACCAAAACGTTTAAGACCTTTCATGGCATTATCATAAATACGTCTGAGCAGACTTTTTCCCTCCTGAGAATTAATGTTTCGCAAGTGCATAGCGGACCGCGCATCACGAGCAATTTGTTCATATTCTTGTATCTAAATATAATTTAACTGTTTAGAAAAAAATGTATATGATTTAATGACTGACATAATTATTTTGTAAATTTATATGATTCGACGAAGTACCGTTATGTCACGATGGTAAGCTGATGAACGTTCAATTACTCGATGCAACTGTTCGTCCCTTGTGAGGTTACCTACCCTCGGTGGTGGAGTAGCTGCGAGCAAAGTACGGGTGCTGCTGCGGTACCATTGATTGTATGTGCCTGTTGTACGTTGATCATACGGTCTGCATAGTGTATAATTTTCATTAGCACATGCACGAGTCCAAATATGTAGAAATGAGAAAGTACCTATTTTCTTGTACTACGTTTAATGCGGCTTCATTGTTCCACATGTGCTGCTGATGGTCATAGTCTCTAAGAACTTAGGATCCATCGGCGCAGCAACCGCCCTCTGACGAGGACCATCACCTTCTTCGTCTGAGGACGACGACGAAGAAGAGTGACCGTCATCGTCATGATCTAGCGCCTCCTGCAGTCCTTGAACATGTTCGCTCAAGTCAACGACTGCAGACCAATATCCAGGGTCAACGACCGCCGACGGTACAACATCGGCGGTCGTGGGCTCCAAGGGGCCGGTGTTGGGGTCTGCGGTGAGGGCCAGCTCGACCTCAGCCGGACTGGTACTGCATCCGGCTTCATCAGTAGCAGAAAGAAACTGCACATACACCATGGGCTCACCAAACATGGCGGAATCAGGTGTGTTTACAAAGGTCATATACTTTTGCCAATGAGTTTCATCTTTTACCTCCCGCAGACCTCAGCGGGCAACTTCCCCATTTGTCCCTCCTACGCAGACGAAGGCCTCGACGGTCATCTTCATCCCACGCATCGCGTGACCAAAATTCACGCGGATGCGTTTTCTAACATCCGCAAAACTTTTAGTCACCATTCCTTTAATCACAACTTTCATTGACTCGCAGTTTGATACATTCACACCGCTAATATCGTCGCGTATGACGTCCCCATAGAACACACACAAATTTTCCATAGTACCTACCCAATAACCAAATTTACAGAAATAGAATTAATAGCTTCCTACCTTAATTATATTATATCCATAATACTGAAAAAATAATAGTACCAATATTTTTTATAACGAAAATATATTAAGAACTTGGAAAAAATAGTGCCATCAACTAAATTTACTAACGAGACCACTAAAATCATTCAACTATTGATATAATACATCGCATGGCTAATTACGAGCTCAAAAATTAACTCATTTACATATTGCATATCAAAATAAATACATGCATCGTATAGTTCGTACCTTGATCTGTAACTTCTCCTTTCAGTTCAAATACAACACTAACTCTACAAGCTAATCACCTATACTTAGTGATACTACTAAGGAGAGGAGGAGAGCAGAGGAGTAGAACCAGCGTCGTCAGAAAGAATGAGAGAGCAGCCACAGCTAAGCATACGATATAAAAAGAGAGGAGGGGAGCAGGAGGCAGGATTCCCGGAAGTTTCCCTCCAAAATTGCATGCTTTCGACGCTGGTGCTGTCCCATCGCCTGGGAATCAGCTGCCTCGAAATCAGGGTAATCAGGTGCAGTGCAGGGTGTCGGCAGCAGGAGCAGCGCGGGAACGCGCGGAGCTACAGGACGACACAGACAGCAGGAGCAGCGCGGGCAGGGGCGTGCCACGTCATCCTGCCGCCTTTGGGGGTGGCGGCACGTGCCACGTCAGCGTGCCGCCACGGTGGGTGGCGGCAGGGCCCACCACCCCTCCGTTTCCCGTTTTGCAGAACTGCATATTCCCGTTAGGCAGCGTGCCGCCTCCGGCAGTGGCGGCACGTTCCACGTGTCGCCTGGGGAACGTGCCGTCACGGTAGTTTTGACAATCCGTTCAGGAGGTGGTCTTTTTTGACAATTCACTCGGCGAAGTGGTCTAATCTGTCAAAAATTCGTTGAATCCCTCTCGCCGTCTCGCGTGTCTGGAAAGCTTGGAACCCTCGATTTCGTTAGTACGCTTCAGTGGATCGATCCCATATGTAAAGGCTCAGAGAAGGCAAAGAAGAGGCCGACTTCTAGGATTTCCGCTGACTCGAGTTTGTATTGGTCTCTTGTTCAACGCAGTCACGATCTCCTACGGACAAAACGCAAGTGGGCTGCTGGACAGGCTTAGTGGGCTGCTCATTGACGGATCGCTAAAACAACGTACGAAAAGGAAACGGAAACGAGTACAGTTGGGATTGGAACGTGTAGCTGCGGGACGACGTACGAAAAAATTGGAAACGTATGACTTATTTTAACTACTAGGAAACATGCCCGTGCGTTGTAACGGGAGAGAAAATCTATGCCACGGAGGTGCATAAGGTAAATTCCTGTTGGCAATGAGCCCACTGGTTAATTGGCATTGGGCGTAATGGTAAAGTGTGCATTTATCTGTTCGTAACTATGCAACTTCCTATAATATGCACATGTAGGATATTGTTCTAGAATGAAAGAGATGCAAATCCCAAATGGGTCATCCATAGCAGCCACGTGATTGCTGACCTTAAATTACGTACTACAAGATTGAACTCGGTAATTAAAAGAATGCACAGCGGGGGAGAGACGATGCACTAAGGGGGAAAAAAATGTGCTATGCTAAATCAATATTGCATAATTTATCCATCACATGGGCGACAGCACTAAGCCACAAAAGCAGCGCCTCATCGACACACCACAATGAGCATCAAGATGAGCAGAAATAAGGAGCAAGGAGAGAATGCCTACCCTCATGTGCCCGATAGCCGAGCACCCAATGATATGCAGGCTCGTGCGCATCTGCTTACAGTGTGCTGATCCACAGAGCAGATCAACAGCGACCTCGATGAAGTCCATGTGCTTGACAACGAAATCCGCCGCCGTCAAGTGCTTGATTGACCACCAAGTGAGGCATGAGGTTCCAGGACACAATCTGGAACAACATGTGTCCAAGGCCAGCAAAGAGCTCGCCGACCCATATGTCCAGCATGCATGCTAGGTTGAACGCCTTCATGTGCCCAAGACTATCAGCGTATTAATTAACAAGCACGGTGCCCGCCACCGTCGCGCCTCGTCCAAGATGTGACCCAAGATGACGGTCCTGTAGCTGTAGGCCGGAACAGGTGGATTGTCGCGGCTGCTCTCCACGGGAACGCCATGATCCACCACTCGACTGGAGGCCGTTGGAATCAGGCAGCGGTAGAAAGGTGATTTAGGGATTCGACAGAGATCGGCCTAGGCTCTGTTGCCTCCGCCCTCCCACATCAGGGTCGAGTCCCACGAGCGGTCCTCCCGGCTGCCAGCTAGCTCCTCCCTCCTATGATCGTTCCTTGGCGAACTCACCCTCTTCGCGTGGCCCGACGAGTAGCAACCCACCAGTAGGGATTCAGGGAGGCGTGGAACAGCTGCACGTTCCAGCAACAATCGTCGTTGATATAGGCTTCGATGGTTTGAAGAGGTTGGCAACGAAGGTCACGCGCGATGTTCTTGACTCTTGAGCACGGTTCTTTAAGCGTCGCTGCGCCGGTCGCACAGGCTGTAGTCTTCAACGTTGCGGATGAGCGCGGAACGGATGCGCTCGTCAAGCTCGACGCACCATCTCGTCGTTGACGAAGCAGACCCAGCTGATCTCTCTGATCATGTCATCCGAGGTCAGCGCTCAGGAACCCTAGGTCGTACGCGAGACCATGGCCTGGGCCCCGGGAGTCGGGAGTCGGGACAGGTTTGATATCGATCGCATTGGACAGGGACAGGTTTGGCAGGTTCTCATATAGTAGAAGTAGTAATAGACGTCCAGGATAACGATTTGTATACGGGTCCAAAACATATTACATCGATCTATCTCAAATAGGACGTAAATAGATGTATTTTGGTGGGAGGGTAAAACTGTAAAAACTACGACGGACCGACCAAAGAAACCTTATTGCTTTTATTATTAGGTATAGACTAGGAAACATGCCCGTGCGTTGCAACGGGGAGGAAAATTTGTGTCATAGAGGCGCCCAAACCACTCAACAATGTACATTTTGATCACTTTTTTTCCTTATTCCGTTATCCTTTTGAATGCATTTTTTGTTTGAAAGTTCTAACTACATTCCCGTTCTTAAGATGTATGATATTTACAACAGCAAGAATGCAGAGTCTAAACCTGACAAAGTAGATTACTGCCATCAGAGATAAAAGCTAGATGCAAAGGCCGACCTTGAATTTGCACGTGAAAAATAAGTAGGCCAGCAACCAAGACATAGACCCAACTCGCAAGGGAACAAGAAATATACCAAGAAATTATATAGAAATACATTGATCAAAAAATGAGAATTTGTACAAGTTTGTGCTCGCATGTGACTTATGATTTTCTTGCTATAAATATCGGCCTAGTCTTGCTTCCCTTATAATGGGATCACCACATTCCGCTCAAGTTCATTTTGTAGTCATACATGTAAACATATTTTTGTAACAGAACCCATATAGAAGGTTAACATGAGTTAAAAAAAAAAACTCAATGATCGCATACATTATAGAAGGTAAATTTAATCAAAATTGTGTGCAGAATTATATTTCTTAGTTGCACACAAACTAAAAGGTAAATTTAATTGAAATTGTGCACATAATTCTATTTTTGTAACAGAAGTTACAGAACACACGGTCACTCAAGGCAGGCATGTACACACGGGACTTCTTTAAAAAAGTAGTGCGGCCACATTTGCCAAACGAAAGAGTACATGCCAGAGGCAAGTTCTGTTCATCACCCTTCCCCTCACAGACTCACAGGCTCGCTCACTCTCCTCCTGTCTCCTCTTTCTGCACAGAGCGACCAGCTAGCACTCGCACAGCTCTCACCACCCATCAGCACCACCGGTCGATGACCCAACCCCCTTCCACACTACAAACCCTCACCCCCTAGCCCATTGACCATGGCGCCACTGAGTTTGTGCCGCTCCGATCTGATCTACCTGTCTGCCTCAACCTCGGGGAGGGTACCAAATGGGCGAGAACGCATAGTCAGTGGTCGTTAGCCGTCTGTCGAAACGATTGTTCCAAGAAGAGCTTGCCACCCTCGGATCTTGCCATTAGTGCCCAGTAATTGGTATAATGCTTAACTTACTCTGAAAAAACTTAATGATCATGAAAGCAGTCATCTCTCGGTAGAGCATAACAACAAGTATATGAGTATATTGAAATATTTTCAGAAATATAATGAAATATGTTAGGTGAGAAAAAATTCTTCAGTTGTCAAACATAAAAGAGAAAGGTAATGCTAAATACCGAAGGCTATTGAATTTTCCAAAAGTTACTGAATTAATGAGGATTGTGAGGGTGGCATAATCTACCTGTATGTTGCTGCATTGCCCGCTGTTTTTGCCCAGTTTTATAATGCCAATTCAGCTTCTCTAGAGATGCCCAAATGTTAAGAGCACGATATCCAGTACTTGACCTGAATATTTACAATACTCATCGGAATATGCTTCTCTAGATCTTCACCATCTTGCTTGCTTATAACCTACAGTACGAAAGAATACATGGTATTCAGAGGATTGAAAGACAGGGCAATGAATCCCATTTATGAGTCAATAGAAGTAATCAACACCCAGACATTTAAAACACAATATGTGTCAAAACCTTTGTATGACTGAAACAAGAGAGACATACAACGCAGGTTCCAAGAAAGCTGTCCAAATATGTGCGATTTGTATGACTGAAACAAGATAGACATAATACTCCCTCCGTTCATTTTTACTCTGCATATTAGGATTGTCTTAAGTCAAACGTTTTAAAGTTTGACCAAGTATATAGAATAAAATACCAATATTTCCAATATCAAATTGATATAATATAAAACTATATTTCATTGTGAATCGAATGACATTGGTTTGATACTATGAATGTTGATATTTTTTCCTATAAAATTGGTCAAATTTTAGCGAGTTTGACTTCAGACAAGTCTAATATGCAGAGTAAAAAGAAACGGAGGGAGTACATGAAGTAACCTGAACAATTCACAATAGTAAGATATTGGGGACTTCACGTAATCAGCTAATTTTGGCTGAACAAAATATGTGACTTCTACTACAGACTACAGGTAAAGTGCATGACATACTACATGTAGGGAAAATGACATAATAACCGGAAGGCTGGAACAACAAATATAAGTACTACTCAGGCTGAACAACCAAAAACTATATAAAATAGATATTTCTGAATCCACTCCATGCACTATCAAGAAAAAAAACATGGACAACAACTATGTTAAATGTTAGCTCAGAACTTGTTTGCTTAGCATAATGTATTTGAATAAAATAGTGAATCACCGGCTAGCTATTTATGATGATTTTCAGAATGTGAGTACCAGACAAACATGATGACCGACTTCTCTCAAATATCCATGCTGAAATATAACATTCACATGTCAATATTGGAATGAATTTATACTCAACTAATTACACATAATGAAAGTGTTAACAAACTACTATAGAGTCACATGTTTAGTAGAGAGCTAACTGCTAGAATTTTTACATTGCATGAACACATCAAACGTCTAAGATGCTTCTATAGCTCTTCTTTTTTATCTTCAGAATTCTTAGCTTCCTGGTCAAGGGTTGTCTAGAAAGAGCAAGGACATAGTATTTGCAGTATTAGTATCATAACCAAGCAGCTAGTGCTTGCTCATCATCAGTACTAATCAGCATGGCCTATTTAGTAAAAATGTTACTGTTAAATACATTAGCATTGCAATGGTGCTTGCTCGATGTACATTTGATCAATGAAGAAAAAAACACAGGTACCTGGACCAGCAGAAATAACAATGAAAGCTAGAGCGAACCTGCACTTGCATACTGGTTCAGGGGTGCAAACCAGACTTCATGGAGAGAAAATGAAGCACACTGATGAAGTAACTCATCAACAATGTCCATATCTAAAATACAAATACCACTGACACATGCTGATGGTGGATAAGAACCTCATAAAAGCACATGTTCAAAACTTTCAGTACATAACTCTCACCGCCAATCTTTACAAGTTCAAGTTACTATCTGTCAGCAATAGAAACAAGATCCATCAGGTGCTTAATACATCACTACATGTCAGTAACTTTTCCATACTTCCAACTGGAGCACATGAATTTTTGGGTGCATCCACGAATTTTTAAACTATCTTACCGTCCATTAAGACAGTTGATATTGATAACAGCCTGTGGTATGTGTGGCATAGAGGGGGGAAAATGGTTAGCATGAAGAATACCATTGCTGAAGTGAGCACTAAATCGCTCCTCAAATGGTACAGACATACAACAGCCTGTGGTAGGGACAAAGCTCAAAGATGCAAATTGATTGGGATGGTTACTTAGTTTATCTAATCTAGTACAGTTCCACATTTTGCGGTTGACGCTAACTCAACTGAGTGAAAAATCTACTTGTCATATCTAACTTCGGACTTCAATACATTTCCGAAATTAGACTTCAATACATCTCTGAAACCAGACTGATATATCTGGTATCCTGTCAAATCCTATGATAAAAATACAGTGAAAATCTTTGTGTTTAAACATTACTTCAAGTCATTATCAGTCCCCTGCACCTGCAGTGACTCTCTTAGATGTCTACAGTGTGCCACGTACATGGCCATGAATCGTTGACTTAGAAATACAGACACCAACAGCAAGTCTACAAGATTACAACTACCTGTGAGCACATAGCATAATTTTTGTTACAGAAGAATTTAGTGAAAGAATCTGACATTCCAAATACCTTTAGCCTGCCTTGTTCCAAGTATTCATTAGCCCCAGTTCCACGGTCAAGGGTTTCGTTCCATGTATCCTCCGATATAGCGAATGATCCATCAGCTTTGGACTCCATAGATATGTACGAGAGAGATACAAATGACACAACATCATCAAATAAATTGCAAAGAGAAAGGCAGGGGATGAACCATAAGAAGAAGGGATCACTACTGTGTGAAGGACAGCATAGATTAGTTTGATCATTGTGCTTGCAGACCACTTCAACATAGTCAGCAACCAAGTATACTGAGTAGAAGCCAACCCCAAACTGCCCCACTGAGATTGAGGCCACCTCCAGTCTGCATCATTTCGACAAAAGATGCAAGCAATTGTGATTATCAGTAATTTAGCCTGCCTTGTTCCAAGTATTCATTAGCCCCAGTTCCACGGTCAAGGGTTTCGTTCCATGTATCCTCCGATATAGCGAATGATCCATCAGCTTTGGACTCCATAGATATGTACGAGAGAGATACAAACGTCACAACACCATCAAATAAATTGCAAAGAGAAAGGCAAGGGATGAACCATAAGAAGAAGGGATCACTACTGTGTGAAGGACAGCAGAGATTAGTTTGATCATTGGGCTTGCAAACCACTTCAACATAGTCAGCAACCAAGTATACTGAGTAGAAGCCAACCCCAAACTGCCCCACTGAGATTGAGGCCACCTCCAGTCTGCATCATTTCGACAAAAGATGCAAGCAAATGTGATTATCAGTAATAACTTATCAATAACACAAGAAATTGTGATCATAGTAGGAACAAGTGCAAACAAGCAACGAAGCATCCGCCAATGGAAAATTAAACCACCACAGGAACAATCATGACATTTAAAAGTAAGCCACCACGAGAATAATCATGAGATTTAAGAAGAGACCTAGAGAATTGACAAGACCATAATCCGTCAGGTGCGCTTCTTGTACAAGATGTCGTAGCCAAATTCACAGCACTGGATCACATCTCCGGTCTTCAGCGTGCTCTCGGCTCCGCAATCTGAAAAAGCACATACTTGTTAAAATATGAAGTAGAAATCCAATTGTTTGTACTGCATAAATAACAGGAAATCCAGCGGAGAGAGAAGTTAACAATTTCCCCTATTTGGCAAGCGTCAGATCAAGGCCACTCGCACATGTTGTGCTTCTGTTCGTGCTCAACAGAAGCATATATAGCCGATGGCAAAAGCTTCTGACATTTACCGTATCTGAACTTAAATATGCTACCCTCCTGTAGCATGACACATTCAGAGATTTGGGCATCACATCATGGCCCTGAATATAGAGATACAAATGTTGAGCTTGCAAGTAAGAAAAATAGATAGCCTAAGAAACAAAGTGGTATAATTGATAGCTGGAATGTGTTTTTTTTGCAACGATGTGCGTTGTAGCTCATCTAACAAAATCCTACACAAGATGCGAGCAAACATATTCAGAGATTTGGGCAGAACAACGATGGAAGATTTTCCTTTCCAAGCACTCTTGGTCAGTCCCGGCAGCATGATTATATGATCCACCTCAAGAGAGTGAAGAAAAGACTGAATAAAAATATACTGATAAACATCAGACTGAAACAACATGTCTGCCCCCGTGGGGGTCGAGCTAATGTCTAGTCTAAATTAATGCCAAAAATGAGTGAATCGGTGCCTTACAATTTAAAATGACATGAAGTATGAGCATCTCCAGTTGTCCACCAGAAATTAAGATTGTAGCATTCATGGGGAGGAAAAATTATATTCTCAGTTCAGTCAGTCTCCACCTTGTGTTTTTAGCCTCTCCTTCCGATACTTCTGTATCATTGGACCCATCAGGACCAGTCCCTAATCACAACAACTACTCATTCTCTAAGCTAGATACAGCAAACAACAATGGAGAGAAGATGGGGAATGGAAAACTCACATGTGGGATGTCTGCAAAGTGCTGCAGCGGATTCGTCTGGATGACGGTCAACCCGTCTTCTGCGACCCCAAACACGACCATGACAACATCATTTTAGGAACCAGGGAAACCATCAAGAAATCCAGAACCGGAGACGGAGGAGAGCATGGCCTATGTTTCGAGGACTCGAGGTTGGTTACCTTGAGAAGGTCTCGGGTTAGGTCATACATGCGGGCATGCGGCCCTTGCTGCAATTCCCGAGATGGAGGACCGACAGAAGCGCGGACGCCGCCACCGGTTGAGGGAAGACTGCGGTCTGCGGGGCGAGAAGACGGGTCCCCAATGCGGTTGTCGCTGGTGGAGGACAGCAGAGATTAGTTTGATCATTGGGCTTGCAAACCACTTCAACATAGTCAGCAACCAAGTATACTGAGTAGAAGCCAACCCCAAACTGCCCCACTGAGATTGAGGCCACCTCCAGTCTGCATCATTTCGACAAAAGATGCAAGCAATTGTGATTATCAGTAATAACTTATCAATAACACAAGAAATTGTGATCATAGTAGGAACAAGTGCAAACAAGCAACGAAGCATCCGCCAATGGAAAATTAAACCACCACAGGAACAATCATGACATTTAAAAGTAAGCCACCACGAGAATAATCATGAGATTTAAGAAGAGACCTAGAGAATTGACAAGACCATAATCCGTCAGGTGCGCTTCTTGTACAAGATGTCGTAGCCAAATTCACAGCACTGGATCACATCTCCGGTCTTCAGCGTGCTCTCGGCTCCGCAATCTGAAAAAGCACATACTTGTTAAAATATGAAGTAGAAATCCAATTGTTTGTACTGCATAAATAACAGGAAATCCAGCGGAGAGAGAAGTTAACAATTTCCCCTATTTGGCAAGCGTCAGATCAAGGCCACTCGCACATGTTGTGCTTCTGTTCGTGCTCAACAGAAGCATATATAGCCGATGGCAAAAGCTTCTGACATTTACCGTATCTGAACTTAAATATGCTACCCTCCTGTAGCATGACACATTCAGAGATTTGGGCATCACATCATGGCCCTGAATATAGAGATACAAATGTTGAGCTTGCAAGTAAGAAAAATAGATAGCCTAAGAAACAAAGTGGTATAATTGATAGCTGGAATGTGTTTTTTTTGCAACGATGTGCGTTGTAGCTCATCTAACAAAATCCTACACAAGATGCGAGCAAACATATTCAGAGATTTGGGCAGAACAACGATGGAAAATTTTCCTTTCCAAGCACTCTTGGTCAGTCCCGGCAGCATGATTATATGATCCACCTCAAGAGAGTGAAGAAAAGACTGAATAAAAATATACTGATAAACATCAGACTGAAACAACATGTCTGCCCCCGTGGGGGTCGAGCTAATGTCTAGTCTAAATTAATGCCAAAAATGAGTGAATCGGTGCCTTACAATTTAAAATGACATGAAGTATGAGCATCTCCAGTTGTCCACCAGAAATTAAGATTGTAGCATTCATGGGGAGGAAAAATTATATTCTCAGTTCAGTCAGTCTCCACCTTGTGTTTTTAGCCTCTGCTTCCGATACTTCTGTATCATTGGACCCATCAGGACCAGTCCCTAATCACAACAACTGCTCATTCTCTAAGCTAGATACAGCAAACAACAATGGAGAGAAGATGGGGAATGGAAAACTCACATGTGGGATGTCTGCAAAGTGCTGCAGCGGATTCGTCTGGATGACGGTCAACCCGTCTTCTGCGACCCCAAACACGACCATGACAACATCATTTTAGGAATCAGGGAAACCATCAAGAAATCCAGAACCGGAGACGGAGGAGAGCATGGCCTATGTTTCGAGGACTCGAGGTTGGTTACCTTGAGAAGGTCTCGGGTTAGGTCGTACATGCGGGCATGCGGCCCTTGCTGCAATTCCCGAGACGGAGGACCGACAGAAGCGCGGCCGCCGCCACCGGTTGAGGGAAGACCCCGGTCTGCGGGGCGAGAAGACGGGTCCCCAATGCGGTTGTCGCTGGTGGAGGGTGAGGGCCGCACGCAGAGGTTGAAGGGGTTGCGAGAAGGTGAGGCGTCGGGGTCTATTTCCGCAGCCACAAGCTCTGGCGATGGCAGAGGGGTCGTTCGTTCATCCGCAAGCTAGCTGAGGCGGTGTGTCGTGGCGGCGGCGACGGGAAGTTCCTGGCGGCGGCGGCGACGGGGCAGGAAGCACAAGGCCACGAAAGTGGAGGAGTCGGCCGCGGAGCTCCCAGTGCGGATTCGTCGGATCTGGCGTACCTCGCGGCGGCGCTTGCAGGGAGCAGGGGAGGCAGATGCGGAGATCACGGAGGAGAAGCGCCTGTGCGTGCGATGCGGGCGGGATGGAGACGATGTCGTACGAGGGGATGAAAAGTTGGACGAAACGAACGAACGTACGGCAGACTGAGGAACAGAATTTTCTTTTTAGATAGGAGAGAAGAGATTGCGGTGGCAATTACTACAATATACGATTTGGTGCGAGGGTAAATTGGTCCTTCGGTGACGGACGAATCAAAGAAGGCTTAGCTCCTTTATTATTAGGTAATAAAGATAAGATTTGTTTGTTCACATAAATGCAATACATATATGGGCGTGGATTTTTCGCAACTATGGGTAGCTACTACCCCATACGTTGCTCGTCGATCATTGTCCTTAGATTAATTCACGTTGGGACGCTCGTTGACCAGATTAATGGTGTCGCTTGTTAACAAGTACTCTCACCGTTCCAAATTAATGAATTGTATGTATCTAGACGTGTTTTTCAGTGTGTCTATTTACTCATGTCAGTCAAGGTATAGTCCACACTGAAATGTCCAAATATGATAATTTGGAAAGGAGGGAGTAATTTCTTAAATGTTCTTTTTTTGCACTCAGTATGTTCTGCTGCGTGACTACTGGGGGAGGGTTGGAGGTCACATGAGAAAAGTCGCCACAGGGCAAATGGACCTCTTGTCAGGTTGTTCGGCTCCACAAAATGCAAATTAAACTTCAAGCTTTTCACGCAGGACTGACCCTATACGAGGGTTGGAAGTCGAACCGCGTAATCCTACGTACGGTTTGACATAAAAAATTGTTTGTTTGGTTCGGTCGGGTCCGTGTGTGATATTTGAAGGTTAGTTTCTTGGGCATAATAGTCAAGCCGGAGTCTTAGCATCATTATGTAATTTTTCCTCCTTAAAAGCCGGAGTCATTGCTGCAAGATGACTTTGAGCAGGCGAGGAATCTGAAGTTTATCTTATGCCTCTTTGAGCAAATGTCTGGATTAAAAATAAACTTTCACAAAAGTGAGGTTTATTGTCTTGGCATTGCTCAAGAGAGAAGAGATATCTTTGAAGAAATCCTAACCTGCAAAACAGGCAATCTTCCTATGAAATATTTGGGGGTACCAATAGACGAGTTAAGGCTGAAAAATAGTGACTGGGACTCTACAGGAGAGAAAATGGAAAAAAAAAAGCTAGGTTGTTGGAATGGTAAGAATCTCTCAATTGGGGGGAGGATGCTGCTTATTAATACTTCACTATCAAGTAGCCTGCTCTACATGCTCTCCTTCTATAGGATCCCAGTGGAGAAGAGGAAAAACTTTGATAAGCTCATATCAGGTTTCTTGTGGAGTAATAATAGAGAGAAAAAGAAATATCACTTGGTCAATTGGAAGACAGTGTGTCTTCCTAAGGACCAAGGTGGTCTAGGGGTGTTGGATTTAGAGATAATGAATATCGCGTTGTTAGCTAAGTGGTTGTGGAAATTGTTTAATGAAAAAGGGTTGTGGCAATCTATTTTGTGGAGTAAATATCTTAGGAATATCACCTTGGGACAATGTGTCTCAAAAAATGGTGATTCTCACTTTTGGCAAGGGTTAATGCAAGTGAAAAACTTATTTTTGAACTGTTGTCGATTTGAGGTGGGAAATGGGGCGAAAACGAGATTCTGGGAGGACTTGTGGCTCTCGGATTCTTGCCTTGCCTTGCAATTCCCAAGACTCTATGCTGTCTCAAATAATCACAACATTACAGTCCAGCTAGCTTTTAATTCTGGGATAGATTCACTCTCTTTTAGGAGGAATATAATAGGGGTGAAAGCTGTTGAAATGACACAATTGAGATCACTGTGTGAAACCGTGGTGCTCACAAATGAGGAGGATAAGGTAGTATGGCTCTTATCTACCTCTAAACAATTTTCTGTGAAATCCTTTTATTCGGCTATGCAATCCGTTGGAAGTGTGCCATATAAATTTCTTTGGAAAGTAAAAATACCATTAAGGATTAAGACTTTCTTGTGGTTGATTCTGAAAAAAAGCATTCTAACAAGGGATACCTTGCGAGAGAGAGGTGGGGTTTGCACCAAAAACTGTCTTTTCTGCGGACAGGGTGAGAGCATAAACCATCTCTTTTTCAAATGCCCTCTTGCTAGATATGTGTGGAACATTGTCAGTGTGTCGACGGAGCTTAACTGTCAGTTTGTGGATGCAAATCACTGCCTTACAGACTGGCTTAATGGTTTTAGGGGGAAAACAAAGCTGAAAGTAGCGGTTGGGATAGCTGCGGTGTTTTGGGGATTATGGAAATCAAGAAATCTAGCATGTTTTGAAAACAAATGGCCTTCGGAGCCAATTGAGGTAGTCCATAAGGTGTGTTATTTCATTGACTTTTGGGCTAACTTGCAGAAGTCGGAGGACGTAAAACTGGAGCTGCAACTGGGCGCAAAGCTGCTGGATCGGGTCGCGGAGGACATTTTTAGAGGAGCGAGGAGCTGGGCGACATGGAGACCAAGGTTGGGAGGCTGATAAGGAAAAAGGTAGAAAATGAAAGAAGAAGATGCAAACCAAAAAAATAGAAAAAAAAAGAAGGGAGGGAAGACCTGAAAAAGGAAAGGAGTCTGGAGACCAAGAGATCGATGGGAGGGAGCGGTGGTGTTTTCCGTTAGCTTAAGACCTTTCGTTTGTCACACCTTTGTCTTTCCTGGGTCTAGAAGTCAGTTAAGTTTTTTGTAATAAGAATTAACTCTGGTGTGGTGCGTTTTGGTGGATTTTGTAGCTGGTGGTTTCTTTAATGGAAATCGGGGAGAAAATCCCTTTTATTCAAAAAAAACAATATACAAGTTATTTATGCATCAAGGTTTACCCCCTTCGCCGATGTCAACCTTTTCTGCACTACCTTCTCCGCACACAACAATGAGGTCCATTAAAACCTTTCAATTACCATTATTGCTCTTCCTAGCCTTTGAAGATTTTGCTAAATATCTAGTCCTTCATATAGCATCCATTAGGCGATGGATCAAATGATCATGAATCTTCACACGCAGGCAATAGCAACCCTCTTGGGTCTGCTCCGCCGTTTAGAGATTGACTCCGGTTAGTCACCCCTAACTCTTATCAACTTATCATCGTGTTACTTTGAAATTTTACTTTTATGTCTCTACCCCATAACAACATTAGATTCAACACATATATTACGTGAAGGTGATTCCTTTGCATTGCTCTGATTTTGTAACCTGATATCTTGGACCTTTCGATCCTAGCATGATTAGGATACCGTCGTACAATTGTACTTCTTGTACACACACTTCTTGTACAATATGTAAGCTTGTTCCTTAGGTCATATGTTGTTGTATTTATTGTGTTTTCTTAGTATTTAAGTAATCATATTCCATTTTGTAGGTTTTTCTATTGTGTGTTGACCACCGGGAAACAAATAGATTGAGATGAAGACGGACCGTGCAATTGGCGAGCATGGGAAGGCTTGTGGAGGTTTAACAAGACAAAGGGGATATATGTGTTCTCTCAAGTAGTTAAGAACAAGACCATACTCAAGAGATGCCTGCAGTGATGGAGGTAGTTGTTATATGTGATGATCTTGGGTCTACTTGTGGATTTGATCATCTTTGCGCACTTGTGATATGTGAAGTATACTTGTAGGTTTGTCTTGCCGCGACACTTGTAATGTTTGCTCACTTGTCAGTTTGTCTAGTTGCAACACTTGTGGTATTTTAGTCTGTTATTTTACCGCTTATTTTCTGTGTTTTTGGTTGAACTTGTGATATATATGTGATGTCTATGTGATACTTTCTTTATTTGTGGTTGAACTTGTAATATATATGATGTATACGCACTGTCAATGGTGTGAAAACTAGTGTGTAGATATGTACATTTGAATTATTTTTAATTGCAGGAATTATTGTAAAAAAATAAATAAAACATTCACTTGCATTCGAACACACTCACGTGGCAGCGTACCGTGAAATCTTGCATTCGGTGGGACTAGGAGTGTAAGGAAATAGCATAATTTGCGTGCGTGAATCTTGTTCCGAATCCGTTTTAAAAGATCCTTATCTGGTTTGAAGTAATATGGAGGATAAGCATATCCTGATTCTGAAATTAAGCCCGAATATGATGTAGACAGATTTATGTTATAGCAAATATTCATAATCCGATGATTTCAAGTCAAATTATCTGATTTATGAATTAAATTTCAAGGTCTATCTGACTCAGTAGCAGTTATAAAGTTAACGAGTTCATTTGGCGAGCATGTCTACCTATGAATTTTCTACCACTTGTGGAGTGATGGTTCAATTTTAATTTATATTTCTATCATTTCGTGAGTTGTTGAGTAAAAATCATATCTATATTTTATTAAGTTGTTCTTTTTTGTGGAGGTTAAATCCTTTCCAAAAAAATGCTAGAAATATAATCTTTACGTATGAGGCAATTTATCCGATTATTTTTGTTTCCGGTCCGAGTCCGCCCCATTTCCGATTCGAATCTGCATCCAGTGATTATCCGATTTGATCCGAATCTGAGAGAAAAATGCGGGTACAAGCAAAACCCAATTTTGCGATTTCCTCTGGATTCAATGACTGCTAGGATTTCTTTCTACTTCTATTTGTGGCATATATAATTTTACGATAGATGAAGCGCTGGCCGTTCACTTAGAGAGCAGCACATTGTTCGACCTAGGGATCTTGATGAAAATCACAGAAATCTGAGATTAGAAAAACTACTGGCTGCGGCAGAAGTTCTCTACATTCCTTGCCTACTGAAGAAGCTAGCCTCTCTTTTCACAGCCAACCCAGTTGAATACATCTGAATATAATGAGACCTTCCAGACAGAATAGATAGAATTGACCGACATGTTTTATATCGACTTCAGTCATGCTTTATTGGAGTTATTTGACGCCAAGGAGGAAGGAATATAGATTAGGATCCTAGCCTTGTTCCGTTTGAAGTTCCTAAGAGAGGTTTTTTTTTGAACCGGCTTTTCACCGGCAGGTCAGTAGGCCTTTTAGAAGGCGAACAAACGAAAGTTCTCCGCGGGCGCTAGCGCTATCTTGTTCACTTTTGTCAACTGAAGTCGCGCATAGCGCCAACTAACTGATAGCTGATAGAGCGCTGGCTACCCTTCTCCGAAAGCTCCGCGGGACCACCTATCACTAGTCTTCGGCCGGAGGGGTTTATTGCACAAAAAGGCCGGGACGCGGGCTCCCGCAGAGGAAAGCCCAACGAATGTCAGATGCAAAGGGCTTATTCAAGCTATAGTCTAGTAGGCATCGCTTTCTATCGGAACCGTTAGCCTCGCCCCATTAAAAAAGCTATCAATCTGATTCCCGAAGTCAAAGTCAAGCTTCCCCGCCTGGCAAGAGTGAAACTCTCTCCTTGACGTATTGATGGTTCCATCCTCTCTTAGTCTTGGCTCTGAGGAATTCTTTTGATTCAACCATCTCTTTCAACTCAGCAACTTGAAGTGATTTGTTTACACCCCTAAGTGGGACTAATGGCATGATAATTGCCAAGTGCCATATCTGGGACACTCGAAAAGCGGCAAATCTCCGTTTGTTGGCCGTGTCTTTGCCAACCGCCCATGGCTGAGTGTGACACTCGACAAAGAATTTGTCCGGAGCAAAATGGTGTTTGTCGGGTGCCTGGAACACTCAGAAAAGAGCAAACTGCCAAAATTTGTTAGTGCAGCAAGGGGGTGTTGCACCTTCGTCGTGGTGGTCCTAGCAAGAACTATGTTGAGGTCATCGCCTTGTCCTCCACAGGAGGATCAAGGCGCTACGGCAGAGGAAAACCATGCGCCGGCAAGACACCGGACTCGGGGAGAACGAGGCCAGGGATGACGACGCGGTAGTCCTCGAGTAGATGCCTTCTATCGAGATCTAGGGGGGCAAAGCGGGCTAATGGGAAAGATGAAAGATCTCGACGAGGCCCAAAGAGGCGAAATGGCGAGCAACTGCTAACCGAATGCTACGCTGGCATGAACCGAATGCCGCCGGTGTTCTCACTGCACACGGCACAATAGGATCTCATCTTTGGAGGAAAATAAGGGTATCACATGAAGATTAGATTAACACCAGAGTGAGAAGATGAGGGACTAAGACGGTAAGGCGATGAATTCCACCGAACATGTGCAGCGATCGAAAAGGAGCGACTACACCAAACACTGGTATTTTCTACAAAACAAAATACTTGTTAAAAAAAGCCAAACAAGTGGAGGGGCGTTTTGAAGCTCAGGCTTTAGGGAGCTCGTTTTTTGAAACGTTCAAAATTCGCATTTTGCTGTTTCAAAAAAATGGGGAAATATGCTAGAGGCAGATAATGATATGAGAAAAAAACAATCCAGCATTCGTTATTTTTTGGCTGAAATAAAACAATAATGGATGAATCTAGATGGGTGAATAATACACATTTTCAAAAACTTCCAAAATTAATCAGGTTTGTCTACTTTCTGTATCCTAAAATATCACAAAATTTGCACCGGTAGTTTGACCTACACCTAAGGTTTTGTTTCGATTTTTTTTTTGAAACTTAAAAATGTCGATTTTGAATTGTTGAAATTACCAGGCTCCCTTGAGCTCAGCCTCCATTTGCAGTTTCCACGAACAAGTGGTGCTAACTGTTAAGCTAAAACCTCTACAAGGGCCGCTGAGAGCTTGGTCGCGGATGTGATTCACTGTGCCTAGCGAGCAGGAGCAGTTTCCAAAGCGTGTTGTAGCGCTCGATGATCACACCACTTCTATGACACCAGCCAAAATATGGTACTCGGAGCTTAAATTTTGCTCAAGCCAAGAAAGTAAAACTGCAGGTGCTGCCCGCAGAGAAGTCTCAAGGTCTTAACACACACTCGCTAGATTTATGGAGCAACACAGAAGACAAACTTAACAATAAATATGCACAACCTAGAGTGTTTTAACACCAATAGAACGAGTAGCCCGACTAAAATTACAAGACAATAAAATTAAGACATCTCCCTGAATCTTGCAATGGCCTTCTTCTGGATTATGGTTTTATAACTATCGCCAGCTTGAGCCTCCAGCGATGGATCAGCTGATTTCTTCTGCTGACTACCAAGCCCGGCTCTTGCGTCACCAGACTTGGCCTGCACCGGCTCCTTGATGCCACTACCGTTCTTTCCAAGACCCTGGGTATTTGCAAAATAGTTGCAAGGGAAAAAGTACCAATACATACTCACGTCAGAACGATTGTACAGGTCACGCAGCTTCCATTTTGTAGGAAGGAAATATGGGCAAACCGATCCATCCGCGCTCAGAATAATTTTCTAAGCCTAAGGGCTCATTTGGCACCCATCATTTTATTTCATTTGGCAAAAATGAAATGAAATGAATTCCAGAGAAATGACACCATTAGGGACATGAATTGACTTAACATAGCATAGGCATTCTTTGGAATTCCAATTGAAATGACATTCCAATTCCATGACAGCCAAACACGTTGGGTATGGAATCTGAAATTAATTCCATGAAAATGATGGGCGCCAAACGACCCCTAAGAGTTTATGCCCACTAAAAGTTTTTCCAAGCTTAATTTATAATTATCCACAGTAACTTTAGCAATTTGCTAATTAAGCAAAAAGATGCAAAGGAAATAATATGAACTCAAAAAGAGTGGAAACCCCAAAATGGCAGGTGACAGCCCGCAGAAACCCAAACAGAAAATTACAATAGCGACAGCAGAATGGTCCTCAAAAAGTATAGAAACAGCAACGGAGGCACTAAGAACTTGTGATCAGATGCAGGCAGCAGTAGATGCTACTAGGAGAAGAAAATTGCAGTTAATTCATACAAGAGGATAAAAACTGAGAAATATGTTTGAGGTGAACATACCAGTCCTTCTTGCCAACCCATGTTGCGCAGAATACGGTTGCCCACATTGTTTTCATCTATTGCTCTATCCGCAGTGATCACCTCATAATTTTCAGTGTTGTCAATTTCACCAATAGAACGTTCACCGACACCTGGAGGAAATGGCATGGATCCCATCTCACTTGAACCCTTTCGAGACGGGTAGTCACCAGCTTAACAAGGAATTTCCAGAAAATTAATACAGATCTCGAACAAGCTAGAGGGGAAACATTCCTATAATGCATAGTTGTGTAGGATCAAGAAACACAAATGAGATCACACAATCTAAAATAGAGCAAGGATGCTATTTGGTTTGTGACATCTTGCGCACTAAAATGGAGGCTAGGAAAAAAAACAATTGTACAGCGAGTCGAGGTGAGAAGTTAAGTTGTGTTCTTACTTGTATCCAGTCCATCATCATTGGGAAGCGATGAAGATAATCCGTATAGACTACGTCTCTCTGCAGCCCGATCTCTGTACTGGGATTGTCCTGGTGCCTCAGAAAACCGACGTTTAGCACTCCCAGAAACTCCAGATGAAGCATATGATCCTAGAGAGGATAAATCTGTTTTGAAGGGTGCAGAGGCAGTATGCGTCTCAGCATTTGTCATCATCTCACTACTGCTTGCAGTTATATTAGATGAATAATTGCTTCCACCAACATCCGATGATACATGAAATGTGCTATCTGACTTGATTGTTCCTCTGCCAGAGCCTCTTATGACACCCATAATAGTAGTTCCTAAGCTATTACTAACAGGTCTAGGCTTTATGTCAGAATCCGGTACTTGAGAGCCTGCAGTTCCTCTGCCAAGAGAATTATATCCAGCAACCAAGTTCATATCCCTAGAAATTCCAATATCAGGCTTAGCCTTTGGTTTAATTGAGAATCCAATCCCACTGGATGAACTGTTCAATTTGTCAGCAGCGGACCTGGTTGGTTCCTTGTCATCAATGGTGATATGTGCAGCCTGGCCTTCTTGATTCCTTTGCTTCCACATTGCTAGGACATTATTCATCTTCTTCTTATTGGCTAAGAGACTAATTTTGGAAGCCAACTTTATCTCCTTCGCTTTCTCTTTTTCTTTCTTTTCTGCGGCTAGCGCTGCATTGGCCGCAGCTTGAACAGCCTCAGGCAATGAAGTTTTCGCATTCTGTTTAACTGTGGCTGCAGGTGCAGAAATCACCACCTTTTTACCACTGTTATTTTCTGGGATCTTCACACTTTCATTGACCGTGTCCCCAGTTGCCTTACTGTTGTTGCTTTCGTTACACGGGACATACTGTTGACTTTTTTGATCATATGAATACCAAACTCCAACATTACTGTCATAGTAAAGGCCTGAAACAAGAACATTTAAATAAATTGAGTCATAAATGAAACACATGTCCAAAGGCATATGACGTGTAGCAGAACTGGTTCAGCAGCATACCATTTTAAGGTCTAAGATAACGACAGCAATAGCATATTTGCACACTTACCAGTATTTCCATCATAATAGAAGCCAGAAGAAGAATCGAAGTAATATCCTGATTTTTCATCCCAAACAAATCCTGACTGTGGAGCAGAATCATCTTTCTGGGATTCAGAATTGCTATTTGGTTTGTCCTCAGCATTGTACTCTTTTGGGGCCCAACCCACGGCATCATACTGATCGTAAATGTAAATAAGGGAGTAAATAATGAGACTCTGTACAGTCAGCAAAAACTATGCTCCAGAATAATAGAGCAGTTTTAGAATGTGTAAAATAACTCTTTAAATTTTAGTCTGCAAAATGTAACGGCTACATGTGTCTTAATTAACCACAAAAGAAAAAGAAAAGCATCTGCTGTATTACTGCAACACACCTGCTGGGCAAATGATGCAGCCTCGATGGCTGCTGCAGCAAGATTGTTTGACTGTGAAGACCCCGATGCAGGTCCATGTGTGCTTTTAGCATAGGCTACACGTAGCACCTGACCATTTTTCTCATGTTTAATCCCATTTGTAGCTTCAAGAGCTTTCGTAGCATCTTCGACCTAACAAAAATGGTGTATAGCCACTGTGAACAACTCAAATAAGAAAAGATAAAATCGTAGTGATCCAGTAGTACTTACCGAATGAAAATGGACGAATGCAAAACCTCTAGACACATGAGTAAATTTGTCCCGGACAAGACGGATATCCTGCAGAGAGTTGAGTCAAATTGACATGTGACTCTGCAGGAAGGAAAATAATAATCACAAGAGTTAGCTTTTTGCCCACCTTTATTGGTGCATGCTTAGCAAATTCATATCGAAGCATTTCCTCGTCAGCATTTTCTTCCAGGCCACGAACAACTAAAACATGAGTGGGACCTGCAAATGACGGTATATAATAAGGCAATGCACTAGATATTTCACATAATTCCACAATCAAGGCACAAACTTGCCTAGTTCAGATCCCCGTTTTACAAACGGTTGAGTGGAAGATGCTGCATCAGCTGGTGGAGCATCATCCGTACGTGGCTCATTGCACTATGAGGATACAAGTAAACATGCAATTAGATAGAGAAGTAAAGCGAGAGCAACAAACAACTTGCGAGTAGACAAGTTATCCAACAACTGCTATTTGTCAGCCTTTAGGCCGTTACCATGTATTAAGGCAGCATGGGACATGAGTTTTTCCCAAAGTTTACAAGTTGGTTTCAATTTTGACTTCATTGGTGCTATTCCCAGGTTTTACAAAACAATAATCCGGTCAACCAGAGCAAAAAAAAAAATCGTGTTTTTAAGGCTATGTTTTCCCAGGATCTTGTACTATTTTGCCTTTTATTTTTTATAGCCCCATAAGATATCACCCTCAAGCATGCAAGTGGCAGCAAATATGCATGTTATAGAACTGTTGTTGAGATTTGGGCAACTGGATGGCCCAACTAAATTTATTTCTTTCTTTAGAAGATAATTTCAGCTGAAGTGGACACGAGATAGCATTGCACTTGACTACATATTTGACTGCACATTATGATACTTCCCACATACTTGTACGTATGTTTTTTTTAAGTCAAACAACGTAAAGTTTGACCAATTTTTTAGGAAAACATTTAACATTTACAATACCAAATCAATGTCGTTAGATACATCATGTAATATATTTTTATGTGGTGTTCAGATAGTATTATAGTTGTTGGTCATTTTTTCTAAAACCTTGGTCAAACTTAACTTTGCTTGATTTAAAAAAAAATGTGCCTTACTTTCTGGAACGGAGGGAGTAGATATGAACAGGACTCTAGTATCAAGTCCAGTCCAATCCATCCAACATCTAAGTGATGTAATTGGTAATTTGTGCGGAAGTGAAACATATAGAAATTCTTAACTGACCCTTCAGATGGAGATATTATGAATAGTTGAATACATCAACACATGACTCTTGAAGTAGGTTCACAGTGGAACTGCTACAGCACACCGATTTTGACTAGGTTTTGCAACTTATTGCTAACAAGAGATACGTGAAAATTTAATGCTAAAACCAGAAAATGTGCACTCAGCAAATAAACTCATGCTAAGAGAAGGTACATTGCATTTGGAATTAAGAAAGTGTAACCACAGCATTGAGTGGGAAAAATAAAGCAAACTAGATTAACAGTGCTAATGCAACTTTCTGATAAATAACTGTCCCACAATAGTGCTCAATTAAGCGAGACCAAAATATACCTGAAAACAGGAGGTTCTGCGGGCAAAATTCATACAGCCACATATAGTACATATCCAATCACATGGTGCAGATATGGTCCTGCGCCCATAGGTAGGCCTTGTAACATGGTCAAGAGAATCCACACCAGTTGGCTTACTACTGCAGTGACAACAGTCGGCAGAAATCATTACGAGTACAAACAACAGATAAGGAATATAACTATGGGCAAAAAAGGACTACGGTATACGATAAGCAAAGATATTTTAATTAGAGAATATAAGTATATAACGACTCAACAAAGTCATTTTTGTACAAGGTAAAGTTAATTTCTATTCAATTTCCTCATATGTCCCTTTCTGCAGTAGTTATGATGTACAAATGCATGATAAACAAAGACTATACAAGACTAACATTGAAGAAAAAGGACCAAGCAATGAAACAAATTCTATTTTGCCAATCTTTAATGCCGCCAAATAAACTGTAACTTATTGTCCCGTTTGGTTTAACCGACATCATATAGGAGCAGACAGAATTTGTTTCAAAGGGCAGTAAACACAAAAATACGAGGTTGAGCCATATGAGAGTATGACATATCAAGGCAAGATCCAGTAAGAATTATGATGCTTGTCAGCTTGTGGGACAAAACTCAAAAGACTATCAGTGGTTGCACAATCATGGATTCTTAGGAACTACAGTAACCAACATGGTGTCATAACAAATGATTCTACCAGTGTACAAGCTTTGATATTCTTACGCTTATAAAGCAATTTTTATCGGAATTGGAAATCATAAAAAATGCTCAATAGGGGAAATCAGAACATTTCTTCACATCGATAATTTGCAATGCATCTTAAAGAGAACACAATACCTGTACTCGAAAAATATCTGCCTACCATCAATTAGAAGGCCATTGTCTCCAGTACCTTCCATCATTTTGCGGGCAGCTTCCTGTGGGAGCACACAAATTATTGTAAGCATAACAGCAAATGACAGTCTAATCGTTAGTTAATGTACAGCTCAGATCACTTGTATGCTTAGTACCACAGTAGGGAAGTCAATAAAAGCAAATCCCCTAGACATGCCAGAGGGTCGTTCCTTGATCACGCGCACACTACGAAGAGGGCCCCACTCAGCCTAAAAGAGACCAGACCCAAGTGAATAAAAAGAACGAGATAATACACTTCCAACCAGTTTAACAGTTTATGACGAGGAGCTTTGTACAAGAATCTGATATAGGTCATCTTCATTAGTCTTCTGGGACAGACCCTTAAGAACAACCGTCGCAGATGGTGCCTGCAAGTAATGATGCAAACTTAATTAGCTTTATATGTTGAAAACACGGGCAGGGGGGGGGGGGGGGGGGGGGGGAGTATGTCCTCACCACTATATCATCATGCCTTCTTTCATCCCAGTCCTGTTCTCTTCTTCTGTCAAAGCGATTATCATCATAAAAGCCATCCCTTTGGCTACGACTATGACTTTTGCCACGTGGAGACCTTGATCTTGACCGAGATCTTGATCGGTTATCACGCCCACGTGACCGAGAACGGCTATGACGAGCATATGGGCTACCGTCTCTTTCATGGCTTAGCCCCTTTCTTTCCCGTTCGTGCTCAACCGAATCATTCCTTCTCCAGCTACTCTCTCTCCTGCCCCTCTCATAGTCCGCATCAGAGTTGTAACGGCCGTATTGATGATCTCTTTCAAAGCTGTCCTCTCTGCTTTGGTAGCGGTCTTCAAACTCAGCGCCGAACTCCACTCGATCTCTACTTCCAATCCTTTTGTTCCTATCAACACAAAAATAACAACAACTATCAGATTAACAGTCATTCTCATTCTCAGTAACACGATAGTCTTTCAAATCCTATAGGTATCAAATTCATGATGTTTTCCATCATTGCAGAAGTCAGATGCATGCCTTCTGTAATCTTTGGCAGTTGCAAATTCCTCATCAAAATTTCTTCGAGGCTGAGACCACATGGTGCCAGCAGAGGGTGGTGGTGGATACATATTTCTATCATGTACATCTGGACCAAATGCACCCCTTCGATCGCTAGGAAATCCTTCATTCACATATCTCCTACCACTGTAGGATCCACCAGCCCTGCAAATTGGGTTAGCAGAAATATGGTGATATGGCAAAGAACTTTAAAGCAAAAATGCATATCAAAAAAAATGGACAGACATTTCAGCTACTTTAAGAATAGATAGATGGTAGCAAACCCAAGTGTATAAATAGAAATAAAACAACAGCTCTTAAGTTGGATACTGAATACGCCCATTGTAACAGCAAATAACTGACTTACCTAAAGTCTGGCTCATTAATGACACCATAACCATCAGGTGCCTGTAGATTCAACAGAATAAGTTGGGTCAGCAACAAAGTCTACGGAACAGGCAGGTAAATCCAATCCATTTAAGCAACTGCCGCTTCTTGAATTTGTTTACAACATAACGCTTGTTACACGGATGCCAATCACATGGCCAATAGATCTGCTATCTTCAGCATCCTTGGTAGTTAATAAAGGAAAGGCTGCAATTACACTGTTGTTCTCCCATCCATGATGTGGAGCATAACGACCACGGTCCATTTCTTGGCGATCTTTCAAATTTTGGGGTGCAGATATTTTTTGGTGTATCCTGTAAGAGAAGCATGAAAAAATACAGTTAAGTGCGAACAAGGAAACCACCATAATGCCACGCCTCATTAGATCTTTGAAACGAATCAGAAGTACTACAATCATCTCAGGTTTAAGCTGTCTAATCAATCCACGAGCATATTTATTGCTGCTAGATATGCCCATTACTCAAGTTACTTCTTATTGCGCTAGATTTTGTAGTAATTATACCATACATGATACATGCCTGCTGTGTATGCAGGAATTATGCACGAAACAGAACAATTTGTCCAGAATTTAATGGGATTCCTACATCTCAAATGGGACCAATACATTAGGTGGATAAATAAAAAACAAAATCCATATGCATCTTGCGAGTAGAGAGCACAAATTCAGCAGCATGACGACAACAACTACTGAGATGAACTTACCAGTTAGCAGACAGGGAATTAGTTTACAGGAATAAACCTACACATGAACATTTATTTAACTACAAACACTGTGTGCCAGCTTATGGCTTGTTCCCATGGAAGACTAAGCCTTGGTATCTAACATAGAGAAAAATGAAGGGCCTATTTCTACACTGTTCCTGGTAGAAACCACAAACCAGCACTGCAAGACTAAATATCAACCCACGCCCTCCCCCCTGAGGCCAAGCAATCCTAGTCGCCGGCTAGTCAGAGCCTAATCACTTTCTAGCCGGCGAGTTGCGCCACTTACTCCACAAGTCGAGCCGCTGCAGCTAGCCACCCTCCCTTAACTGGCTAAATGAGTAGTTGGCATGGTATAAGTACCAAACTCTCACTATCATACCATACATCACAGAAGAATGAAACACTATGCACAAGCACAGATTGCTCACTCATATAGATACCACCGCAAACATCCGAGATTTGTACAGAGCATAAATTCTCCAATTAACACCATAAACTTAGTATCCAATTAACGGCACAGAAGACTCTATTGCACAACAACAAAAATTGCAGCAGTTGATTAAAAATTACCTTGCGGAGAGGGATGAGGAGGAGACGAGCTCGTGCGTGCGGACCGGGAGCTGTAGGCGAGTTCGCGTGCGAGACGACGAGAGCAGCGGTCTGGAGTCGGACCACAGAGAGCCGGGGCTGAGGTGAAGCGGGAGACGGCGGCGTCAGGGTGGACCACCGGATGGTCGCGGTCGGGGCGGACCACCGGGAGGCCGGATCAGAACGGGGTGGCGGAAGAAGGAGATGAGGCGGGCGGAGACTGGGCGGTGTTGGCGGCGACGAAACCCTAGGATAGAGGAGTCTCGTGGGGAGGAGACGTGACAAAGCGACCAGGGGCGAGACGCGGCTAGGGGGTCACGACTCACGACGAGGGGGGCGTGTCTGGGGCTCTGGGCCTCGGGGGTGCTGAACTGCCGATGGCGGTTGGACCGTAATCCCGACCGACGGTCTCTAGAGCAAAGTAGGAAAACAGCCGCTCATATTAGAGCATGTCTAACAGACCCCTTAAACCACGCCGGACTTGTATTATTCCGGCCGTATACGGGGTGTGGGCGAAAACGGCCATCTAGCAGGCCCCCTAAATGGTTCAACCCGTATCCAAAAAATACAGGGCCCGGGGAATTTTCTCGCTCGCCCCGTACTAGTACAGGGCGGAGAGGCTTCTACGGGGTGAACCCTGTACTCTGCACCACCGCACCTCGCCGCGCCGCCGCCAAGCAAACTCCACTCCGGCGACCAATTCCAGCCAACGAGCTCTAAATTCTATCAAATCTCTAGCAATCTCTGTCAATCCATCACGATTTCTACAAATTTCAGCCGGCAGGGGCGGAGCTCGCATCACGATGGGGGCAGGGCTGGGGCGGCGGCTGCGCCGGAAGGGCCAGGGCGGCGCGAGCAGGCGTGGGGCCGCGGCAGCGGGGCGGCGCAGGGGCGGAGCTCGCATCACGATGGGGGCAGGGCTGGGGCGGCGGCTGCGCCGGAAGGGCCAGGGCGGCGCGAGCAGGCGCGGGGCCGCGGCAGCGGGGCGGCGCGAGCAGGCGCGGGGCCGCGGCAGCGGGGCGGCGCAGGGGCGCGGCGGAGGGGCGTGGGGGCGCAGCGGCGCAGGGGCAGGACGGCGCGACGCGGCGGCGGAGCGGCGCGGCGGCAGCGAGCACAGGCTGGTTGCTGGGGAAGAAGATAGCCAAAAAAAAAAGGAATATTCTTGGAATATGCTGTTTTACAGTTTTGTATACGGGGACTGTTAGCTTGGACGCGTTTTTGGCCAGTCAAAAACGGCAAAAAACGAATACAGGGCCCTCTACTCGTGTTATACGGGGCAGAAAAATAGGGGGTCTGTTAGACATGCTCTTATATACGCACTCATCTGTACGAACGTGCACGCGCCCATTCTATTCATTCTGCTGTGCACCTCTGAAAAATTGAGTTGGTAGATTGAGTTTTGAGATTGACGAAATCACCATAGATGTCTGGCTATGCATAGGACGTCGTCTCCTAGTAAAAGAATATTCCGTTAAAAGCAAGGGCCGAGGTAGGGACCAGCAGGAGCCCCCCCCCCCCCCTAAAATGGAAGCAAATTTTTTACCTATACATAATGTTGACTTCTAACTCCCGTATAATAAAAAAAAAGGAGCAGTGGGGATTTGGCCAGCCCAGGCGCACAGGCAGGCACGTCACGAGGCTCTCCTCTGCGCTGCGCACGCATAGGGCCCTGTTTGTCCCGCCGCTTGTCGCCTCCCCGCTGCTGCCCACGCCTCACGCCCTTGTTCCTCTCCCTGTTCGGCCGTTCCCCTGTCTGCAGCCTCCTATCTGTTTCGGTACTTTGCCTGCTTTCGTCCATGCCTGCTTCCGTCCAACGCCCTCCCCTCCATCGACCAAGGCCAGCAAGCCCTAAGCAGCTGGGACAAGCGGCAGTGCCCCTTCGATTTTGGCTGGTCAATCAAGAACATGTCAGATTTTGATTCCCTCTAGATCTGGCATATGTATTGCACAAATTTTTGTCTGATTGTATCCTCAATTCCCCTTTTATATCTGTCATTTGGTGTGTCTTATTAATTCTTGCTCTTATTGATCATCTTGGTCTTATTGTCACTACGGTTGTGTCTTCTAGTAAAAGAAATGATGAGCTGCATGCTAATCAGGTTGTTGAAATGGAGCATCTCATTGAGCTTAGTGAACTCGAAACTGCACGTGGGGCTAATTAGATTGGAACTTTGCAGTGGCCTTGTGACACTAGGTGGAGTTCTCACTATGCATCTGTTTGCAGCCTTTTGAAGCTATACAAACCAACATTCTTCGTACTTAAAAGCATTGCTACTTCTAAAGGTTCTAGTACTTCACCTTCAGCTCGAGCAAAGGCTAATGGGGCTGTTAAGTTGATGATGTCTTTTGGCTTTATATTTATTCTACATGTCATGAAAGAACTTATGGGAATCACAAATATGCTATGCAAAAAGTTGGAACAAAAATCTCAAGATATTGTGAATGCCATGGATGATGCGAAGACTACAAAATTGTTGATTCAGGAGCTAAGAGATAATGGTTGGAGCAAGCTTAAAGCTGATGTGCTTTCGTTTTGTGTGAAACAGGGAGTCAAAACACCACACTTTGGTGAGTTATATGTTGATTTTATTAATTCTCGTGCAGATGATGAGAGTACAGTTGAGCACCATTATCGGTGTGATATTTTCATGGTTGTTGTGGATCAACAAGCACAAGAATTGAATTGTAGATTCAACAAACCAGTGACAGAGCTTCTCATTACTGTGCACTTCCTTGGACCCCAAAAATTCATTCAGCTCATTTGATATTGATATTGTGTGTTCTTCAGCTTCAAAATTCGATCGAACTGATTTTGAAGAACAAGAAAAGGAGATTTTAAGATGTCAGTTACGACATTATGAGCATGATATACCAACAGACCCGAAGTTTCAGAATTTGGCAACTATATCAGAGCTTTGTCAACAACTTGCATCCACCGGAAAAAATGATGATTATCACTTGATTGATAGGTATATATTGTTCTTTGCTGCTATACTAGTTGCTTAATTTAATTATTGCTACAACTACTAACTGTTTTGTAATGAATAGATTGGTTCGCCTTGTTCTTACTTTACCGGTCTCAACCGCAACCACAGAGCATGCATTTTCTGTAATGAAACTTGTGAAAACAAGGCTTCGAAATAAAATGGAAGATGGATTCCTAAGGGATTGCTTGGTAACATACATTGAAAAGGAGATTGTTGTTGGAATATCAACGAATGCAATCATAGATGAGTTTGATGAAGCGCCACGTCGAGTGGACTTTAATTGAAAAGTGTTAGTTGCTCTTTCTCTTGTTGTCTATATTTTTGTTTTTGAGTAATGTGCAATTGTAGATCCTTTTGTCCTCAACAATTATTCTATGAATGGTGGAAATATTTTGCTATCACTTCTTCCCACCTTTTTTTGCTGTTTTCGACATTTGTGAGTTTTCTTCTTTGATCGGCCCCCCTCAAACATTTTTCCTGCCTCCGTCCCTGTTTAAAAGAATATTCCGTCTAAATGAGAAACACTAGTGCCAAATCTGGGATTTGAACTCTGGTGGGCTGGGGGTGCAACCACCCTCCTAACCATCCAATCACAGATTGGTTCTCGTTCTAGAGCAATTATTAAGATGCATGTTGTCTACAATCTGCCTCCACGTCACGGCCAACTCATGTGCGGTAGCAATACTAAACTAATACGACGAGTAGTGTGGTCCTGAGCTAAGCCTTGGCTAAACATGGGAAATTTAATTTCATAATGCCTTTCAAATCCTCCTAGTCACTATCCTACAGCAATAATTCTCGCTAAGAAGAATGCCCATGTTGTGGCAATTCCACCTAGAAGGTGAAAGAACAAACGATGTCGCGATGTCGCCTAGAGGGGGGGGTGAATAGGCGATTTAAACTTTTCCTATTTAAGGGCTTGATAATTGTGGAATAAAACTATTTGTTTAAATTAACAAGCCAACAACCTAATATACTAGGTTCACCTATGTACACCAACTACTTATGCTAAGCAATATAACAACAAAGTGATAGTAATATATATGACATCAAGCACAAAGGCTAACACAATGTAAATTGCATAAGTAAAGAGTTCGGGTATAGAAATAACCGAGGCACGCGGAGACGAGGATGTATTCCCGAGTTCCTCTTTGTTAAGGGAGTACGTCTCGTTGGAGGGGTGTGAGCTCGCCACAAGAGGCCTACTCAAGATGTCACAAAGGCCTCACCCTATTCTCCGATGAACCGCACCCAAGGTGTTGTGGTGTTGTCACGGCAAGTTCTTCCTCAGGGAAGATGAGTTCTGGGGCCATTGATGACTGAAGCACGTTAGAACGGTTAATCTCGCCAAGGAACAAGGATTTACCCAGGTTCGGCCCCTCTGATTCGAGGTAAAGACCTACTTCCTGCTTCTATGTTATTGCTCTTGATTGTATCTCGATTACAAGGACCCGGCTCCCAAAACTTAGGAGCCGGCGACTTCTCTCTGGTGGCTAGGGTTTCTCTATTGGTTGAAGCTTAGCTCACTACGATCCAGGACCCCGCTTATAAAGGCTGCCGGGTCTCTGGAATTACAGGCTATACGAGTCATACTAGAACACGGAGTCCTACTCTACGGCTTGGTCTTCCAAGTTTAGACTCCGGGTTGTACTTGGACTCCTCCTTTGGACGAGTCTCTTTCTCCACATGGGCCCTGGTCGGCTTGTCTCCAGCCCAGCCCATGTGACTTGTCTCGTGACTCGGCTTTGGCCTTCTTGGTCTTGGCGGGTCTACTTTCCGGGTCCATGGGCCTACCTATAAAGTATCCCCCCATCAGTAGCCCCCGAATTTATCTTGGGTGCAGCTTTGTCGGCTTCCTCTATCTTCTTGATTTTATTCTTGACTTGACTCTTGGGGTCGACTCCTTCTGTCGACTCCTTCACTCCGAGTCACAAGCTCAGAAGTCGCTAGCTGCTAGCTCCAAGATGAATTCCTGCAATTAAGACATAATACACGTAAAACGAACCCATCCTGGCCTTTTGTACAAGTCCACCGCTCTAGCTCTTTACAGCACTTGGCCGAGTCTGTGGCTATTCCTGTACACTACTCTGTCGATTTTCAACTCTTCAAATCATAGGACTCGGCTTTCTGGAACAAGCCAACTCTTCTTCCACCCCTGTAGCCTTAACCTTTAACTGTTGAATCGTTACCCACGTTTTTACCGCGGGCCACCACTGTAAACCTCTAGGGTTTTTACCCTCTTATAAATGTCAAAGGGTAAGAACTAAAACCTCTACAGCCCTTTCATTCCCCAAACTTTCTGTCTCTCCTGCACTCTTTTCTTTCCCGCGCAGCGCTCCCTCTTGCACCGCACGTACGCCATGGCTCCCAAGCGCGCCACCAAGGGCACCTCTAAGGCCAAGGCCCCTTCTGGAAGCAGGATCATTGACATTGCCTCCGAGGCCGCCGCCGCCGCCGCACCTGCCTCGAAGAGATCCATCTCCGCCGATTGGGGCGGTTCAACCATCACGGCGGAGCAACTAAAAGCACATCGCCTAGCTGGCCTCCTTCCTTCAAGCGTCAAGGCACGAGCTCCTGGGGATGAATCGGTGCCTTCTCCGGCGAAGGGCGAGGTCGTCATCTTTGCGGAGCACCTTTTCCGCGGTTTCACGCCCCCTGGTAATTTGTTCTTCCGCCAGCTCCTCGAGTTCTATAAGCTGCGGATTCACGATCTTGCGCCCAATTCCATTCTTACCCTATCCAACTTCGTTGTTCTCTGTGAGGATTACCTCCAGATTGAGCCAGACCTAGATCTATGGCTCGAGTTGTTCTACTGCAACCCCCAACCTGAAACCTCCGGGGGCCCTCTCTTACAGTGCGGCGCTGTAGCTCTCCAGCGTCGCCTAAATTCTGTCTTCCCTAAGCCAGTTTTTCCAAACCGCATCAAAGACTGGCAAAAAACCTTCTTTTATTGCAAGGACACCTCTCCTGAGGATGAACCTAAGCTCCCTCAATTCTCTGAGAGCCGACTGGAGGTGACTCCTGCTATGAAGCCAGGTGCTCAGAGGCTGCCCGGCCCAAAGTCGAGTCATTGATCCTTAGAATCCGGGCTCTCCTCTCTCATGACCTGGAAAACATGGATCTCGTCCGCTGCTGGACCACCTGGAGAATTCAACCGTTGAGTCCCAGGACTCGGCTCATCTGCTCGTATACCAGGTGTGTCACTGATGATCTCAGGGTGACAGATAAGTTGTCTGACGGTCCTGAACTTGGTCGATTGATCAAGAAGCTGACCGGAAAGATGGTGAAGGACCAGGCCCACTTTGGGCTCCAGCCTTTCTGCTCCACTTGCCCAGCTCCAGCTGTAAGTACTTTAACTGCCTTTCCTTCTTGCTTGCTTGTATTGTCTCAATTTACTAACTCACACTTTCTGTTTCCTCTCTGCAGCTTACCGACTCCTTCTGGAAGTCGACCCTTGAAACTGACAAGGGCAAAGGGAGCACCTCTGCTGCTGCAGAGATTGTTGAAGAAGAAGAAGCCAGCGAGGAGTCCTCTAAAGAGGCTACTGCTGCTGGTGATGAGAATGAAGATGAGGAGTCCTCACCTGAGGCTCCCACTGTCAATGTCATTGAGGAGGAGTCCTCTTCTGAAGCACAGTATGCTGACGAAGAGCATACCGAATCGAGTCCTGCAGGAGCCCAACCAATTCCATCTGAGGAGTCATCAGATGCCAAGAGTCGCTCCCCGACTCCTCCAGTTCCGAAAAATGGGTCCCGGGCTGCTGTGCCTAAGGTACCCGCCTCACGAGTCCGAAAATCTAGCAGCTCCTCCAGCGAGCCTGAAGAAATTCCTGCGCAAGTCCTTGCTGCCAAGAAAAGGAAACTGCGCTCAAGCGGCCCTGCAGAGACTCCTCCGCCTCTACCTGTATCACACCAGAGGAAGTCGATCTCTCCTCCTGAGAAAGCTGACTCCTATGTGTCAGGAATGTCAATCTTCTCTTCTGACTCTCAAGCCTCTTTGGATCTTGAGACAAATGTTGGGTATGACTTTTCTCCTCTATCTTTACTAGCATGACATCTGTATTTACCTTTAATCAATATCTGACTTTTAATCTGTCCTGTCTCAGAGCCCGGCCCTGCGCCAAGGTCTCCAAGCTACCAGGCATGGACGATGTGACTTCCAGCCGAGGAGCTGTACCGCCGTCGACTTCTCAGACGACGAGTACAAAGACCGCTCCTACGACTCCCGCATCTGCTGGTGCAACAACCACTGGGACTCCCCCTGTTCCCGAGTCCGCTCCAAAGACTCGGTTGGAGACTCCTGTGGTGATCCCATCCTCCTCTGGGGGTGGAACTCCAACTACTACGGTTCAGATGCCTCCGAGTCAGAAAAAGCGGCTCCCACTTCTCAGCTGAACACCGAGCCAGCAAAGTCCTCAACTGACTACAGCCGGCTCAGGATATCTGACAATAAATCCTTCAACGAGGCCTATATTGAGGCCGTAGAGCTGAATGATCAAGCCTCCAAGCTAAAGGATGAGGAGCAAGTAGCCCTCAGAGCCCTTGAAATGATTCATAACGTAAGTATTCTAACTTGTGCTCTTTATGCTCTCTCCATTAGTCTCCTATTACAGTAGCCCCCAAGCACCTTATCTTTGGTGACTTGGAGCTAAGATAGGTGCTTCATCCTGAACTCAAATCACTTGCTAGGTAGAAAAAACTTGCATACTGTAGCCCCCAAGACCTGAGTCCTTAGCTCTACTAGGACTCGGGGCTGCTAATTTACTGTCTGTCGGGTCCTTAGACCAAAAATTTTGCCTGAGTAGCCCCCAAGCGCCGAGTTGTCAGCCTGCGACGACTTGGAGCTACCAATATATGTGCATTACTGATACCTTACTTGAAGAAAAATTTCTGTTCTGCGAGTAGCCCCCAAGCGCCAAGTTGCTAACTTGTGGCGACTTGGAGCTTATGACTTGCACTAGGACTCATGCCTGCTTGATGTGTATGAAAGAATTGACTCCTGAGTAGCCCCCAAGCGCCAAGTTGTTAACTTGTGACGACTTGGAGCTCATGAGTTATAGAATTTGACTTGTAAAAATCTGACTTGCACTTTTCTGACTTGTTGATTGTCGACTTGTACGTTGCTGACTTCTGCTTTTCCTGACTTCTGCTTTTTCAGACTGTTGTCTCCAAGATGAAGAGAGACATGAAAAAATTGGAAGACGAAGCAGCTTCCAGTGCCAAATCTGCTGAATCTGAGAAACAGCATTCCCTCCAACTGGAGAAAGACTTACAAGTCCTAGCTGCTGAGCTAGCAAAGGTGAAGAAGGAGTCGGCTGAAGCAAAGAAGGCCGCCCAAAAGGCACACACTGATCTGAGAGCCGTCTTGGACGTATGCCAAAAGGGAATTAAGGCTATGTGCCATCATATCTTTGGTAAGTTACTGCACTTGCCTTCTTTTAGCTTGATACAAAGAACTCAGCTACTTATGACTTTTGACTTCTCTTACTTTGCAGGGGCTGACTCCCCAAAACTCAAGCTGCCCACTAGCCAACAACTCCATGCCATGCTAGACCACTGCCATGGGCTGCAGGAGGGTGCTCGCTCTGTGGTAAAATATCTTAACTCCAAGGGCAAGTACCCGAAGGAGCCTGAACGGTTGGTTGATGAGTTGTCCAGAGCTCCAGGTATATGCACTTGTGGAAACAATCTGCCATGAGGAGATCTGCCATAAGGATACTTGCACTGGCACACAGCTACTACCCAACTGTCCTGGAGCCAGCAATGCTCACTATGGGGAAGCCAGAGCAGCATGAAGATGGCAAACCCTTCACCCAAGATGATTTCAAGGCTGAGGAGAAGCTAGTGCGGCCTTACGCCTGCGAGATCGCCAATAAGATGGACCCGGAGGTATGGGTTCATCATTATGACTTGGACAACAAGAGGGTTAATCCAGGAGTTCCTCCAATCGTAAACTTTGGGCGTCCCTCACAGGACATGGCTGGTGCCCCATCAACTGTGCCAAGCTCTTCCACTCCAGCGGCTCCTGGGACTGGCGACTCGACTGGTGCAGAGCCCACGCTAAAGACTCCTGCTGCGCCCACTCCCTCAAGAGTCGCAACTGGCGGCTCCCAAATTCAAGAGGAGTTGAGCAAGCACATGAAGAACCCGAGGGGAACTGGCTTTCAGATGAAGAAAGTTGCCACGAAATCCCCTGCAAAGTCGACTTCTACATCTGCTGCACAGGCGAAAGACAAGTCTCCAGCTAAGGACTCCACAGCTCCAGTCAAGGACTCAGCTCCTGTTAAGGAAAACTCTCTAGATGACTCTAGTTTGTAATGATGTACTTCTGATGATTTTAAACTATGTAGCTTGTTAGCTACTTTGGGTTGTAATGATGCACTACTGGTGCTTTAAACTATTTAGCTTGTTAGCTATTTTGAATTTGTGCCAATCGGCTTGGTTCTTATAACCCGTCTAGTTTTTCACTGATGAATAAGTAGGCCCTGCATGACTTCTCTTACAGTTTGTGCTGACAGGTTCTTAACTCATATGTTCCTTAGGATCCATAAGAGAGAGAAACAAGTCATGCCTGTAGATAGATCATATTGTGCAGGATGCATCTGACTTACCAGCGAGAAAACTAGGAAAATTTGGCTACTGTGCCGGGTCCAAGAGTTTAAGCTTAACTTTTTTCACTGAAAAGCAAGCCCCCAAGAACCTGATGATCAAAATTTAAAGAACAAAGCGCACTCACTGGGTGACTCGACTAAAGGACTCATGTTCACAAAAGCCGGCTTTATTTCATTTGATCATAATAATTCGATTACATCTAGGCATGGCTCACTGGGCTCATTGCCTTTCAACTCATGAATCTATTACAACTTAAGTATAATAAGGACGTAACTGAGCTATGTTCCAAGGCCTCTTTGCCTCTGCATAAGGATCTAGAGTATGAGCTGTATCAGCTCCTTTGCCTACACTTGCCGGCTCTCGCACATCCATTAGATAGTACGATCCGTTGTTCAGATTCTTGCTTATGATGAACGGTCCTTCCCATGGTGGAGATAACTTGTGCATCCCTTCCTTATTCTGGACAAGGCGAAGCACTAAGTCTCCTTCCTGGAAAGTCCGGGTCTTGACTCTGCGTGCGTGATATCGCCGCAAGTCCTGCTGATAAACTGCTGATCTCTCAAGGGCTAACTCCCTTGCTTCCTCAAGTGCATCGACCGAGTCCTGGCGGGCGAGTTCGTTTTCTGTCTCAACGTAATTGGCGACTCGTGGCGAGTCATGCAACAAGTCGCTTGGCAAGACAGCTTCTGCTCCATACACCATGAAGAAAGGTGTGAAGCCAGTGGATCTGTTAGGAGTCGTCCTGATGCTCCAAAGTACTGCTGGTAACTCCTCAACCCAAGACCCGGCGGCTCTTAGCAAAGGGACTCGGAGCCGAGGCTTAATTCCCTTCAGCAACTCCTGATTTGCCCTCTCTGCTTGTCCATTGGACTGTGGATGTGCCACTGAGGCTAGGTCGAGTCTGATGTTGTTCTCACCACAAAACTTGGCCATCTCCCCAACTGATAAGTTGGTACCATTGTCTGTAATGATGCTATGAGGGTATCCAAAACGTGTTGCTATTTTCTTGAAGAATCTCACAGCTGATGCACCGTCGACTCTGCTGACGGGTTCCACTTCCACCCACTTGGTGAACTTGTCAACTGCTACTAGCAGATGGGTCTTCTGACAAGGCGACTTTGAGAAAGGGCCCACCATGTCGAGTCCCCAAACTGCAAATGGCCAAGTGATAGGGATGGTTCTGAGTTCTTGAGCTGGCACGTGGTCTTGCCTTGCGTACCTTTGACATCCATCACAGACTCGAACTATCCTCTCTGCATCCAAATGTGCTGTCAACCAAAAGAACCCGTGTCTGAAAGCTTTTGACACCAAGGATCTAGTGGATGCATGATGACCACAATCTCCTGCGTGAATCTCTTGCAATATTTGCTTGCCCTCTTCTGGAGACACACATCTCTGGTAGACTCCAGTAACACTCCTTCTGTACAACTCGCCGTCAATGACTGTGTAGGACTTGCATCGCCTGATGAGTTGCTTTCGCTTGACTTCATCCTTTGGGAGTTCACCCCGCAGGAGATACGCTAGGTAGGGCTCTGTCCACGTTGGGATTGCTCGTGTTGCTGCTACCAACGCCGACTCTGGGTCTGGAAAAGCTAACTCCTCCTCTGTGGGCAACTTGACTGAAGGGTGATGGAGTTCATCCAAGAACACATTTGGTGGTACTTTCTCTCGACGAGAGCCGAGTCGTGATAACGCATCAGCAGCCTCGTTCTTGCGCCTGTCAATATGCTCCACTTGATAACCAGAAAAGAACCCGGCTATCTGTTCGACTGCTCTTCTATAAGCCGCCATGTTTGCATCCTTCGAGTCCCAGGTTCCAGACACTTGCTGAGCTACGAGATCCGAGTCTCCAAAGCACCTGATACGCTTGATGTTCATCTCCTTGGCCAAACGCAGGCCATGTAGCAAAGCCTCATACTCTGCCATGTTGTTGGTACAATCAAAGTGTAACTGAAGGACATATGCTAACTTATCTCCTTTAGGTGAGGTTAACACCACGCCGGCTCCTGAGCCCTCTAACTGTCTGGACCCGTCAAAGTGCATTGTCCAATACTTGGTGCAAGGGGTGCTTGGTGAAGATGTAAAATCTGTCCAATCATTGACAAAATCAACCAAAGCTTGAGATTTGATCGCTGTCCTTGGCTCATATGTGATATGATAAGGACCCAACTCAATTGCCCACTTGGCGACTCGCCCTGTTGCCTCTCTGTTGCGTATAATATCTGCCAGCGGTGCTGAACTCACCACCTTAATTGGATGCTCTTGGAAATAATGCTTGAGCTTTCTACTTGCAAGAAAAACTCCATAGACCAACTTCTGCCACTGTGGGTACCTTTGCTTTGACTCTGTGAGGACTTCACTGATGTAGTAGACAGGTCTCTGCACTGGGTACTCCTTTCCTTCCTCTGCGCGTTCCACAACTACTACTGCACTGACAACTCTCTCGTTGGCAGCTACATATAATAGCATGGGCTCCTTATCTGTAGGAGCTGCAAGCACTGGTGCTGTTGACAAAGTTTTCTTCAACTCCTCAAAAGCACGGTCAGCTTCTTCATCCCATAGGAATTTATCTGACTTCTTCAGGAGTCGGTAGAGAGGACCCGCCTTCTCCCCGAGTCTTGAAATAAACCTGCTTAGCGCTGCCACACATCCAGTGAGCTTTTGAACGTCCTTCAGACAAGTCGGCTTCTGCAAGTTATGGATAGCCTTGATTTTCTCTGGATTTGCCTCAATGCCTCTCTCTGAAACGATGAAGCCTAGGAGTTTGCCCGCAGGGACTCCAAAAACACACTTGGTTGGGTTGAGCTTCATCTTGTACTTGCGTAGGTTCTCAAACGTTTCTGTCAGGTCTGCTATCAGAGAGTCGGCTTTCTGAGACTTGACAACTACATCATCCACATAAGCATGAATATTCCTTCCAATCTGTTTTTGAAACAATTCTGAATACATCTCTGATATGTAGCTCCTGCATTCTTGAGTCCAAAGGGCATTGTTGTGTAACAAAATGCTCCAAAGGGCGTGATGAAGGACGTCTTCAGCTCATCCTCTATGTTGAGTCTGATCTGATGGTACCCTGAATATGCATCCAAGAAACAAAGCAACTCTGACCCCGCTGTGGAGTCGATGATCTGGTCTATGCGAGGTAGTGCAAACGGGTCCTTAGGGCAATGCTTGTTCAGGCCCGTGAAGTCGATGCACATCCGCAACTCTCCTGTCTTCTTTGGTACTAACACTGGATTGGCCACCCACTCTGGGTGAAAGACCTCCTTGATGAACTCGGCTGCGAGGAGCCGAGCCACCTCTTCTCCTATGGCTTTCCTCCTGTCATCATGAAACTTGCGCAGACCCTGCTTAACTGGTCTTGCATTAGGATTAACATGTAAGCTGTGCTCGGCGAGTTCTCTCGGGACTCCTGGCATGTCAGATGGCTTCCATGCAAAGACGTCCCGGTTCTCACGGATGAACTCGACGAGCGCGCTTTCCTATTTATCAGAGAGGTGTGCCCCAATGGTGAACTGCTTGGAAGAGTCACCAGGGGTAAAGTCGACTTGCTTTGTGTCCTGAGCTGACTTGAATTTCATCTTCTCCTCTGTGGCCGGCTTCTTAAGGACCGAGTTGTCCTCCGGGTCCACGTTTGCCTTGTAAAACTTCAGCTCCTCTTGAGCACAAGCTGTCTCAGCCATAGCTGCATCACCTAACTCGCACTCCAATGCCATCTGTCTGCTGCCATTAACTGTAATGACTCCTGCTGGACCTGGCATCTTGAGCTTCAAGTACACATAACATGGCCTGGCCATAAACTTAAAATATGCAGGTCGACCAAAAAGAGCATGATATGGACTCTTAAGATCCACTACCTCAAAAGGCATAATCTCTGAACGAAAATTCTCCACTGTGCCAAAAGCAACCTCAAGATAAATCTTACCAATGGGCTTGGCCGACTTCCCTGGTACTATCCCATGGAACACTGTCTCTGTTGGAATTAGCTGTCTATCTTGCAGCTGCATCCTCTTGAATGTGTCATAATATAAGATGTTGATACTGCTTCCACCATCCATAAGCACTTTGTTCAATGTATAGCCCCCAACTTGAGGTGCTACTACCAAGGCTAGCTGCCCTGGCTCGTCGACTCTTGGAGGATGATCTGCCCGACTCCATGTGATGGTTTGCTCTGACCACCTGAGCCACTGTGGAAGGGCCGGCTCTACTGCATTAACTGCTCTGACTTTCAACTTCTTGGAACGCTTGGACGTACTAGTTGTGAAGACATGGTAGCTGCCACGACTCGGGTTTTGCTGCCGAGTTGTGACATAATACTGACCATTGCCATCATTGAGCTGCTTCGGGTTCTGCTGGAACCCGCCCTGCTGGTGACCTCCTCCTTGAGGTTGGTTTGGGTTATTGCCGGCTCCTCCACCGTTATTGCCGGGTCCTCCGGCTCCATTGTTTCCTCTATATCCACCATTGTTGTTACCTCCTCCTGGCCCTTGGAACCTGGCGCGCTGCAAATCTACGCACTGTCCCAAGGTATGACCGCATCTACCGTTCTTGGCATGTTTAGGGCATGGAATCCTCAAGACCTCCTCTGTGCTTGGAGTGCGGCCTTGGTATCCACCAGAATTATTGTCCTTGCGTCTGACTCCAGTGTTTGTGTTGGCCACTAGGTCAGAGTTGTCTCCATATGGCCTCTTGCCACCACCTTGATTCTGGTTCTGATTCTGGTTCTGATCTGACCATTGCCACCTTGTCCTTTAGTTCCTTCCTCCTGATCCTTTGTTTTGTCTGTGGCAGCGTGCTTATTAGCACCTGCCATGATCTCACCAATCGTAAGGGGAATACCTTGATTCAGGCTCTCCTTCATACGACCTAGCTTCCAACTCAAGGGATTGTAACTGCAATTTCTCTCCATCGCCATTAACACTGAAACTGGTGGGAGTCCTTGTGAGGAGTTAATGATCTCTGAGACTCGCTTCATCCAGTGCCTTGCTGACTCGCCCTTCCTCTGGACACACCGCTCCAGGTCCTCGATGGTGCTGAGTTTTTGCATGTGCCCTGGAAGTTCTGAATAAAAGCCGCCTTCAATTGCTCCCAAGAGTTGATTGACCTAGGAGGCAAGTTGCGCATCCAAACCTTGGCTGCTCCCTCCATCATAAGATACATGAACTTGGCACACAGATTACCTGTGGCATTGCGAATACTCATTGCCATCTCGTATGTACCCAACCAAGAGGTCGGGTCCATGTTGGGCTCATAGTTTGGAACCTTGCGCGGCTCCTTGAAACTGCTGGGGAAGGACTCGGACCTGATGGCATCAGACAAACACTCTGGTCCTGTTAATGCTGGGGAAGCACCAGGAGAAGTCACCTCCTCGTGCACCCGGGTTGGCTGAGGCGGGTTGGCTGCACCCACTAACGCTCTGTCCCTCTCTGCCTCCCGAGCTCTTGCTGCTTCTCTTTCTCGTCGTTGCCTTGCTTCATCAACCACTAGCTGAGCTTGTGAAGCAGTTGGCATGTTTGCACGATTCCTCACTAGCTCACGACGCCTTGCACTCGTAGAGTTGGCCGGGTTGGACTCACCGTGCCGACTCCTCGTACCTGAGTTAAAGGGTGTTGAGTGTAGCCTACTTGCATCTGGAAAAGTTGGATACAAAGCTTGCTGAGTCAAAGCTGTTTTCAGTAACTCGATAGCCTCACGAGTCTCCTGTCCTGCTGGTCCCTCTGGTACCACAATATTCTCCAATCTCAGAGTCGCCGCGTGAACGTTGTCCATAGGATTAGAGTAATGTCCCTCTGGGGTATGAAACCTGTTAGGCTGTGATCCTAAGCCACCAGATGCTCCTCCTCCGACTCCTCCTTCAGGCGGTGGTCCGTTGCTACGGCTGCCTCCCGGTCCTTCTGGGGTGGTGGTGGTGGTGGTGGTGGTGGTGCTCCTCCGGCTCCTCCTGCGGCGCCTCCTGCTGCCGCTGAGCCTCCTAGTCCGGCTCCTCTGCCTGGACCATTAGGTGTGGTGAATAAATTGGTTGGATTGATGTGGACTCCATCATGCAAGCGACTCCTGGCTCTGCGGTGTTGAATTGAAGTAAGCTCCTCGCGGCGCCTCCGCACAGCTTGAGCTTCATCTTGGACTCGGGCCTGCTCTGCAGCTAGTCTACGGTTTGCCTCTGTAATATCAGCTAGTTGCTTCTCCAACGCAGCACGAGCGTTGGTTAACTCGGCCGCCCTCTCTGCGGCATTACTTGCATTAATCTCCTTTGTCAATAGAGTCGGATCAAACTGATTCCCGGTGTTTCCAGACATGTAGACTCCCACAACACGAGCGCGTACTGGCGACTCCTCATAATCCTCTTCCTCTATCCCATACCCAAGCCGATCTTCAAACAAGGGTAGGATGGACTCTGAATCTGCATCATAATCTGAATCTGACTCTTGAAGCATCTCTGGTTCCTCAGCTAGGGGTCCTCAGACTCGGCGATGATGCCGACCTCTGAAGTTCCGACCGACTCCTCGCCGTCGGACTCGACGACAACGGTTGGCTCTGATACTGACTCCGCCGAGTTCGCGCGAAGACCCGACGCGCAAACCATCCCGACGAACACGTTGATTCCTCCAAAGACAAGCTGATAACCCTCGTCGACTTCGTTCATCTCCGAGGTCCAGCCTGAGTCATCGATCTCTGTTTCTCCATGCTCATCAGTGTAGACCCGCCCGATGGCGAGTTTCTCCATAGCCCGACGAGCAGCTCCAACGATCTCAACTCCTTTTGTCACCGTAGGCCCCACGGTGGGCGCCAACTGTCGTGGGGTTGTCACGGCAAGTTCTTCCTCAGGGAAGATGAGTTCTGGGGCCATTGGTGATAGAAGTACGTGGGAACGGTTAATCTCGCCGGGGAACAAGGATTTACCCAGGTTCGGCCCCTCTGATTAGAGGTAAAGACCTACTTCCTGCTTCTCTGTTATTGCTCTTGATGATATCTCGATTACAAGGACCCGGCTCCCACAACTCAGGAGCCGGCGACTTCTCTCTGGTGGCTAGGGTTTCTCTCTAGATTGCTCATCGATCTAAGGTCCAGGACCCTGCTTATAAAGGCTGCCGGGTTCCTGGACTTACAGTTTTACACCGAGTCATACTAGAACACGGAGTCCTACTCTACGCCTTGGCCTTCCAAGTTAAGACTCCGGGTTGTACTTGGACTCCTTCTTCTGGCAAGTCCCTTTCTCCACACGGGCCTTTGTCGGCTTGTCTCCAGCCCAGCCTATGTGACTTGTATCATGACTCGGCACTGGCCTTCTTGGTCTTGGCGGGTCTACTTTCCGGGTCCATGGGCCTACCTATAAAGTATCCCCCCCATCACACAAGGCAAGACCACGTGCCAGCTCAAGAGCTCAGAACCATCCCTATCACTTGGCCGTTTGCAGTTTGGGGGCTTGACATGGTTGGCCCTTTCTCAAAGTCGCCTTGTCAGAAGACTCATTTGTTAGTAGCAGTTGACAAGTTCACCAAATGGGTAGAAGTAGAACCCGTCAGCAGAGTCGACGGTGCATCAGCTGTGAGATTCTTCAAGAAAATAGCAACACGCTTTGGATACCCTCACAACATTATTACAGACAATGGCACCAACCTATCAGTTGGAGAGATGGCCAAGTTTTGCGGAGAAAACAACATCAGACTCGACCTAGCCTCAGTGGCACATCCACAGTCCAATGGACAGGCAGAGAGGGCAAATCAGGAGTTACTGAAGGGAATTAAGCCCCGGCTCCGGGTCCCTTTGCTAAGAGCCGCCGGGTCTTGGGTTGAGGAGTTACCAGCAGTACTTTGGAGTATCAGAACGACTCCTAACAGATCTACTGGCTTCACACCTTTCTTCATGGTGTATGGAGCAGAAGCTGTCCTACCAAGCGACTTGTTGCACGACTCGCCACGAGTCGCCAATTACGTTGAGACAGAGAACGAACTCGCCCGTCAGGACTCGGTGGATGCACTAGAGGAAGCAAGGGAGTTAGCCCTTGAGAGATCAGCAGTCTATCAGCAAGACTTGCGGCGATATCACGCACGCAGAATCAAGACCCGGACTTTCCAGGAGGGTGACTTAGTGCTTCGCCTAGTCCAAGTAAGGAAGGGATGCACAAGTTATCTCCACCATGGGAAGGACCGTTCGTCATAAGCAAGAACTTGCACAACGGATCGTACTATCTAATGGATGTGCGAGAGCCGGCAAGTGAAAGTAAAGGAGCTGATATAGCTCATACACTAGATCCTTATGTAGAGGCAAAGAGGCCGTGGAACATAGCTCAGTTACGTCCTATTATACTTAAGTTGTATAATTTTATGAGTTTGAAAGGCAAAGAGCCCGGTGAGCCATGCCGAGATGTAATCAAATTGTTATGATCAATGAAATGAAGAAGCCGCTCTCGACATGAGTCCTTTAGTCAGTCAACCACCCAGTGAGTGCGCTTTGTTCTTTAATTTTGATCATCAGGTTCGTTGGGGGCTTGCTTTTCAAGTGAAAATAGCTTAGAACTCTTGAACCCGGCACAAGCAGCCAAATTTTTCCTAATTTTCTCGCTGGTAAGTTAGATGCAGCCTGCACAAGATGACTTCTACAGGCATGATTCGTCTCCGGCTCTTATGATCCTAAGGGACATAAGTTGTTAGGAGCTGTCAGCGCAAGCTGTATGAGGAAGTCATCCAGGGCCTACGTATTCAGCAGTGGACAATGAGGACTGGGTTATAAGAACATTGAATACGTGCAAAAATGCAAAACGATAATACATATCAAAACTCAGAAGCAAGTCAATCACAAGCCTATTGGCACATTTCAGAACACAGCAGTTTCAAAACACCTAACAGGTAGAAGCAACCAGTGTGCATCATTACGAGTTTTTATACTAATAGCACAGTATTACATATCAATAGTAATTCAAGGGGTTGTCTTCCAGAGGAGTCGACTTCTCGGCCGCAGTCAAGGAGTCCTTCTTTGCAGGAGACTTGTCTTTTGTTTGACTAGCAGGAATTGAGGAGCCCTTCTTCACAGGAGATTTATCTTTTGCTTGAGCGGCAGAAGGAGTAGCCGGCTTCAAAGGAGGGGCTGGTGGCGACTCTCTTAGTCTGAAAGCCAGTACCCTTGGGACTCTTCATATGCTTAGCAAGCTCTGCTTGTTTCTGAGCGTCTCCAGAGACAGCTTTAGAAGGAGTGGGCGCGCAGGAGTCTTCAAGTGGGCTCGGCACTTGGAACAGGAGCCGCCGGTGACGAGGAACTCGGCCCGGCAGAAGAAGAGAATAACACCAGCTGGGTCCTGTGATGGGCGGCCAAAGTTTACTATAGCACGAGTTTCTGGAGTGACTCTTTTGTTCTCCAAGTCATAATGATGAACCCATACTCAGGGGTCCATCTTATTGGCAATCTCGCAAGCATATGGCCGCACCATTTTTCTTCGGCCTTGAAGTCGTCAAAGTAAAGGTTTGCCATCCTCATGTTGTTCAGGCTTCCCCATCATAAGCATTGCTGGCTCTATTACAGTTGGATAGTAGCTGTGGGCTAAAGCCAAGATCCTGATGGAGGCTCTCCTCAAGGAAGATTGTTTCCACAGACGCATGTAGCCTGGTGCCCTAGACAACTCGTCCACCAGACGTTCAGGCTCTTTGGGGCATTTTCCCTTATGATTCAGATACTTCACTACTGCACGGGCTCCCTCTTGCAGCCCGTGGCAGTGATCAAGCATCTCAGATAGTTGCTTGCTGGTGGGCAGTTTAAGTTTTGGGGAGTCAGCCCCTGCAGAGAGGAATCAAGAAGTCATTGTGAGTCTAAAAGCAATTCAGAAAGGTGAAAAAGGAAGCAATCAAAGGTTATAGACTCACCAAAAATGTGTTGGCACATGGCACCAATGCCCTTGCGGCAAGTGTCGAAGACAGTCTTTAAGTCATTATGTGCCTTCTGGGCAATCTTTTTGGCATCATCAGACTCTTTCTTTACTTGCTCCAGTTGAGCAGCCAAAGTCTTCAGATCCTTCTCAAGCTGAAGGGAGTGTTCTTTTTCAGCAACAGCAGACCTGGCACTAGCAGTGGCCTGGTCCTCAAGCTCTTTCATGTCTCTCTTCATTTTGGAGACAATGCACTGCAATCACAAGTCAGATTTTTGTAAGTCAGATTGGACAAGTCATATAGTACAAGTAAGTTACACAAGTCAGACAAAGAACTCATGAGCTCCAAGTCGTCACAAGTTAACAACTTGGCGCTTGGGGGCTACTGAGGAGTCGATTTTTTCCTAAATAGCAAGTGGACATGAGTCCTGGACGACAAGTCATAAGCTCCAAGTCGCCACAAGTTAGCAACATGGCGCTTGGGGGCTACTGGCAGATCAGAATTTTTTCTTCAGGTTAAGTATCAGTAAATTATATATATTGGTAGCTCCAAGTCGTCGCAGGCTGACAACTCGGCGCTTGGGGGCTACTCGTGGAAAAGTTTTTGGTCTAAGGACCCGACAGACATTAAGTTAGCAGCCCCGAGTCCTAGTAGAGCTAAGGGCTCAGTGCTTGGGGGCTACAGTGTGCAAATTTTACTATAAGCCAGTGGGTTTCAGTTTCAAATCAAAGCACCTATCCTAGTCACAAGTCACCACAGACAGGTGCTTGGGGGCTACTGGAGTAGGAGGATGCCAGAAAGCATAAAAGGTGAAGTCAGAGAACTCACTTCATGTATCATATGGAGAGATCTAAGAGCCGCCTGTTCATCATCCTTCAACCTCGCCGATTGATCGTTCAAGTCAACCGCTTCGGCATAAGCTTCAGAGAAGGACATGTTATCCGACACCCGAAGTCGGCTATAGTCAGTTGATGACTTGATCTTGATGGATGGAGAGGCTGCAGGAGTCGGCTTCACAGGAGCCGGATGAACTGGAGGCACAGTATCAGGAGTCGCAGCCCCAGAAGGAGGCTGGACCATAGTTGGAGTCGCCATCCGAGTCCTTGAAGGGGACTCGGGAGTGATGGGAGTTGTGGTTGCGCCGGCAGATGCAACGATGGAGGGACCCGTCCTTGTGCTTGTTGTTTCAGAAGCCGATGGAGGGGCGGGTCCACGACCAGAGGTGACATCAGCCATGCCCGGGAGTTTTGATACCTTGGCACAAGGCCGAGCCCTGAAATATGCAAAGACAGAAAATCAATAAATCTAGTGAAAGAAAAGAGCGGAAGTCATTTGAATACAAGTATAGAAGCAAAGGAATCTTACCCAACATTAGTCTCCAGGTCCAAAGAGGCCTGAGAGTCTGAGGAAGGCATTGACATCCCGGAGTGGTAGGAGTCGTCCTTGTGGGGAGGAGAAGCCGATTTCTGTTGGTGCAAGATAGGAAGAGGCTCAGGAGCATCTGCAGGCCCATGGGAACGCAGTTTCCTCTTCCTGGCGGCAATGACACTCTGCATGTGTTCTTCAGGCTTAGTAGGTGAGCGGGAGGACCCAAGGACTCGTGAGAGTGGTACCTTGGGAACAGCCTCTCGAGATCCATTATTGTTCGAGGCTGGTGATGGGGGGATACTTTATAGGTAGGCCCATGGACCCGGAAAGTAGACCCGCCAAGACCAAGAAGGCCAAAGCCGAGTCACGTATCAAGTCGCATGGGCTGGGCTGGAGACAAGCCGACCAAGGCCCATGAAGGAGGAAGGACCCGTCCGGAAGGAGTCCAAGTACAACCCGGAGTCTAAACTTGGAAGACCAAGGCGTAGAGTAGGACTCCGTGTTCTAGTGTGACTCGGTACAAACCTGTAAGTCCAGGGACCCAGCAGCCTTTATAAGCAGGGTCCTGGACCTTAGATCGACAAGCAATCTAGAGAGAGACGAGTTCAACCAGTAGAGAGAAACCCTAGCCACCAGAGAGAAGTCGCCGGCTCCTGAGTTGTGGGAGCCGGGTCATTGTAATCGAGACATAATCAAGAGCAATAACATAGAAGCAGGAAGTAGGTCTTTACCTCGAATCAGAGGGGCCGAACCTGGGTAAATCCTTGTTCCTCGGCGAGATTAATCGCTTCCACGTACTTCAGTTACCAATGGCCCCAGAACTCATCTTCCCTGAGGAAGAACTTGCCGTGACAACCCCACGACAGTTGGCGCCCACCGTGGGGCCTATGGTGACAAAAGGAGTTGAGATCGTTGGAGCTGCTCGTCGGGCTATGGAGAAACTCGCCATCGGGCGGGTCTACACTGATGAGCATGGAGAGACCGAGATCGATGACTCAGGCTGGACCTCGGAGATGAACGAAGTCGACGAAGGCTACCAGCTTGTCTTTGGAAGAATCAACGTGTTCGTCAGGATGGTTTGCGCGTCGGGTCTTCGCGCGAACTCGGCGGAGTCAGTACCAGAGCCAACCGTTGTCGTCGAGTCTGACGGCGAGGAGTCGGTCGGAACTTCAGAGGTCGGCATCATCGCCGAGTCTGAGGAACCCCTAGCTGAGAAACCAGAGATGCTTCAAGAGTCAGATTCAGATTATGATGCAGATTCAGAGTCCATCCTACCCTTGTTTGAAGATCGGCTTGGGTATGGGATAGAGGAAGAGGATTATGAGGAGTCGCCAGTACGCGCTCGTGTTGTGGGAGTCTACATGTCTGGAAACACTGGGAATCAGTTTGATCCGACTCTATTGACAAAGAAAATCAATGCAAGTAATGCCGCAGAGAGGGCGGCTGAGTTAACCAATGCTCGTGCTGCGTTGGAGAAGCAACTAGCTGATATTACAGAGGCAAACCGTAGATTAGCTGCGGAACAGGCCCGAGTCCAGGATGAAGCTCAAGTTGTGCGGAGGCGCCGCGAGGAGCTTACTTCAATTCAACACCGCAGAGCCAGGAGTCGCTTGCATGATGGAGTCCACATCAATCCAACCAATCTATTCACCACACCTAATGGTCCAGGCAGAGGAGCCGGACTAGGAGGCTCAGCGGCAGCAGGAGGCGCCGCAGGAGGAGCCGGAGGAGCACCACCACCACCACCACCACCACCCCCAGAAGGACCGGGAGGCAGCCGTACCAACGGACCACCGCCTGAAGGAGGAGTCGGAGGAGGAGCATCTGGTGGCTTAGGGTCTCAGCCTAACAGATTTCATACTCCAGAGGGACATTACTCTAATCCTATGGACAACGTTCATGCGGCGACTCTGAGATTGGAGAATATTGTGGTACCAGAGGGACCAGCAGGACAGGAGACTCGTGAGGCTATCGAGCTACTGAAGACAGCTTTGACTCAGCAAGCTTTGTATCCAACTTTTCCAGATGCAAGTAGGCTACATTCAACACCCTTTAACTCAGGTACGAGGAGTCGGCACGGTGAGTCCAACCCGGCCAACTCTACGAGTGCAAGGCGTCGTGAACTAGTGAGGAATCGTGCAAACATACCAACCGCTTCACAAGCTCAGCTAGTGGTTGATGAAGCAAGGCAACGACGAGAAAGAGAAGCAGCAAGAGCTCGGGAGGCAGAGAGGGACAGAGCGTTAGTGGGTGCAGCCAACCCGCCTCAGCCAACCCGGGTGCACGAGGAGGTGACTTCTCCTGGTGCTTCCCCAGCGTTAACAGGACCAGAGTGTTTGTCTGATGCCATCAGGTCCGAGTCCTTCCCCAGCAGTTTCAAGGAGCCGCGCAAGGTTCCAAACTATGAGCCCAACATGGACCCGACCTCTTGGTTGGGTACATACGAGATGGCAATGAGTATTCGCAATGCCACAGGTAATCTGTGTGCCAAGTTCATGTATCTTATGATGGAGGGAGCAGCCAAGGTTTGGATGCGCAACTTGCCTCCTAGGTCAATCAACTCTTGGGAGCAATTGAAGGCGGCTTTTATTCAGAACTTCCAGGGCACATGCAAAAAGCTCAGCACCATCGAGGACCTGGAGCGGTGTGTCCAGAGGAAGGGCGAGTCAGCAAGGCACTGGATGAAGCGAGTCTCAGAGATCATTAACTCCTCACAAGGACTCCCACCAGTTTCAGTGTTAATGGCGATGGAGAGAAATTGCAGTTACAATCCCTTGAGTTGGAAGCTAGGTCGTATGAAGGAGAGCCTGAATCAAGGTATTCCCCTTACGATTGGTGAGATCATGGCAGGTGCTAATAAGCACGCTGCCACAGACAAAACAAAGGATCAGGAGGAAGGAACTAAAGGACAAGGTGGCAACGGTCAGAGTCAGAACCAGAATCAAAACCAGAATCAAGGTGGTGGCAAGCGGCCGTATGGAGACAACTCTGACCTAGTGGCTAACACAAACACTGGAGTCAGACGCAAGGACAATAATTCTGGTGGATACCAAGGCCGTACTCCAAGCACAGAGGAGGTCTTGAGGATTCCTTGCCCTAAACATGCCAAGAACGGTAGATGCGGTCATACCTTGGGACAGTGCGTAGATTTGCAGCGCGCCAGGTTCCAAGGGCCAGGAGGAGGTAACAACAATGGTGGATACAGAGGAAACAATGGAGCCGGAGGACCCGGCAATAACGGTGGAGGAGCCGGCAATAATCCAAACCAACCTCAAGGAGGAGGTAACCAGCAGGGCGGGTTCCAGCAGAACCCGAAGCAGCTCCATGATGGCAATGGTCAGTATTATGTCACAACTCGGCAGCAAAACCCGAGTCGTGGCAGCTACCATGTCTTCACAACTAGTACGTCCAAACGTTCCAAGAAGTTGAAAGTTAGAGCAGTTAATGCAGTAGAGCCGGCCCTTCCACAGTGGCTCAGGTGGTCAGAGCAAACCATCACATGGAGTCGGGCAGATCATCCTCCAAGAGTCGACGACCCAGGGCAGCTAGCCTTGGTAGTGGCACCTCAAGTTGGGGGCTATACATTGAACAAAGTGCTTATGGATGGTGGAAGTAGTATCAACATCTTATATTATGACACATTCAAGAGGATGCAGCTGCAAGATAGACAGCTAATTCCAACAGAGACAGTGTTCCATGGGATAGTACCAGGGAAGTCGGCCAAACCCATTGGTAAGATTTATCTTGAGGTTGCTTTTGGCACAGTGGAGAATTTTCGTTCAGAGATTATGCCTTTGAGGTAGTGGATCTTAAGAGTCCATATCATGCTCTCTTTGGTCGACCTGCATATTTTAAGTTTATGGCCAGGCCATGCTATGTTTACTTGAAGCTCAAGATGCCAGGTCCAGCAGGAGTCATTACAGTTAATGGCAGCAGACAGATGGCATTGGAGTGTGAGTTAGGTGATGCAGCTATGGCTGAGACAGCTTGTGCTCAAGAGGAGCTGAAGTTTTACAAGGCAAACGTGGACCCGGAGGACAACTCGGTCCTTAAGAAGCCGGCCACAGAGGAGAAGATGAAATTCAAGTCAGCTCAGGACACAAAGCAAGTCGACTTTACCCCTGGTGATTCTTCCAAGCAGTTCACCATTGGGGCACACCTCTCTGATAAATAGGAAAGCGCGCTCGTCGAGTTCATCCGTGAGAACCGGGACGTCTTTGCATGGAAGCCATCTGACATGCCAGGAGTCCCGAGAGAACTCGCCGAGCACAGCTTACATGTTAATCCTAATGCAAGACCAGTTAAGCAGGGTCTGCGCAAGTTTCATGATGACAGGAGGAAAGCTATAGGAGAAGAGGTGGCTCGGCTCCTCGCAGCCGAGTTCATCAAGGAGGTCTTTCACCCAGAGTGGGTGGCCAATCCAGTGTTAGTACCAAAGAAAACAGGAGAGTTGCGTATGTGCATCGACTTCACGGGCCTAAACAAGCATTGCCCTAAGGACCCGTTTGCACTACCTCGCATAGACCAGATCATCGACTCCACAGCGGGGTCAGAGTTGCTTTGTTTCTTGGATGCATATTCAGGGTACCATCAGATCAGACTCAACATAGAGGATGAGCTGAAGACGTCCTTCATTACGCCCTTTGGAGCATTTTGTTACACAACAATGCCCTTTGGACTCAAGAACGCAGGAGCTACATATCAGAGATGTATCCAAAATTGTTTCAAAAAACAGATTGGAAGGAATATTCATGCTTATGTGGATGATGTAGTGGTCAAGTCTCAGAAGGCCGACTCTCTGATAGCAGACCTGACAGAAACCTTTGAGAACCTACGCAAGTACAAGATGAAGCTCAACCCAACCAAGTGTGTCTTTGGAGTCCCTGCGGGCAAACTCCTAGGCTTCATCGTTTCAGAGAGAGGCATTGAGGCAAATCCAGAGAAAATCAAGGCTATCCATAACTTGCAGAAGCCGACTTGTCTGAAGGACGTTCAAAAGCTCACTGGATGTGTGGCAGCGCTAAGCAGGTTTATTTCAAGACTCGGGGAGAAGGCGGGTCCTCTCTACCGACTCCTGAAGAAGTCAGATAAATTCCTATGGGATGAAGAAGCTGACCGTGCTTTTGAGGAGTTGAAGAAAACTTTGTCAACAGCACCAGTGCTTGCAGCTCCTACAGATAAGGAGCCCATGCTATTATATGTAGCTGCCAACGAGAGAGTTGTCAGTGCAGTAGTAGTGGTGGAACGATCAGAGGAAGGAAAGGAGTACCCAGTGCAGAGACCTGTCTACTACATCAGTGAAGTCCTCACAGAGTCAAAGCAAAGGTACCCACAGTGGCAGAAGTTGGTCTATGGAGTTTTTCTTGCAAGTAGAAAGCTCAAGCATTATTTCCAAGAGCATCCAATTAAGGTGGTGAGTTCAGCACCGCTGGCAGATATTATACGCAACAGAGAGGCAACAGGGCGAGTCGCCAAGTGGGCAATTGAGTTGGGTCCTTATCATATCACATATGAGCCAAGGACAGCGATCAAATCTCAAGCTTTGGTTGATTTTGTCAATGATTGGACAGATTTTACATCTTCACCAAGTACCCCTTGCACCAAGTATTGGACAATGCACTTTGATGGGTCCAGACAGTTAGAGGGCTCAGGAGCTGGCGTGGTGTTAACCTCACCTAAAGGAGATAAGTTAGCATATGTCCTTCAGTTGCATTTTGATTGTACAAACAACATGGCAGAGTATGAGGCTTTGCTACATGGCCTGCGTTTGGCCAAGGAGATGAACATCAAGCGTATCAGGTGCTTTGGAGACTCGGATCTCGTAGCTCAGCAAGTATCTGGAACTTGGGACTCGAAGGATGCAAACATGGCGGCTTATAGAAGAGCAGTCGAACAGATAGCCGGGTTCTTTTCTGGTTATCAAGTGGAGCATATTGACAGGCGCAAGAACGAGGCTGCTGATGCGTTATCACGACTCGGCTCTCGTCGAGAGAAAGTACCACCAAATGTGTTCTTGGATGAACTCCATCATCCTTCAGTCAAATTACCCTCAGAGGAGGAGTTAGCCTTTCCAGACCCAGAGTCGGCGTTGGTAGCAGCAACACGAGCAATCCCAACGTGGACAGAGCCCTACCTAGCATATCTCCTGCGGGGTGAACTCCCAAAGGATGAAGTCAAGCGAAAGCAACTCATCAGGCGATGCAAGTCCTACACAGTCATTAATGGCGAGTTGTACAGAAGGAGCGTTACTGGAGTCTACCAGAGATGTGTGTCTCCAGAGGAGGGCAAGCAAATATTGCAAGAGATTCACGCAGGAGATTGTGGTCATCATGCATCCACTAGATCCTTGGTGTCAAAAGCTTTCAGACACGGGTTCTTTTGGTTGACAGCACATTTTATGCAGAGAGGATAGTTCGAGTCTGTGATGGATGTCAAAGGTACGCAAGGCAACACCACGTGCCAGCTCAAGAACTCAGAACCATCCCTATCACTTGGCCATTTGCAGTTTGGGGACTCGACATGGTGGGCCCTTTCTCAAAGTCGCCTTGTCAGAAGACCCATCTGCTAGTAGCAGTTGACAAGTTCACCAAGTGGGTGGAAGTGGAACCCGTTAGCAGAGTCGACGGTGCATCAGCTGTGAGATTCTTCAAAAAGATAGCAACACGTTTTGGGTATCCTCATAGCATCATTACAGACAATGGTACCAACTTATCAGTTGGGGAGATGGCCAAGTTTTGTGGTGAGAACAACATCAGACTCGACCTAGCCTCAGTGGCACACCCACAGTCCAATGGACAAGCCGAGAGGGCAAATCAGGAGTTGCTGAAGGGAATTAAGCCTCGGCTCCGAGTCCCTTTGCTAAGAGCCGCCGGGTCTTGGGTTGAGGAGTTACCAGCAGTACTTTGGAGCATCAGAACGACTCCTAACAGATCCACTGGCTTCACACCTTTCTTCATGGTGTATGGAGCAGAAGCTGTCTTGCCAAGCGACTTGTTGCATGACTCGCCACGAGTCGCCAATTACGTTGAGACAGAAAATGAACTCGCCCGCCAGGACTCGGTCGATGCACTTGAGGAAGCAAGGGAGTTAGCCCTTGAGAGATCAGCAGTTTATCAGCAGGACTTGCGGCGATATCACGCACGCAGAGTCAAGACCCGGACTTTCCAGGAAGGAGACTTAGTGCTTCGCCTTGTCCAGAATAAGGAAGGGATGCACAAGTTATCTCCACCATGGGAAGGACCGTTCGTCATAAGCAAGAATCTGAACAACGGGTCGTACTATCTAATGGATGTGCGAGAGCCGGCAAGTGTAGGCAAAGGAGCTGATACAGCTCACACACTAGATCCTTATGCAGAGGCAAAGAGGCCTTGGAACATAGCTCAGTTGCGTCCATATTATACTTAAGTTGTAATAGTTTTATGAGTTGAAAGGCAAAGAGCCCAGTGAGCCATGCCTAGATGTAATCACATTGTTATGATCAAATGAAATAAAGCCGGCTTCTGTGAACATGAGTCCTTTAGTCGAGTCACCCAGTGAGTGCGCTTTGTTCTTTAAATTTTGATCATCAGGTTCTTGGGGGCTTGCTTTTCAGTGAAAAAAGTTAAGCTTAAACTCTTGGACCCGACACAGTAGCCAAATTTTCCTAGTTTTCTCGCTGGTAAGTCAGATGCATCCTGCACAATATGATCTACCTACAGGCATGACTTGTTTCTCTCTCTTATGGATCCTAAGGAACATATGAGTTAAGAACCTGTCAGCACAAGCTGTAAGAGAAGTCATGCAGGGCCTACTTATTCATCAGTGAAAAACTAGACGGGTTATAAGAACCAAGCCGATTGGCACAAATTCTAGAATAGCTAAACAAGCTCAATAGTTTAAAAGCACCAGTAGTGCATAATTACAAAGTTTCAATAGTAACACAGCATTACATAGTAATTAAAAGTCATTCAAAGGGTTGTCTTCCATAGGAGTCGACTCCTTCGCCAGAGTCGGGGAGTCCTTCTTAGCAGGCGACTTGTCCTTTGCTTGAGCAGCAGAAGTAGGAGCCGGCTTCAATAGAGGCTTGGTGGCGACTTTCTTCGTCTGAAATCCAACGCCCTTGGGACTCTTCATGTGCTTAGCAAGTTCAGCTTGTTTCTGAGCGTCTACAGAGACATCTCTAGAAGGAGTGGGCGCAGCAGGTGTCTTCAGAGTGGGCTCAGCACTTTGAACAGGAGCTGCCGGCGACGAAGAACTCGGACCGGCAGAAGAAGAGAATACACCAGCTGGGTCCTGTGATGGGCGGCCAAAGTTTACTATAGCAGGAGTTTCTGGAGCGACTCTTTTGTTCTCCAAGTCATAGTGATGAACCCATACCTCAGGGTCCATCTTATTGGCAATCTCGCAAGCATATGGCCGCACCAATTTTTCTTCAGCCTTGAAGTCGTCCTGGGTAAAAGGCTTGCCATCCTCATGCTGCTCAGGCTTCCCCATTGTAAGCATCGCTGGCTCCATAACAGTGGGGTAGTAGCTGTGTGCCAGTGCAAGTATCCTGATGGAGGCTCTCCTCATTGAAGACTGCTTCCACAGACGCATATAGCCAGGCGCTCTGGACAACTCGTCCACCAGACGTTCAGGCTCTTTGGGGCACTTGCCTTTATGATTCAAATACTTGACCACAGCACGGGCTCCCTCTTGTAGCCCATGACAGTAATCAAGCATCTCAGATAGTTGCTTGCTTGTAGGCAGCTTAAGCTTTGGGGAGTCAGCCCCTGCAGAAAGGAAATCAAGGAGTCATTGTCAGTTGAAAAGCAACTCAGAAAGGTACAAAAGGAAGCAAGCAAAAGTCATAAACTTACCAAATATGTGTTGGCACATAGCACCAATGCCTTTTTTGCAAGTATTGAACACAGCTTGCAGGTCATTGTGTGCTTTCTGGGCGATCCTTTTGGCCTCAGCCGACTCTTTCTTTACCTGCTCCAGTTGAGCAGCCAAGGTCTTCAGATCCTTCTCAAGCTGAAGGGAGTGTTCTTTTTCGGCCATGGCAGACCTGGAACTGGCAGCTGCCTGGCCCTCAAGCTCTTTCATGTCTCTCTTCATCTTGGAGACAACGCACTGCAATTACAAGTCATAAAGCACAAGTGAGCTCCACAAGTCAAATAAAGAACTCATGAGCTCCAAGTCATCACAAGTTAACAACTTGGCGCTTGGGGGCTACTCAGGAGTCAATTTTTTCAACCAGGAAAGCATGCATGAGTCCCAGTAGACAAGTCATAAGCTCCAAGTCGCCACAAGTTAGCAACTTGGCGCTTGGGGGCTACTGGCAGATCAGAATTTTTAGTCAAAGTTAAAGTGTGAGTACAGTAGATATATTTGCAGCTCCAAGTCGCCACAAGTTAGCAACTTGGCGCTTGGGGGCTACTCGCAGAGCAGAAATTTTTCTTCAACTAAGGTATCAGTACGCAACATATATTGATAGCTCCAAGTCGTCGCAGGCGGACAACTCGGCGCTTGGGGGCTACTCGTGCAAAAAAATATTTGGTCTAAGGACCCGACAGACAGTAAATTAGCAGCCCCGAGTCCTAGTAGAGCTAAGGACCCAGTGCTTGGGGGCTACAGTGTGCAAATTTTTTCTATACAGTAATTGAGTTCAGTTTCAAGTCAAAGCACCTATCCTAGGCACAAGTCACCACAGAAAGGTGCTTGGGGGCTACTGGGATAGGATGAGGCTAGCAAGGCATATAAGGTGAAGTCAGAAAAGCTTACTTCATGAACCATGAGAAGAGACCTAAGAGCCGCCTGTTCATCATCCTTCAACCTCGCTGATTGATCGTTCAAGTCAACCGCTTCGGCATAAGCTTCAGAGAAGGACATGTTATCCGACACCCGAAGTCGGCTGTAGTCAGTTGATGACTTGATCTTGATTGATGGAGAGGCTGCAGGAGTCGGCTTCACAGGAGCCGGATGAACTGGAGGCACAGAATCAGGAGTCGCAGCCCCAGAGGGAGGCTGGACCGTAGTTGGAGTCGCCACCCGAGTCCTTGAAGGGGACTCGGGAATGATGGGAGTTGTGGTTACTCCAGCAGAGGCAGCGATGGAGGGACCCGTCCTTGTGCTTGTTGTTTCAGAAGCCGAAGGAGGGGCGGGTCCACGACCAGAGGTTACATTAGCCATGCCTGATAGTTTTGTTACCTTGGCACAAGGCCGAGCCCTGAAACATGCGAAGGCAGAAGTCAATAAATCTAGTGAAAGGGAAGGCCAGAAGTCATTTGAATACAAGTATAGAAGCAAAGGAATCTTACCCAATATTGGTCTCCAGGTCCAAAGAGGCCTGAGAGTCGGAGGAAGGCATTGACATCCCGGAGTGGTAGGAGTCGTCCTTGTGGGGAGGAGAAGCCGATGTCCGTTGGTGTGAGACAGGCAGAGGCTCAGGAGCATCTGCAAGCCCATCGGAACGCGGTTTCCTCTTCCTGGCAGCAATAACACTCTGCATGTGTTCCTCAGGCTTAGTTGGTGAGCGGGAGGACCCAAGGACTCGTGAAAGTGGTACCTTGGGAACAGCCTCTCGAGATCCGTTATTGTTTGAGGTTGGAGAAGAAGAGGAGTGACTCCTAGCAGAGGACTCCGCAGATGGCGAGGGTTGAGCAGCAGCAGATACAGCATCAGTTTGTCTAGTGGTGGGAGTCTCTGGAGAGGACTCGTCATCGTCAACCTCTTCCACGATGGGAGCCTCCTGAGAGGACTCCTCTCCGTCAGCATTCTCGGTTGGAGCCTCTGGCGAGGACTCCTCATCGGCAGCATCGTCTTCAGCGGGAGCCTCCTGGGAGGACTCCTCATCCGCATCATCAGTGTCTTCTGCCACAGTGGTTTGATCTGTGGCAGGAATCTCTTCTTCAGCTTCAGCCTCAGCTTTAGCTTTGCCCTTAGTACCAGCTCCAGAGGCCGGCTTCCAGAAGGAGTCGGTGAGCTGCAACAGAGTCGACAAACCTGAGTCAGTAAGCGGTACAAGTGAGATCAAGACAGAAATAAAGTAGAGAATGATACTTACATCAGGAGCTGGGTTGGTCGAGCAGAAGGGATGGAGCCCGAAGTGAGCTTGATCCTTCACTGGTTTCCCAGTCAACTTTTTGATAAGTCGACCAAGCTCGGGTCCGTCAGACAGCTGCTCCGTCACTCGGAGATCATCACCAGCGCACCTAGTGTATGAGCATATCAGCCGAGTCCTAGGACTCAGTGGCTGGATTCTCCAGGTCGTCCAGTAGCGGACAAGATCCATATTCTCTAAGTCATGAGATAAGAGGGCCCGGATGCGAGTGATCAGAGACTCGACTCTTGGCCGGGCGGCCTCTAGGCATCTAGCTTTCATCAGAGGAGTCGCCCGAAGGCGGTCCTCAGAGAATAAAGGAAGTTTTGGTTCATTTGCAGGGGAGGTGTCCTTGCAATAGAAGAAGGTTTTTTGCCAATCCTTGATGCGATTGGGAAAGATTGGCTTTGGGAAGACAGAGTTGAGGCGCCGTTGAAGAGCGATGGCGCCACATTGGAGAAGAGGGCCCCCAGAGGTCTCGGGCTGAGGGTTGCAGTAGAAAAGCTCAAGCCAGAGATCGATGTCAGGCTTAATCTGGAGGTAATCCTCACAGAGAACGACGAAATTGGAAAGGGTGAGAATGGAATTAGGAGCCAGATTGTGAATCCGCAGCTCATAGAGTTCGAGGAGCTGGCGGAAGAAAAGATCACCGGGGGGAGAAAACCCGCGGAACAGGTGCTCCACGAAGACAACTACTTCGCCCTTGGCGGGAGAGGGAACAACCTTGTCTCCTGGGGCCCTAGCTTGAGCGCTGGAAGTAATCAAACCTGAGAGCCTGTGAGTCTTCAATTGCTCCGCCGTAACCACAGATCCACCCCAATCGGCGGAAATCGACCGCTTGGAGGAGGATTTGGCGGCGGCGGCGGCCGCGGCGGCGATGTCCACCGTCCTGCTCGACGAGGATCCCTTGGCCTTGGATGTGGTCTTTGCGCGCTTGGGAGCCATGGCGTGCGGGCGGTGCGTGCTGGGCGCGGGAAGAGATGGGCGCGAAGGGAGACCGATGAGATTTTGAGCTGAAGGGGCAAGTGAGGTTTAAGACCTAACCCTTCGGTATTTATAAAGATGGTAAAACCCTAAAGAGTTACAGTGCGGGTCCACAGTAAATTGTGGATAACGTTTCATTGCTAGACAGTTAAGAGGTTAACAGACAGAAAAGATATAGCGCAGAAAAGTTAAAGTCACAGAAGTGGAAGAAGCCGGCTTGTCCCAGAGTGGCGAGTCCTGTGACAGTGAAAGTCAAGTTATCTAGTCCTTGTTCGCAAGAGTCACAGCAAACCCGGCCAGCATGTGCAAAGTGCAAGGATGATGACTTGAACAAGGAATGAGAGTAGATTCATCTTTTATGTGTTTATGTTTTTATGCAGGAATTCATCTTGGAGCTAGCAGCAAGCAGCTTTGGAGCCTGTGGCTCAAGTGGAAGGGGTCGACCCAGGGAGTCGAACCAGCAAGTCAGAGGAAGCCGCCAAGCTGCGCCCAAGATAAATTCGGGGGCTACTGATGGGGGGATACTTTATAGGTAGGCCCATGGACCCGGAAAGTAGACCCGCCAAGACCAAGAAGGCCAAAGCCGAGTCACGTATCAAGTCGCATGGGCTGGGCTGGAGACAAGCCGACCAAGGCCCATGAAGGAGGAAGGACCCGTCCGGAAGGAGTCCAAGTACAACCCGGAGTCTAAACTTGGAAGACCAAGGCGTAGAGTAGGACTCCGTGTTCTAGTGTGACTCGGTACAAACCTGTAAGTCCAGGGACCCGGCAGCCTTTATAAGCAGGGTCCTGGACCTTAGATCGACAAGCAATCTAGAGAGAGACGAGTTCAACCAGTAGAGAGAAACCCTAGCCACCAGAGAGAAGTCGTCGGCTCCTGAGTTGTGGGAGCCGGGTCATTGTAATCGAGACATAATCAAGAGCAATAACATAGAAGCAGGAAGTAGGTCTTTACCTCGAATCAGAGGGGCCGAACCTGGGTAAATCCTTGTTCCTCGGCGAGATTAATCGCTTCCACGTACTTCAGTTACCAATGGCCCCAGAACTTATCTTCCCCAAGGAAGAACTTGCCGTGACAACCCCACGACAGCTGGGGAAGAGGAGGAGTGACTCCTAGCTGAGGACTCCTCAGATAGCGATGGCTGAGCAGCAACAGAAGTGGTGTCAGCTTGTCTGGTGACGGGAGCCTCTGGAGAGGACTCGTCGTTGTCAATCTCCTCCACAATGGGAGCCTCTCGAGAGGACTCCTCTTCAGTAGCATTTTCAGTTGGAGCCTCAGGCGAGGACTCCTCATCGGCAGCACCATCTTCAGCAGGAGCCTCTTGGGAGGACTCCTCCTCCTCATCATCATCATCAGTCTCTTCTGCCACAGCAGTTTGATCTGTGGCAGGAGTCTCTTCTTCGGCTTCGGCCTCAGCTTCAGCCTTATTTTTAGTGCCAGCTCCAGAGGCCGGCTTCCAGAAGGAGTCGGTGAGCTGCAGCAGAGTCAACAAAAGTGAGTTAGTAAGCAGTGCAAGTGAAGACAAGATAGAAATAAAGTAGAGAATGAGACTTACATCAGGAGCTGGGTTGGTGGAGCAAAATGGCTGGAGCCCAAAGTGGGCTTGGTCCTTCACCGGTTTCCCGGTCAACTTTTTGATAAGTCGACCAAGTTCGGGTCCATCAGACAACTGCTCCGTTACACGGAGGTCATCACCAGCACACCTAGTGTATGAACAGATCAAACGGGTCCTAGGACTCAGAGGTTGGATTCTCCAAGTCGTCCAGCATCGGACCAGATCCATGTTCTCCAGGTTATGAGATAAGAGGGCCCGGATTCGAGTGATCAGAGACTCGACCCTTGGCCGGGCGGCTTCAGAGCATCTAGCTTTCATCAGAGGAGTCGCACGGAGGCGATCCTCAGAGAACAAGGGGAGCTTGGGTTCACCTTCAGGGGAGGTGTCCTTGCAGTAGAAGAAAGATTTTTGCCAATCCTTGATGCGATTAGGAAAGACAGGCTTTGGGAAGACAGAGTTAAGGCGCCGTTGAAGAGCGACGGCGCCACATTGAAGAAGAGGGCCCCCAGATGTCTCGGGCTGAGGGTTGCAGTAGAAGAGCTCGAGCCAGAGATTGAGATCAGGTTTAGTTTGGAGGTAGTCCTCACACAAAGTCACAAAGTTGGAAAGAGTAAGAATAGAATTGGGAGCCAGATCATGAATCCGCAGTTGATAAAGTTCAAGGAGTTGGCGGAAGAAAAGATCGCAGGGGGAGAAAATCCGCGGAACAGGTGCTCCACGAAGACCACTACCTCGCCCTTGGCGGGAGAGGGAACAATTTCATCCCCAGGTGCTCGAGCTTGAGCATTGGAAGGAATCAAACCTGAGAGCCTGTGGGTCTTCAGCTGCTCCGCTGAGACCGTAGATCCACCCCAATCGGCGGAGATCGATCGCTTGGATGAGGATTTTGCGGCGGCGGCGGCCGCGGCGGCGATGTCCACCGTCCTGCTCGACGAGGATGCCTTAGCCTTAGATGCAGCCTTTGCACGCTTGGGTGCCATGGCGTGCGGGCGGTGTGAGCTGAGCGCGGGAAGAGATGGGCGCAAAGAGAAAGAAGAGATTTGAGCTGAAGGGGGCAAGTGAGGTTTAAGACCTAACCCTTCGGTATTTATAAAGAGGGTAAAACCCTAGAGAGTTACAGTGCAGGTCCACAGTAAACTGTGGATAACGTTTCAGTAAAAAACGGTTTAGCGGCTAACAGCCAAACAGAAAGTTATTACGGAGAGAAGTCAAAAGTCACAGAAGTGGAAGAAGCCGGCTTGTCCCAGAGTGACGAGTCCTGTGACAGTGAAAGTCAAGTTATCTAGTCCTTGTTTGCAAGAGTCACAACAAACTCGGCCTGCTAGTGCAAAGGCAAGAGTGGTGACTTGAACAAGGGATGAGGATGGACTCATCTTTTATGTGTTTTATGTTTTTATGCAGGAATTCATCTTGGAGCTAGCAGCAAGCGACTTTGGAGCCTGTGGCTCAAGTGGAAGAAGTCGACCCAGGGGGTCGAACCAACAAGTCAGAGGAAGCCGCCAAGCTGCGCCCAAGATAAATTCGGGGGCTACTGATGGGGGGATACTTTATAGGTAGGCCTATGGACCCGGAAAGTAGACCCGCCAAGACCAAGAAGGCCAAAGCCGAGTCACGTGTCAAGTCGCATGGGCTGGGCTGGAGACAAGCCGACCAAGGCCCATGAAGGAGGAAGGACCCGTCCGGAAGGAGTCCAAGTACAACCCGGAGTCTTAACTTGGAAGACCAAGGCGTAGAGTAGGACTCCGTGTTCTAGTGTGACTCGGTACAAACCTGTAAGTCCAGGGACCCGGCAGCCTTTATAAGCAGGGTCCTGGACCTTAGATCGATAAGCAATCTAGTAGAAAGAAACACCAAGTCGCCGGATCCCCAGAGAGGAGCCGGCACCCTTGTAATCGAGATCAAGTCAAGAGCAATAAAGAGAAGCAGGAAGTAGGTCTTTACCTCTAACCAAGAGGGGCCGAACCTGGGTAAATCTGTGTCCCTAGGCGAGACTAATCTCTCCTACGTACTTCTAGCATCGATGGCCCCCGAACTCACCTTCCTGGAGGAAGGACTTGCCGTGACAACCCCACGACAGGCTTCCTTGTTTACAGAAGGAGTCAAGTCACTTGCCGAGTCCTTGGTCACCATGGCAGCGTCATCCCCGTCTTGATGTTGGGAGTCATCTGATGTGTCATCAGGAGCTCGCGAAGGAGCAGGTACTATTGGAGTGTCGGAACTGGGCGCGCCCGAGGCAGTTTTATCCGGTTGGCTCTTGGATGGACAGCCAAAGTCAATGGCCTCAGGAGATTTGAAGAGAACCCGATGGTTGCGCTCGTTGTAGTGATGGGACCATACCTTCGGGTCGATCTTCTCTACAATCTTGCAAGCAAAGGGCCGGACGGACTTCTCGATAGCATGGAACTCGTTGACAGTGAACTCGAAGCCGTCCTGATGGTACTCGGGCTTTCCCAAGGTCAACATCTCAGGGTCGACAGTGCCCGGGTAATATGCACAAGCCAAGCCAAGGAGACGGATGGCGCCGCGATGGTGGCAAGCTCGCTTCCATTCTGTTATACGTGCGGGAGCTCGGGATAGCTCCTTAACAAGTCTCTCAGCAACCTTGGGAAAATCCTTGGTTGGGCTGAGATAACTAACCACCACCCGGGCTCCTTCCTGCAGTTGATGGCAGTAGTCCAACAGATTTGCAATTTGAAAACCTTCAGAGTGCTTTAATCTTGAGTCCTTCACGCCTGTGAGTTTACGGAATTCAGCAAGTTATCAACAAGACATGGGTCAAGTCGACAAACAAGGGTGAAAGAGCATGGTTGCCCCGATGTGTTGTTTTGGTAATTAATGACAATCCCTATGGACTAATAGGTGCCTTGAGTTATATTTGTAGTGTTGGTCCATAAGGAATGCTTGAACTCCATATGTTGGAGTCAAGGCTAAAAGAAGAAGATTATATGTTGATCAAGGCTAAGTTCAAGTTGATCAATATACAAGATAAGGGCATGTGAAGATATGCGAAAGAGTGTCTCTCCCATATTAGTGTATGGGGGAGCAATATGCGAGTCTTCACCGAGCGGAGCACAATCAAGAAAGGTGATCCACTTGAGAGTAGATCAAGATCGTCATCATCTAGCTCAAGTGGAATGCGCAAGGAAAAGGTATGATCTTGATAGGGTTTCTATTTTACCGGTCTCGCGGTGTAGTTGGGAGACCGGGTTTTAGGATAGGTAACCGTACTATCAAGAGGGGCTCTCAAGTGAGCTTTAGCGTATCGGTCGTAGAGAGCTCAAACCTTTGCATCCTTGGCATCATCTTTATTGGTTTCTATTTGGTCTTATCGTAGTGTGGTTTTGGTGCTTGTCGTGTTTGTCATGATAAGGCCAAGATCACCGAAAACGGTTTTCATATGTGTCTCCTATTGAGTTTTCGGTGGTGGAGATTTTGCCGGTCCATCTATGCGGAAGGTTTCACTCTTCCATTTATTAGCAAAATCTCCCTTGCTTGGTTTCAATATTTTCACTTGTTATTGGGTAGCATTTGTCGTCCTCTTTCCAACAGAAGTGGTTTCATGTCATCTGGACTTCATTTGCGAAAGATATGGTTTTCCGGCTTTTAATAGAAAGGTGTTACCTTTCATCATTTGGTTCTACCATATCTTATTGAACAATGATGTTTCTCTGCATATTCTTTTATTGCTCTTTGTGACGATTCCAACGAGTCCAAGATTATAGAAAACGGAGGTCGGGAGTGAAGGTTATTGCGGCTTTACTATTGGAAGTTTTATTAGAAAGAAAAAAGGGGGAAATGGGCTGCCGGCCTCACTGCCGGCCTGGGCCGGCTCCCAGGCCGACCCATTCGGCCAGCACCCCGGCCTCACTGCCGGCCTGGGCCGGTTCCCTGGCTGGTCCTCTCGGGTGGGCCTCCAGCCTCCCTGCCGGTATGGGCCGGCTCCCAGACTGGCCCGTGCGGGTGGCACTCCAGCCTCCCGGCCGGCCTGGGCCGGTCCACAGGCCGGCTGCCCCTGCTTTGGCTTCGAAAATGGCCCAACGGCCATATTTTTGGAGCCCCTATTTAAGGGGTTTCTTCTCCAAATAAACCCTAACCTTTTGCCAACCTCTTGAGCTATTTTATCCCCTCCATTGTTGACACTCTCAAGCTTGGCTTTCTCTCAATCCCTCCAATAGTTCTTGCTAGTTCTTGAGGGAAAAGAGAGAGGAGGTCTAGATCCTTGTTTCCACCGATTTATTTCTCCTCTAAGTGAGGGGAACACTTTGGATCTAGATCTTTGGAGTTTCTTAGTGTTTCTCCTTTGTTCTTCCTCTCAAATCCCTCCCAAGCATTAGTTGCTTTGGTTGGATTCGGGTTGGAAGAACTTGACCACTTAGTGTGTTCTTGCCATTGCATTAGTTGCATCGGTTTGAGTTCTCCACGGTGATACGTGGAAGTCGAAGTTGAGAAGCTTGTTACTCTTGGGTGCTTTGGTGCCCTAGATCTTGTTCCTCTAGGGCACGTTGGTACCCTAGACGGTTGTTGATTTCTCGGAGTCTTGGTGGCTCATGGGATTTGTTGGGAGCCTCCAATTAGGTTGTGGAGTGTGGCTCAACCTTGTTGGACTCGGAGCTTTGGTAGCTACGAAGATATTGCCGGGAGCCACCAATTGAGTTGTGGTGTGTGCCCCGGCCTGAAGCATCAAGTCTTGGCGGCTCAATGCATTTGGTGAAGACCCTCCAACTTGTGGAGTGAGCTTCATCCTTGTAAAGGTTCTAGTTATCAACCTCAATGACAACATAGTGACAAGTGCCTTGCCACATCGGTGGTAAGACACAATGGAGATACGGTGTGCCATGTCAAGGCTACTCGGTGTTTCACTTTGGTGAACACCGCGCCGCTCCAACGGAGACTAGCTTCCATTGGGAAGTGAAGTTCGGGATAAGTCAGCGTCTCCAAGTGACTCGGTATTTCTATACCCGAGCTTCTTACTTATGCTACTTACTTTGTGATAGCCATCGAGCTTGAAGTTATATATCTTGCTATCACCTAGTCGATTATATTGCTTAGCATAAGTTGTTGGTGCACATAGGTAAACCTAGCTAGTTTAGGTTTTGGCTGGATAAATTAAACGTTAGTTTTATTCCGCATTTATTCAAGCCTTAACCGTAATAATTTTAAATCGACTATTCACCCCCCCTCTAGGCGACATCTGTGTCCTTTCAATTGGTATCAGAGCAGGTTCTCTCTTTATAGGGCTTCACGGCCTAGAGAGTAAAGATGTCGTCTATTGGTTTAGTGCACAATGCCTCTTTATTATTCGATGGCACTAATTATGATGATTGGAGAAATCGCATGCTAAATTATTTTAGGGACATTAATCCATATATAGAGCAAATCTTAGATATGGGTTTTTCTCCTCCAAAGGATCCGAAAAGATTATCCTTAGAGGATGAGGAAAATTCTTATCTAGATGCTCAAGCTTCTAAAGTGGTTTTCATGTCTTTAACAAATGCAGTTTCTTTGTTGATCTCTCCTTATCGGAATGCTCACGAGCTATGGACCAAGCTTCAAGACAAATATGGTGTGTCCATTGATTGTGGGAATTATTGTTCTCCCTCCACCTCCGGGCATGATGACTTCTCAACTTCTTCTACCTCACCTACATGTGGCAAGCCACAAAATAATGCAATGGTGAGTAGGGATAAATTGTGCAATGATGATAGTGAGATTTTATAGATGATATTTCATCTCTATCTTATTGCAATGATTTATATTTAGACTTAAACACATCTAGCACTATAAATGTTTCACATGCTTGTGTTGATAGTCCTTGCTTATCTTCTAAATTGTCAAGTAGTGATGATCATGACAATAATGATGATGATAATGCTTACTTTAGTATGAAAGGTCTAATGGTTCTTAATGCTCTTTCAAAGAATGAAAATGTTTGTGAGAACCTCCATGAAATCATGAGCACCCTTGTTGAGCGAGGGCTTACTATAGAAAATTTGGAAGCTCGTGAAGATGAAAGTCTTAGCCGCGAACGTGATTATGCGAACACGATTGCGGATCTTGAGGAAGCTCTAGAAGAAGAACAAACCACCAAGAAATCTCTTGAGGATACATTTACTCTAGAGTTATCTAAAGTAAATGAAACCCATTATAGAGCTCTCAAGGTGTCTAATGATTTTAAAATAAAAAATGATGAGCTTTTTGTTGAAATTGTTAGACTCCTTGAGGCTAATGAGCAATTTGAAAAAGGATGTCAAGTCCTTGGAAGATTCTCTTGCACATCTCACTAAGTCCCATGATCAACTCCAAGCTCAATTGCTAAAAGAGTTTCCTAATTGTTCTCCCATTGCTATTAATGTTGATGCTTGTGCTACTAACTCTATTTCTTGTGAAGCATCCATTTTAAAGGAGAATGTTGACTAAGGGCTCAACTTAAATTGCTAACTAGCAATTATGAGATATTGGAAGAAAGCCATGAGAAGCTCTCGAGCTCTCATGAAGATCTTCTAGTATCTCATGATAAGCTAAAGTTAGCTCATGAGGCTATCACTACCAAGTTAATATCTAGTGAGCCTCATGTGGACAATGGCACAACTTTTACTAAAAATGCTATAATGCCATGTGCTAGTCCTTGTAATTCTACATCTCAAACTAGTGGTAAATCGTATGTTGAATTACATTTCGTGCCTAGTTGCTCTAACAATGAAGCCTCAACTTCCACTAGTACTTGTGTAGCTACTGATGCATCAAAATTGCATACATGAACTTTGCACTATAATACTTGTTTTCCATTCATATTTGCATCATATAAGGGGTATATTACTGTTATTCAATGATTTTTGGTAATTAATAATGATTTCCCCTTTTTATGGAATTAATCCTGGCAGAAAACCCCTATTTATTTCCTTATTTGTTTCAGGGACTTAACGACGTCATAATGAGCTATAAATTTATGGGTATCATTATTTTGGAAGGAGGAAGACCTACGAGCGAAAGAAGCAAGCGAACGGAGGCCGGAGGGACAGAAGAGGGTGCCCCACGCGGCCTGGTATTGTAGCCGCGTGGGCCCGCCTCTTTCAGCCCTCGTGGCCCCGTTTGCGTCGATCCTTCACCCTAAAGCATTCTCGTGACCCAAAAAACGCGTATATAAAGAGCCCCCGACGTTTTTCGAAGAGAGAGCCGCCACACGAGAGAAACAAGAAACGGAGACCAGGAGGCTGCAGATTGGAGGGGGAAAACTCCGGCGAAGCGCCGCCGAAGAGGTCTCCTTCTTCTCCATCGACATCTCCACCGTCTCCATGATGAAGAGGGAGTAGTCCACCTCTGGACTATGGGTTTGTGGAAGTAGCATCTGTATCTCTCGCTCTTGAGCTTCACTAATTAGCACCGTATGAGCTGCTGAACATGATTACGGTCATCGGTGTATTACCTTTGTGGTGGATCTTTTTATGAGTTAATATATATATTGAGATTGCAATGTTTATTTCAGTTATGAAAGTAGATGCATATTATGTACCCCGTTCTTGTATCCTTGTTCTGATCAAGCATGTTTATGAGAGCGTGTGAGGGGGAACGTGTGCATTAGTTGGAGTAACGGGGGTGGTGATGTGATAAGCTGACAACTTAAATATCATGATCCATTGGGTGTTTACCTTACTTTGTTGCCTCACTAGGGACAAACCAAAATACCATGTTCCAAGGTTGAGGAGTGACTAGCCTCTACCTAAGACTAGATCCATCATGTGCTTATTTTCACTTCATGTCATTAATCTTAAAGCTATACTCTGAGTCATCTTAATTACTGAGGAGTATGATTTAGTTCGCATTTTGGTGGAGTATAAGTGAGACTAATAATCAAAAGGTCTCTATGTTAGGACGTGATGCCCATATAATTAGTAACATGTCATTAAACTTGTTTGCAATCTCATATGTTAATCCTATGTCTACTTATTTGCCACACTATATTAAAGAGAGAGTGCATGTGTGAAACCATGAACCCCGGTCCATTTTTAATCATAAGAAACACCTTTCCAACCACTTTTAAGCATCTTTTACATTCAGCCATTTTAAAATCAGAAAATACAAAAACACTTTTACTCATTGCATACACATATAAAAACCCCAAAAATATCATCCATCATTGTTTCCACCATCGTTGCATTATTATTTACCATCATTGCATATTTATTTACTGTTTTGCATCCATTATTATCTTAATATCATTCTCACACCTTGTGCTTGACAACCACTTGGTGAGGTTGAGGGCACAAAGCAATCTACTTTGTTTGCAGGAAATCTAGAGAAGGACAAGGAGATAAATTCCACACTACTGATTCCCCGAGAGTTCGATATTAAACCCTCGAGTCACCCTCGTGGGGAAAAGACTTCCACTTCTACATACTCTGCACTTGGAGGCTCAACCTAACCCATATATTATCTTCCTTTCAGGGTATCAAGAGTATTTGTTGGCGTAGTTGAGGGAGAAGAACACCGTCACGTACGTCATCAAGTAATTTTCTAGCGTTGTTGCCGGGGAATCATAGCTGGAAGGTTTTATCCAAGGATATCACAACAAAGTCAACTTCATCACCAACTTGTGCTAACACCTAAGCTTGGGGAGGTTGCACCTATGTCAGCATCATCTTGTCCATCTTTACCTTCAAGCATTTTTTTTTGTTTTTGTCTTGCATATCATTTTTAGATTTCGGTTTGCATATTTTATTTTCAGTTTTGCATTTTGTTTTGCATTAGTTAATTCAGTTTGTATTGTTTAGTGTAATTTTATTTTCATTTTTGCATAAAAAATTAAAAACACATAAAAACTTGCTAAAATGGGTGATAGGACTAAGTTGTATGACTACACAAATACTCCAAATGATCAATTTATTGCTAAACCTATTACCACACCTGAGATACAAGCTGATATCTATGAAGTAAGTCCTAGTTTGTTGAACTTGATAACTAGGGAGCAATTTGGTGGTAGTGCTGTGGAGAATGCCTCTATGCATCTTCATGATTTTGTTGAAATCTGTGACATGCAAAAATTTAAGAATGTTGAAAGTGATGTTCTAAAACTGAAATAATTTCATTTCTCACTTAGAGGAAAAGCTAAGGAGTGGCTGCATTCATTACCTACTGATAGCATTAAAACTTGGAATGATCTGAAAGAAGCTTTCATTAAGAAATATTATCCTCCTGTTAAATTTTTGCAAAATAGAAACAATATTCTATCTATTAGGCAAAATGAAAATGAACATGTTGCTATGGCTTGGGATAGGATAAAACTTATGCTTAGAACTTGCCCATCACATGGAGTTAATGAATGGTCCATACTGATGACTCCCAAGTGCAGGAGATCAATTGTAGTACCTTTCAATTAGAAAACGTTGTCGAACCCACGAGGAGCTGAAGGTATTGCTTAGAAAGAATGATAAACAAAACAATAAAAGATGCAAGTGTTTTTGGGATTTTTGGTTGTATAATCGCAAAGAATAAAAATGCTTAAGATAAATGATAGCAAATAGAAAGCTCTCAAAGAGAGAGAAAGCCCAATCCTCTAAGTGGCAAGTGGACAAGCTCAAGTGATGTGTAAAGTATAAGTGGAAAACGTTCCCGAGGGCGGCATGGATGTCACTAGGCATATAGATTTATAAAACAACACGTTGCATATCTTGTCAAGTTTTAATCTTCTTTGGGGCGGAGCCATAACTAGGCATAGCTAAATAATTAAACTACAACCCCTTATGATGGATCATGTGGCCAATTTAATGACTTGCACAAGAATTATTAAGACATAAAGTCCCACCTTAGCTTTACACTCTAAGGTCCCCGACACTACTACCCACATAATATAACTGCATGACTCCGTCTTAGGCTTAGTTGTCCTCCCAAGTCTTCCTCAATTCATTACACTACGTTGTTCTCCTATGAGCCCTTTAAAGGTGAAGTGTTATGTAGTCGACGTTCGCACAACACCATCATAGAATCACATAGAAGGTAAACTCTTGACAAAATACCAACACATGTTATATATAAATCATTGCCAATTCATCCTATTCCCTCAGGAAGATATGGGAACTACTCACAATGTGCAAACATGATCATAATCAGTGGCAAGGGTATAACACAATCTGAAATAAATACTTCACCACTAAATAATGACAAGTACCCAATCACAAACATGAATAGGAGCACAAGACAATGATCTAGGGTATAGAAACTCTCAAACTATGAGGGGAACGGAGTGGATCACGGAGATGGTGATGGAGATGGTGCTGGTGATGGTGATGACAGTGATGTAGAGGCCTCCTCCCACGCCAAGGAGGAGAGGTGATGATGATGGCGGTGATTTCCCCCCTCTTCGGAGCTCCGGAGCAGCAGGATCTGACCCCCTTCGAAGAGAATCAGGAGTTCCGCTGCTGCCACGGCCTCAGATAATTCGGGGAAAATTAGGGCGTACCTTTTCGGCGAAGACGAAGGTGTTGGTAAAAAGCCCCACACGAGGAGGTGCTCGAGGAGCCAGTTGATGGGTCCCACGCAGCCAGGTACATGGGCCGCGTGGGCCCACCTAACTTGGCCCTCGTGGCCCTCCTGTCTTCGGTCTTCTTCCCACTACCCTCCTCCTGATGAAAAACTGGCGTGGTATTTTTCCTCTAATTATTTGGGTTCGCGAAACTCCTGAAACAATAAAAACAAGAAAAGGTGGGTATTCTGCCTCCCAGATATTAAATGCCAAAAATAGGGACTTTGTATGAAAGTCCCATAAATCATCTAAAACATGCAAAACATTGATATAACAGTGCAAATAACATTCTAATAAGATGATATGAGGTATAAAAATGATGATATAAAATGCACGTATCACATACTACACTCTTTTTATAATGGTTTGAATTACATGTCTAGAAATATACTTGATTCTTCTGCTGGAGGTGCTTTTATGGGAAAAACTATAGTAGAGGCTAAGAATATATTGGAAAGCATTTTGCAAAACTATAGTCAATGGCATACTGATAGAGCACCTAGTTCATCTAAGAAAGTAAACTCCATAGAAGAAACTCATGATTTGTCGTCTAAGATGGATACTATTCTTGCTTTGCTTAATAAACCTAGTGTTGAAAATATTCCTTTGCAAGAACTAGTTGGTAATAATTCTGAAAATATTGATGTCAACTTCATTAGGAATTATGGAAACAATGGGTATGGTAACAACAATTATAATTCTTATAATAAACCTCCATATGTTCCCAACAATCGTCCTTTTTATCCTAATGCTAATGATAAATGGAAGCCTGTGTCATCAAGTAATGATAATTTTGAGGCTAATAAAATTCTTATGGAACAAGTTGCTAGTCATAATACCATGATACAAGAGTTAAATAAGTCTGTTGCTTCTATTAGTTCTGATATTAAAAACTTACAACTCCAAGCTGCAGGACTAGACAAAGCCCTTTCAAAACTTGCTGATAATCAAGCCACTTTATTGAGTATGTCTTCTGGAAAACCACAAGCACCACATGTGGTTGGATTGAATTCTATTAATATTGCTGAAAATGTTCCTCTTACTTTGGAGGAAACTCTGAATGAATTGCTAAATTATCCTGAATATCTGTTGCCTTTTATGTCTCATCTTATGGCTTCAAGAGAAGAAGTTAGTAAAACTGAACATGATGAAAGAAAAGTTGAAGAAGTTAAGATGCTTAGTGAAGTTAATGATCCTTTGCTTGATTTAGAGAATTGTAGCTTGCATGAATTAATATCTATCATACAAAAATTTGCAAGTGATCCTTCTATTGATGTTAACCAATCTGGTTTTGGTTTCTATATTGCTAATCATGTCTTGAAAGAAAAAATTGCTAGATACAATCAAGAAGATATGATACCACCTAAGCTTGGGGATGTATGGATCCCCAAGGTGCTAGTAACTATTGGAAAAGAGACACACCATGCCATACTTGATGTAGGATCTAGTGTCTCTGTTTTATCTAAAGGATTATATGAAGTACTTGAATTAAAGAATCTTGAAAAATGATCTGTTGAACTTACACTTGCTGATAATACAATTAAACATGCTTTAGGTAAAGTAAGTGATGTTATGGTAGAGTTACATATGACTTTTGTACCTGTGGATTTTCTAATCATGGATATGGAGAATAAAACATATAGTCCTATTATTCTTGGAAGACCTTTTCTTGGTACCACAGGGGCTATTATTGATTCAAAGGAAGGAAATGTGAAGTTTCAGTTTCCACATAAGAAATGCATGGAACACTTCAAAAGGAAGAAGGGCACAACTTTTAAGCTCCCTCATGAGCTTCATCTTCGGTAAACAACAAGTAAGTAAGCCCAGCTATATGGCTATAAAGAAATCGCTTTACGGGAGGCAACCCGGTTTTTTTTATTTGGATCTTCTTTGTGTCCTCTTGCTATAGCAAAAGATTGTTTTCTTAGCTTAGTTTCTGAAATTTTTAATAAAGTGCCAAGTTTTACCTATTTTGGTTTGAAAAAGTTGCTATTTCTATTCGGAGATTTTATTCCTGCACGAAGTTTGTGCACGGTTTGATTTTTCATTCTTATTATGTAACACCGAATGATCTGAGACTTTTACTGTAACTGAAACCTTTCATCCTATGTATGCCTGAATTGTTTCAGAATTTTTCGAAGAGTTTAAGTAGGAAAGTAAAATACGTTTTGCTGCTGCTGTTTTTCTGGACAGATTCTGTCCCATATTGTTTTATGCATAGTTTGGACTTTTGAGTTGAATCTTTTTGATCCAATTGAGTATATGAGTATGAATACAACATTATACACTCTCTGATCATTCATATGACTTTTAGTCCATGAATTATATGCAGCAAGAAGCCTATTTGTTTATCTCTACTAATATCACCCCACAGAAAATAAATGGGAGAAACAGTGTTTTGAAGTTTTTTTACAGGGGTTGGAGGAGATGCACCATGAGTTATCCAAGGATGGTGAAAACCATAAGCTTGGAGATGTGGAGAACATCCCCACTGAACTAACATACTCTCGGTTTGCACACGTCTAACTTCTATTTTTCATTTGAAACACTTTATCGCATAAACTTGAAGCGTCTTTTTGTTTGTTTTTGCTTTGATTTTTATTTTGTGAGACCACCACACTATCATTTATATATGAGAAAGCTAATGGCAATTTGGGTTGAAATATCTTGCATGCTTTTATTGTATTGGGAAAAGCGATGTCTAAGTTGATTTTTAATGACACATATAGTTGCATGATTCATGAGCTTCTTTATGAGTAATAGTTTGCAAATGCTTTATCATGAGCTATCTTTTATTCATGTTTTATGCTGAATGTTATTTCACCTTGTTTGACACGAATTAGTTAGCTCTATGGACACTCATGCATGCATCTAGATGGTCATCTTTCTCCCTTTTTGCTAGCCCAAAAATTTCAACAAGTAAAAACTTGTTTCCAACACCTTCAACCCAAGTTTTTCCAGTGAGTCTACCATATCTACCTATTAGCTTTATTCTATTCCAAGTATGTTTATCATGTTATTTGTGTTATCTATGCCTCTAAATGAAAATGATTATGTTATTTATTGTATTGGGAAAAGTTGGTTAAAAAGCTCTCGTGAACTTGATGCACACTTTACTTTTATGCCATTTAATAAACATGAACCATTGTGATTAATATTATGATGATAGTGGCTTAATAAATGTTTAAGGTTGGGAGTTAGCCCATATGTGATGTCACATGCAAAGCTTTCAACATGTTCCATCATTTATTTAGTTGATATCATGTACTTTTGTTTATGGATGCCTATCATGATGAAATAATGTGGAAATAGAGTTAAGTTTAAATGAGTTTGTATAAATGGTTAGAGAGAAACCTGGGCCGCTAATCTAAGCCATGCATCATTCATGGTGGAAATTTACTTACATGCTATTTTGAACTTTCTATGATACACCCTACAATAAAAAGCTATATCAAGTGGTAAATAAAAAGGGTGTTGAGGTTGTTCATTATGTTTGTTTGTCTTGTTGTTTTGATATGGGCTTGATCCATATCATGGGACAAGAGGTACCCCAGTTGAGACTCTTGATGATACCATTATTACTTACAATGATAGATAACTTAAAATTGCTTTGTTTCCAAGTTGAGTAATCATGGTGTAGGTACATGTATTCAAGGGGCATGAGACATCTAACCTTTACTTTATCAAGGCCACTACTCATATTTGCTTTCACATTTAACTTTAATCATTCAAGATGCTATGATAGGGGAATGAGAGCTTTACACCAAGTATTACCATTGCAATCAATAACTTAAGTAGAATAGTTTGGAGGATAGATGAAACTTATGCATGCTTTACCTCTACTCATATATACATCTTTTCCAAAGTGTCCACCTTTTATATTCAGATTTTCATCTACACTCTATGGACCACAAGTATGCAAAAGTAAGAACGTCCATATTACTATCTTTTATGTTACACTTTGTGAACTATCATCTTTTATATCCATGTAGTGATTATATTGCAAAGTTCATGTTAGTTTTATCACTTTCATACTCGAGGACGAGCATGAGTTAAGCTTGGGGATGTTGATGCATCTAAATTGCATACATGAACTTTGCACTATAATACTAGTTTTCCATTCAGATTTGCATCATATAAGGGGTATATTACTGTTATTTAATGATTTTTGGTAATTAATAATGATTTCCCCTTATTATGGAATTAATCCTGCGCGGGCAGAAAACCCCTATTTCTTTACTTATTTGTTGCAGGGCCTTAACGACGTCATAATGAGCTATAAATTTATGGGTATCATTACTTTGAAAGGAGGAAGACCTAGGAGCGAAAGAAGCAAGCGAACGGAGGCCGGAGGGGCAGAAGAGGGTGCCCCACGTGGCCTGGTACTGTAGCCATGTGGGACCACCTCTTTCAGCCCTCGTGGCCCCGTTTGCATCGATCCTTCGCCCTGAAGCATCCTCGTGACCTAAAAACGCATATATAAAGAGCCCCCCGATGTTTTTAGAATAGAGAGCCGCCACACGAGAGAAACAAGAAACAGAGACCAGGAGGCTGTAGATTGGAGGGGGGAAACTCCGGCGGAGCGCTGCCGGAGAGGTCTCCTTCTTCTCCATCGACATCTCCACCGTCTCCATGATGAAGAGGGAGTAGTCCATCTCTGGACTATGGGTTTGAGGAAGTATCATATGTATCTCTCTCTCTTTAGAGCTTCACTAATTAACACCGTATGAGCTGCTGAACATGATTACGGTCATTGTTGTATTACCTTTGTGGTGGATCTTTTTATGAGTTAATATATGTTGAGATTGCAATGTTTATTTTAGTTATGGAAGTAGATGCATATTATGTACCCCGTTCTTGTGTCCTTGTTTTGATCAAGTATGTTTATGAGAGCGTGTGAGGGGGAACGTGTGCATTAGTTGGAGTAATGGGGGTGGTGATGTGATGAGCTGACAACTTAAATATCATGATCCATTGGGTGTTTACCTTACTTTGTTGCCTCACTAGGGACAAACCAAAATACCATGTTTCAAGGTTGAGGAGTGACTAGCCTCTACCTAAGACTAGATCCATCTTGTGCTTATTTTCACTTCATGTCATTAATCTTAAAGCTATACTCTGAGTCATCTTAATTACTGAGGTGTATGATTTAGTTCGCATCTTGGTGGAGTATAAGTGAGACTAATAATCAAAAGGTCTCTATGTTAGGACGTGATGCCCATATAATTAGTAACATGTCATTAAACTTGTTTGCAATCTCATATGTTAATCCTATGTCTACTTATTTGCCACACTATATTAAAGAGAGAGTGCATGTGTGAAACCATGAACCCCGGTCCATTTTTAATCATAAGAAACACCTTTCCAACCACTCTTAAGCATCTTTTACATTCAGCCATTTTTAAATCAGAAAATACAAAAACACTTTTACTCATTGCATACACATATAAAAACCCCAAAAATATCATCCATCATTGTTTCCACCATCGTTGCATTATTATTTACCATCATTGCATATTTATTTACTGTTTTGCATCCATTATTATCTTAATATCATTCTCACACCTTGTGCTTGACAACCACTTGGTGAGATTGAGGGCACAAAGCAATCTACTTTGTTTGCAGGAAATCTTGAGAAGGACAAGGAGATAAAATCCACACTACTGATTCCCCGAGAGTTCGATATTAAACCCTCGAGTCACCCACGTGGGGAAAAGACTTCCACTTCTACATACTCTGCACTTGGAGGCTCAACCTAACCCATATATTATCTTCCTTTCAGTGTATCAAGAGTATTTGTTGGTGTAGTTGAGGGAGAAGAACACCGTCACCTACGTCATCAGCTACTAACCTTGTAGGGAAGACTAAAGAGCACAAGGCACAAGCCACTTCTTTGAAGAAAGATGTGGAGAAGCGTCATAAAGGGAAGCCACACTTGACAACATGTTGAGTGTGCAAAAATCCCCCAATGACAAGAGTGGACTTGGATTCAACTCCAATATCAAGAACTAGTCCAAGAGTAGCAATACGAAGGGCCAAGAACAAGTCAATCACTCGGCCAAGATTGTTTGCTTCAAGTGCAAAGTTGAAGGGCACCATGTTAGGGATTTCCCAATGAGGAAGAAGCATGTTGGTGAGAAGCAACTAGGGAAGCGGCCTATTGTTCAATCTCATGCTCAACCTCGGGTTGAACAAGGGCCACCTCCTAAGAAGACTCAAGTCATTGCTCCTCAAGTTGAGAAGCCTATTAAGAAGAAAGAAAAGAGTCGATATTGCTACTTATGCCATGAGAAGGGTCACCTGGCTTCTTCATGCACTAATGGTACTCTATCCAACCCAATAATAATTGATGATGTTTATTCTCTTAGGAAGGATAGGGTTGGCAATATGTTTGCCAAATATGTGGGGACTCAAAGTGGTGTCAAGAAAAGAACAATTTGGGTTGCCAAGCCTAGTGTGACTAATATATTAGGACCCAACTTGGTTGGGGACCAACAAGCTCAAACTTGATCAATAGGTTGTCATGGAGGACATTGGAGACTTGGCTATCCTTGAAGAATTAAGGGATCTTCTTGATTAATATTTCATCAAGCCAAGTCATTTGGATTATATTGTTCTATCTCATATCCAATGCTCATCCTTGCGGTAACTTGTATTTAAATTATATATACATTGAAAGTTGCTTCCTCCCTTGCATGTGTTAGTTTTGTTCCTAGCATGTGCTTGTATGTGTTGTGCTTATTACTCACCTAGAGCAATCAAGTTTGTGTATGTTAATGTGCGCTCCATATATGTGTAAACTTTGTGTTGAGTCTTTATTGGATCTTGTGTTGATTTCAATTGGCTCTTTGGAGAGATTAATGGACTATCCCATTTTGGGGGAGTGATATGCTTTGTGCACTTCACTAACCTAAAAATGTGTGTATATGAGGAACACCACCTAGTATTGATATATCAAAATTATCTAGTAACTATGTGGTGTGTCATGCTCATGAGAAATTCAAATTCTTAATGTCCATTAATTATCTCTAGTTGATTTTATTTGCCTCTTGTTAAGAAGAAATGAATTATCACATTATGGGGGAGCAATACGCTATGTGCATATTACAATCCCATAAAATGTGAACATTTGAGGTTTTGCCACTTAGATTTGATATTGTAAATTATCTTATTCATATGTGGCATATTAGCTTGAACAAGTTCCAATTTGCTTTTTAGCTATCCTTTGGCTCTTGTTTGTGTGAGTTTGCTTGGTATGGTTTTTCTCTAATATGCATTCCTATATATTATTTTAGAAACCATTTGTTCCATATTATTCTAACCATGGTCTTGCCGGTTGGTTTGAATAGTTGGAACTACCAACAAACCTTATTAAAATATGGTGTTTTATTTCTTATCTCTTGCCATATGTTTTATCTTGTGAGGATATTCTTGGATACCTCTATCACCGGGAAAATAATTCCAAATGGTTATTGTCATTGGACAATCCATATTTATGTTTGTGATAGAATATTTTTGATTATCCTTACATTGGCTTTGGCTTTTAATTGCCCCATCTCTTGCCAAAATATTTATTTTGACTCCCATTGCCTTCCTTGCCTCTTGCATGGATCCTAAATTTCAATTGGTAGTGTTTAGTGTTGTAAATAAAATATGAAGAGTAATGATCCCTTGTGCGTGCATTTTGTATTCAAATGCAAATATCAAAATAATGCTTGAATCTTGGGGGAGCACTCCTTTTTATTTAGAACACTATCCTATCTATCAATATTTGATCCTTTCAATTGGCATTTGATTTCTATCGTATGTGTTTATGGAAGACAAATCTTTTTCTCTTGATGCTTTGTGCCATCATGAAAAGTGTAGAGAGTGTTTGGTTTATTTGGTGTAACCCTGCTGTTTCTTGGGAGTCTTGCTTTCTCATTTCTTGTTTTATCTTTATCCTATAGAATTAGGAAATCGTTTGAGCATGTCTCTTTCTTTTATCCTATATGCTCATTGGCCTTGCCTAGGTACCTTCAATTGGTATTATTTGGAATTTAATATCTCCTCCATAGATATTTGTTTCAATTGATATTTGGTATTATTAATGATAATTATGTTCCAGTTGGAGATGGCGACTCAACCCCCACCTCCCACCCCATTACCTAACGCCGGCGATCTCTCATCTCCGGCCACCAAATCCCCAAACCCTTCCGATCACCGTCTTCCCCACCAACCAAAACCCTCCTACCCACCTGTCTTTCATGGCTTCTTCCCCCCCCTTGGCGTTGGAAGGTGTCCTTCACGTCTACCAAGGATCTGGATCGTGGCAAGTTCAAAGATCAAGATGGTTTTTTAGATCTCTGGATTTCTGGTGATAATGAATGGATGGTTCTCAAGAATGCCAAGAATGCCCCAATCATTGGTAAACATCCGGATCTTTTAGAGGTGTTAAGCCCTAGATCCACCATCTCTTTCTCTGGATATGTTGTGTCGGTTATTTCATGTCTGATGTCACCTACGTGTTCTCTGTCCTTCATGGCGTCATCATCTGCTTGTGAGCCTTTGGATCATTTCTCGGATCCGGATTCTATTGCACATCTACTGGATATCACCCCGGGTCATGCGATCAGGGTAAAAGTGCAAAAAAAATTCTCATCTGCAGTAAACCCTGTCTCTAGATCGCATCGTTTTTTCCTTGTGGTCCCTTTTAGTCGCACTTCTTTCAGATTGACAGAGCTCAATGCTAGTCTGGCACTTTCTGCTTGTTTGGGTGTCTCCTATGATGAAATTGGGATCACAAATCTCTCTGGTAGAGTTTTCAAATTCTCAGTCAGCTCAAAAGCTGTGGGCTTCTTCATTACCAATTTGAGATCTTATACTTGCAAACTGTTCGAGTGCTGTTTTCATCTATGGGGTTTTGGAGGTCCAAATTGGTTGAGGGAGGAAAAGCTCTATTATGCTGAATTAGATGCTGAATGGACTAAGGTCAATAGAAAGAAGTACAGTTCTGGTCGCCACATTGCAAGAGATGTCCCAGTTAAACAAGCCTTCTAATCCATCAAGAAAAACCTCAAGCCACCTTCTCTTGTTGATCGGAGATCATCTGTGCAGAGAAATTCTTTGGTTTGGAGACCTAATGGGAGGCAGGTTTACCATCCCAAAATTCAGCTCTCTTCTGTAGCCAAGGATGCGACCAAGGATCAACCTGAAGTTATACAGTTTGGCTCTCTGCCTGCTGTAGTTTTGGCAGGATTTTCAGGCTCAAAAGTTAATTCTGATGGGCCAGTTACCAAGAATGCAAATGGGCCGGCCTCCTCTGATATTGCACCTAGCAACACTAGTAAATCTGCTCATGATCAGGATTTCGAGGATTTAATTGACAGTATGGTGCTGCAAGTTTGGTCGTGCAGCAGATGTTTAAGTTTTAAACACCAAACTGTTAATTGCAAAGGAAAAGTTCGGTGTTGGGCTTGTTGTAAATCTGGACACATTAAAAAGGATTGCCCAGGGGTAAAAGGGTCTTTGCAGTGGGTTGCCAAGAAGACTTCTACTCTGTCCCCGTCAAAAGGAATAAACAATGATATTTACCCAAGCGTCGCGGCAGTATCCCCAATCCCCGGCGAAAACCCTACCTCCTCTGTTCCTCCGCCTATCTCCAATATACCACCAATGGCGAACTTCCCGTTGATCCAACTCGGTTCACGCCGGCGGGCATGGATGTCATGCAGCCCTGGGGAGATGATGAGCGTCCTGCAAGGATCTATGTAACTGCAACTGCTGTGCCACAGAGAAGGCATGAGCAATGGGCGATTGCGCAACTTGAACCAAGGCCACCGACAGTGGAGATTGATGGTTTCCTTGAGCAGATAGCAAATCATATCTTCAACGAGTACAATCTTGAGGTAATGAGTTTTGCTGAGAGTGCTGTTGGTCTTGGCCTTTACCGCCTCTCTAGCTCAGTAGCGAGAGATTTGCTTGTGGCGCAACATGCAGTTCCTTTTGGCAACGGACGCATACTCTCTTTCGCTAGGCATGATGCAGGGGATAATTTTAGATCTACAGTCTATACTAGGCTTGGTTAGATCATGTTCCTAAATTTTCCCATGGACTACTGCAATGAGGATTTTCTGAGGAACATGGTTAGCAAGTTTGGCAAGATGCACTCTTGGCACATAGAGGACCCCTCCCCCACTAGGACTCTGATTAAGCTTTCTTATGGAGGGGTTCGTGATATCCCCAAATCTATTGTTGTGCGTGAGACACAGAGATATGGTGGAGTGGTGGTTTCCTGGACAGTGTCAGTTTTTATACTATAGAGTGAACAAGCTAATGCCATGCCTGGAGATGAATCCCCTGAGCCGCAGGATGGCAATCCACATCCCTTTCATGGTCCTCCTGTTATCCCTCTGGATGATGCTTGGGTTCCACCAAATAACAATGAAGCAGGTTAGGGATGGGGGCTTTGGGATGCTGGTGCAACAGGAGAAAATAATGTAGTGCAGCATGGATGGGGGGATGAGATGCAGCATGACCAAGACCCTCAGCAAGCACAGCAATAGTCATCTTCGACAGTTCAGTTCACTGGAGATTCCATTGACTCTGAGAATTATGTTCAAGCAGAGGGACCTGAGCAGATTATGGATGTACATTTTCCTGGAGTTGAGGGCCCATAGATGGAAATTGTTCCTGCGGGTCCTGCAATGCTAGGGGAACAACAAAACTTACAACTCTTCAGGGTTTTGCTACCTGATCCTATCTTTACTGTTCTTTTAGCTGACCCTGTTCTTGCTTGGAGTGAGTACCTGAGGTTCAACTGTGCCAGGTTATAGTTTGATAGAGGATCCCTTTTCCTCTCGCAGATTTGTGGTCTACTAGAGCCTGTCTTTGATAAGATGTTATTTTCCTCTATTATTTCTCTGGATGATGATCATACTGCAGCTTCTTCAGTGGATTTTGTCGGCCCATCTGTGCCACCCATGACTCCCAAGAAAAGAGGATGCAAGCAGGATGTGGTGTTGCCACCAGTAGCTCGTCATTCCACTAGAAGCACAGTTCAAAGTGGAGGTTTCAGACTGGTGCCCATGCAACAATCTCCAGAGCCAAGGAAGAAGCCAGGGTCAGCGAAGCCGAACAGTAATGATGATCTGGTGCCTCCTTTCACTCCCCTACGTGTTCTTCAGTTGGCGGGAAGGGAATTAGAAATTGAGGAGAAGGAGATTTCGAAGGAGAAGCTTGAGGCCTCTTCTAGCAAGCCCAGGAGCCCATCTTCTTCCAATGATAATTAAGGCCAATTGTTTGGTGGGCCTTGTTGGCCTCTTTGAACTGGGTGGATGTTATTATTTTGCTAAAACTTATCATGCTGCTTGTGTTATGATACTATCTACTTTGGGTGCTTTTGGATGTCTCTGTTATGCTATTTTGTCTATCTGTGATGGGCAAAACTCTTTACTACTATATATCTGGTTTTAATGGATAATAATCGTCAAAATCTGCTGGATTGGATGGTTTTTGACTGGAATGTGAGAGGTCTCAATGATAAAAATAAGAGACTTGTTGTGTACAATAAGATTGAGGAATGCCATGCTGCTGTGATTTGTCTTCAGGAGACAAAGTGCCAGAATTTTGATCATTCTTTTGTTAGATCTTTTTGCCCTAAGAGATTTGATCAATTTGCTTTTTCCCCTTCATAGGGTGCCTCTAGGGGTTTAATTGTTTTATGGAATAGTTCTGTGTTCCATGGAAGTCTGGTTGAAGTTCACAGATCTTCCATTAAAATTAATTTCACTTCAGTGCATAACTATGAAACCTGTACATTGATTAATGTGTATGGACCATGTAAAGGAATTGAGAGGGACAACTTTGTTTCCTGGTTATATAACCAACATATTCCTATTCAAGAGAACTGGCTAATTGTGGGGGATTTCAATTTCATTAGGTCAGAGGATAACAGGAATAGGCCTGGAGCAGACTTGAATGATATTCTTTTATTTAATGATGTCATCAGCCATCTAGGATTAATTGAGCTTCCACTTTAGGGCAGGTCCTTCACATGGTCTAATATGCAGCAGGACCCACTTTTGGTGCAGTTGGACTGGTTTTTCACCTCTTGCCAATGGACTCTGTCTTATCCAAATTCTATGGTTTCTCCACTGGCTAAAATTACTTCTGATCACCTGCCTTGTGTTGTTAAAATTTCAACCTCTATTCCAAAGGCCAAAATTTCAGATTTGAAACTGGGTGCAGTAGCCAGGATTTATTGAGCTGGTTCAGGAAGTGTGGAATAGACCTACTAAATGTGTCTCTTCATTGGGGACTATTTCGGCAAAATTAAAATCCTTGAGATATGAGCTGAAGAGATGGGGAAAGAGTTTGTCTCACATCAAAATCCTTATTTATAAGTGTAACATGGTAATTTTCTTCTTTGATCAGTTAGAGGATTTGAGAGTATTGAGTACTCCAGAATTCAACTTCAGGAATATTGTAAAGGCCCACATCAAGAAGCTGTTGCAGATTCAATCTGATTATTGGAAACAGAGATGTACAATAAGGTGGGTTAAGCTGGGAGGGGAGAACACTAAATTCTTCCATGCCAAAGAAACTGAGAGGCACAGGCACAATGTTATTCCCTCTATTATAGATAACAATCGCAATATCTTGGAGGATCATCAAGATAAAGCTGTTGCTTTCTGGCATTCTTTCAAAGGGAGGATGGGGGGTTTCTTTTAGTACTAATGATCAAGTTGATCTTACAAGGTACTTATCAGTAGTACCTGGTCTAGATAATCTTGCTGATGCTTTTTCTAATGAGGAGATTCATGGAATAGTAAAGCATCTCAAACCTGACAAAGCTCCTGGACCTGATGGGTTTACTGGACTGTTTATCAAAAGATGCTGGTCTGCCATACAGAGTGATTTTAAGCAGTTATGTGCTGACTTTCATGATGGGAAGATTTCTCTAGAGAACATTAATGGGTCCTTTATCACTCTGGTTCCTAAGAAGCAGTCTCCTGAAACTGTTAATGATTTCAGACCTATTTCTTTGACCAATACTTCCCTAAAATTTCTCACCAAACTGGTTGAAAACAGGTTTCAATCTATCATATCCAAATGCATCCATGATAACCAGTATGGCTTCATTACATCAAGGACAATCCAGGACTGCTTAGCATGGTGTTTTGAGTATATATTCCAGTGTAAACAATCAAAGAGAAAGGTGGTGGTTGTGAAAATTGATTTTGAGAAGGCCTTTGATACAATTGAGCATAAGGCCATTCTGCAAATTATGGAGTGCAAGGGGTTCCCTCCTCTTGTGGTGTCCTGGGTCAAAGAGGTGCTTAGTTCTGGGTCTTCTTCTATTCTGCTTAATGGAGTACCTAGAAATAAATTTCATTGTAAGAGGGGAGTCAGACAGGGTGATCCTCTCTCCCCAATTTTATATGTACTGGGAGGTGATTTATTGCAGAGCATTGTTAATCTGGCTTTTGAGCAGGGAAGGCTGAAGTTGCCCATTCCTGTTGAGGGAAAGTTCCCTCTGGTACAGTATGCTGATGATACTTTGGTATTTTTACCAGCTGAACCAGATCAGCTTCAGATCTTTAAGGACTTGCTTGATCTTTTTGCCTCCATCACTAGGCTCAAAGTGAATTATCACAAATCCTCCTTGGTGCCAATTAATATTTCTTCTGAGACGGCTGTGTCCCTAGCTGGTATTCTGGGATGTCAGATAGCTGATATGCCATTCCCTTATTTGGGTCTTCCTATGGGCACAACCAAACCAGCAATGAAGGACTTTGCCCCCCCCCCCTAATTGACAGAGTGGAAAGGAGGTTATCTGCCACAACCTCTTTTTTATCCTATGGTGATAGTCTGGTTTTGGTAAACTCTGTGTTATCATCCCTGCCTACATATTATATGTGTTCACTAGTCATTCCAAAAGGGGTGATTGAGGTGATTGATAAGGCTAGGAGGTGATGTCTTTGGAGGAAGGATAAGCATAAGGAAAGGGTTAATTCCCTGGCTACTTGGGATATGGTGTGTAAACCCAAAAAGAAGGGGGACTGGGAATTGTTAATCTGCATGTGCAGAATAAGGCCTTATTGATGAAGCACCTTGATAAGCTCTATAATGATGCTGATTTGCCTTGGGTGAAATTAGTCAGGAATTCTTATTATCATAATTCAGTGCCCCATGCAGTCACATTGAGTGGATCTTTCTGGTGGAGAGGGGTTTATAGTTTTGTGGAGGAATGGAGGGCAATCACTAAGTGTGAATTAGGCATTGGAAGCTCCATTCTTTTCTGGGAGGATTTGTGGAGGGACAAGCTGTTGTCTCACCAATTTCCAAGGCTTTTTTCATATGTCAAGGACAAGTTGATTTCGGTCAAAGAGTATCTGTTGCTTGAAGATCCAACTGATGCATATTATTTGCCTCTATCTGTGGAGGCTTGTCAGGAATATATTGACATGGCACAGTTGTTACAAGGTGTGGCTCCTAGTGAGTCTTCTGACAAATGGATCAGTTGTTTGGCAAAGGGGGGATACACATCAGGCAGTTTTTACCAGTTTTACTTTTCTGGTATCACTACTCATACGCCCTCTTATTGGATCTGGAAGTCAAAGTGTATGTCCAAGCACAAATTCTTTGCTTGGCTTATACTGCATGACAGGATCAATACAAAGGACATGTTATTGCGCAGGCATTGGAATGTCACAAACAATCATAACTGTGTGCTCTGTCCACAGCATCAGTATGAAGACTGGGTAAAATTATTCTTTCAATGTACTTTCAGCCAAAGAGTTTGGTCCTGTTTACAGATCAGCTGGTGTGATGCTTCAATGATGGAAAATCTGTTGATTGCAAGAAAGGGTTTTGCGGGACCCTGTTTGACTGAGATTGTTATTTTGGCTTGCTGGAATATTTGGAAGCAGAGGAATGGATACATTTTTAAGGAGACTCTGCCTACTTTCAGAAGCTGGAAGGCTGGTTTCTTCGTGGATGCCACCTTGCTTGGGCATAGGGTGAAAGCTTCTGTTAAACCTATTTTGTCATCATGGCTTGACAACTTACAATAATCTTTTCATGTATATATTTCTAAATATTGCCTATACAGTTGCTCTTTAATTCAATAAAAGGTTGTGGGGGTCTCCCCTACCGTATTTAAATTTAAAAAAAATTGATATTTATTGTGGGAGTTTTGATACCTTATTACTTTATTTTACTTTACTTGATTCCGGTCAATTATTATCCTCTTCTTGGTATCTTTTCTCCTAGTTGGTATCTTATTTTCAATTGGTGTCTTATCGATCATGTGTTTCTTTGGTTCGATTCCTTTGGATATCACACTTCATGTGTTGATATGTTTTGGAATCAATCATATGTTGATTTGATTTTTCCTCAATCATGTGTTGATTTGGATTTTGATATAATTTGGACAATCTTTTTGTGTCACACTTTGGTGTGCTCTCTTCTTGATTTACTTGGTGTTTTTGTCCAAATTGTATCTCGGTTGGTTCTTAAAAGACTTTGTATGTATATCCTTTAACATCTATATTATATGTCATGTTTGTCTTTCTAGTTCCAATATATAGGGTATACTCCATCGAATCCTAAATCGGCTAAGATGTGTATGAAATTCAATTTCATATCTATATGCACATATTTATGTGGAGTATGTCCTATGTATTGTAGTTCATCTAACTACTATGGGACCCAATGAGTTTGGGAACCATGTTGTGCTTGAATTTTGTTTTAGGTACAATGGAGATGCATTGGATGCTTGCCTCAGTCATAAGGAAGGTGTTCTCACCGTGTGATTATTGGAGTCAAGCCTTGATGATAAACAAAATTCTCATCTTCATCATCACCAATGCTATATCGGTAACAAGTATCTATCTCATGCATATCTTTCTTGTATTCAACCTTGTGTAGGTTGCCTCTTGGCATGAAAGCTTTAATGTGCAATTGTTGTGGTTTTGGCTTATTTCCTTCACTTGATATATCTTTGTGATATTTGTGATGAAATTGCAAAAACCTTTCCTTCAATTGGTATTGTTTCTTTGTGATACTTGTTGCCTATCTCAAAGCATTTACACTATCTCTTGTTCCCTTAGTGATATGTGTGATGCATTTGATGTGTTTGAAGTTCATTTATATACAATGAGATAAATTTGAGCTATGTGCTATGCTTTTAAGCAATAATCTCTTTTTGTATATACATGACTTCCTTTTGGTTACCGTGGTCTCCCTTTCTTCGACCACTTTATATGTGCAAGTTTCTTTGTCGATGAATATCATTAACGATTTGTCTACTTAGAAACCTATACATATGGGAGAGGTCACCTTTTATTTGGTATCCTATTTTCTTTCAAGCCACCTTGTCTTTTATCTATAATTCTTTGGTGGCTCCAAGGTTGTCTCGTGAGTGCTTGTTTTATTTCTATTTCGCATCTTTGCGCACTCACATTTTATTGAAGATCCTTCCCTTCATGCTTATCACGGTGAGTATGTTGATTTTGTTGGCTAAATGTTCTCACTAGCTCTTGGTTTTTTCGATTGGTTATAATTTCCAATTGGTATCCTTGAGCTTGTGGATATTTTTTTTGAAAAATCTTCTTTGTAAGTTGTGTGTGTTAATACTTGATATATAACTTCTCTCCATTTGGTTAAAACTATGTGTCTTAACAAATTAATTGTCTTGTTGCACACACATACTCTTGGTTGGGCCTTTCTTGATAATTTCTTTTAATTGGTATCTCCTTATGGCTCAACCACATCTTTGGTGCAAGTGCTTTGTTTTGCTTTAATTTTTACATCCTTGCACTTGGTGAGTGTTCTAGATGATTTTGGGGGAGTGAGGATTCCATATTTGTGCACTCCTCAATAGTGCATGAACATTGGGGAGCTTCTCTATTTTTATTTAGAACTCTCGGCTAGGATCTTCTCGATTGCTTTTCTCCTTTGTGGAGATGTTTAGAATGATTTCATCCTTTTGCAATCCTCGGATCCTCAATATAGTTTGATTCCCTCTATTATTCGTCAATGGATATGTGCATTTTATTTCACTCATATCTTGAGAAATGCACACCTTGTGGAGTAACTCATATTATATTGGCCTTCTAATTTTTTTCCCATTTCGGCAATCGATACCAATGGGGGAGAAGTTTTAGAGGGTTTAAGGGAATTTGGTTTTATGCTTTCGTTTGGTTCTTAAGCATTTGCCTCTCATGCTCATGCATCCTTGTCTTGCAAGGTTGCTTAATTCATTATATAAACCCTCTTAAAAGGGATTGTCATCAATTACCAAAATGGGGGAGATTGAAAGAGCATGGTTGCACCCATGTGTTGTTTTGGTAATTAATGACAGTCCCTATGGACTAATGTGTGCCTTGAGTTATATTTGTAGTGTTGGTCCATAAGGAATGCTTGAACTCCATATGTTGGAGTCAAGGCTAAAAGAAGAAGATTATATGTTGATCAAGTCTAAGTTCAAGTTGATCAATATACAAGATAAGGGCATGTGAAGATATGCGAAAGAGTGTCTCTCCCATATTAGTGTATGGGGGAGCAATATGCGAGTCTTCACCGAGCGGAGCACAATCAAGAAAGGTGATCCACTTGAGAGTAGATCAAGATCGTCATCATCTAGCTCAAGTGGAATGCGCAAGGAAAAGGTATGATCTTGATAGGGTTTCTATTTTACCGGTCTCGCGGTGTAGTTGGGAGACCGGGTTTTAGGATAGGTAACCGTACTATCAAGAGGGGCTCTCAAGTGAGCTTTAGTGTATTGGTCGTATAGAGCTCAAACCTTTGCATCCTTGGCGTCATATTTATTGGTTTCTATTTGGATCTTATCGTAGTGTGGTTTTGGTGCTTGTCGTGTTTGTCATGACAAGGCCAAGATCACCGAAAACGGTTTTCATATGTGTCTCCTATTGAGTTTTCGGTGGTGGAGATTTTACCGGTCCATCTATGCGGAAGGTTTAACTCTTCCATTTATTAGCAAAATCTCCCATGCTTGGTTTCAATATTTTCACTTGTTATTGGGTAGCATTTGTCGTCCTCTTTCCAACAGAAGTGGTTTCATGTCATTCGGACTTCATTTGCAAAAGATATGGTTTTCCGGCTTTCAATAGAAAGGTTTTACCTTTCATCATTTAGTTCTACCATATCTTTTTGAACAATGATGTTTCTCTGCATATTCTTTTAGTGCTCGTTGTGACGATTCCAACGGTTTTACTATTGGAAGTTATTGCAGTTTTACTATTGGAAGTTTTATTAGAAAGAAAAAAGGGGGAAATGGGATGCCGGCCTCATTGCCGGCCTGGGCCGGCTCCCAGGCCGGCCCATTCGGCCAGCACCCCGGCCTCACCGCCGGCCTGGGCCGGTTCGCCGGCCGGTCCTCTCGGGTGGGCCTCCGGCCTCACCGCCGGCCTGGACCGGTTCGCCGGCCGGTCCTCTCGGGTGGGCCTCCGGCCTCCCTGCCGGTATGGGCCGGCTCCCAGTCTGGTCTGTGCGGGTGGCACTCCGGCCTCCCGGCCAGCCTGGGCCGGTCCACAGGCCGGCTGCCCCTGTTTTGGCTGCGAAAATGGCCCAATGGCCATATTTTTGGAGCCCCTATTTAAGGGGTTTCTTCCCCGAATAAACCCTAACCTTTTGCCAACCTCTTGAGCTATGTTCTCCTCTCCATTGTTGACACTCTCAAGCTTGGCTTTCTCTCAATCCCTCCAATAGTTCTTGCTAGTTCTTGAGGGAAAAGAGAGAGGAGGTCTAGATCCTTGTTTCCACCGATTGATTTCTCCTCTAAGTGAGGGGAACACTTTGGATCTAGATTTTTGGAGTTTCTTGGTGTTTCTCCTTTGTTCTTCCTCTCAAATCCCTCCCAAGCATTAGTTTCTTTGGTTGGATTCGGGTTGGAAGAACTTGACCACTTAGTGTGTTCTTGCCATTGCATTAGTTGCATCGGTTTGAGTTCTCCATAGTGATACGTGGAAGTCGAAGTTGAGAAGCTTTTTACTCTTGGGTGCTTTGGTGCCCTAGAGCTTGTTCCTCTAGGTCACGTTGGTACCCTAGAGGGTTGTTGATTTCTCGGAGTCTTGGTGGCTCACGGGATTTGTTGGGAGCCTCCAATTAGGTTGTGGAGTGTGGCTCAACCTTGTTGGTCTCGGAGCTTTGGTAGCTACGAAGATATTGCCGGGAGCCACCAATTGAGTGGTGGTGTGTGCCCCGGCCTTGAAGCATCAAGTCTTGGCGGCTCGGTGCATTTGGTGAAGACCCTCCAACTTGTGGAGTGAGCTTCATCCTTGTAAAGGTTCTAGTTGTCGACCTCAACGACAACATAGTGACAACTGCATCGCCACATCGGTGGTAAGACACAACGGAGATACGGTGTGCCATATCAAGGCTACTCGGTGTTTCACTTTGGTGAATACCGTGCCGCTCCAACGGAGACTAGCTTCCATTAGGAAGTGAACTTCGGGATAAATCATCGTCTCCAAGTGCCTCAGTATTTCTATACCCGAGCTTCTTACTTATGCTACTTACTTTGTGATAGCCATCGAGCTTGAAGTTATATATCTTGCTATCACCTAGTCGATTATATTGCATAGCATAAGTTGTTGGTGCACATAGGTAAACCTAGCTAGTTTAGGTTTTGGCTTGATAAATTAAACGTTAGTTTTATTCCGCATTTATTCAAGCCTTAACCGTAATAATTTTAAATCGCCTATTCACCCCCCCCCCCCCCCCCCTCTAGGCAACATCCGTGTCCTTTCAAAGGGGTCGAAGAACAGGAAAGGAAGCATACCAAAAATACGGATTGTCGTAATTCGCACAGCCTGCTTGTTGGGACTGATGGCTTTCCCCATTTCTTCAATACCAGCTAGCAAGGTCTTGTCCGTGCTAGCGGCTTTCTCCTTCACGGATTCAAGCTCAAGGTGAGTCTTCTTCAGCTCCTCTTCTAGCTGGATAGCATGTTGCTTGAACTCGCCAGCCTTCTTGTTTTCGTCGATCGCCATCCTCCTCAAGCCATCCATCTCGCTTGTCATGCGAGAAATAGTATCCTGCAGAAGACAAACAAGCTCAAGTTACAATCATATTGATTAGCCCCAAGTCGCTGCAGGCAACAACCCGGCGCTTGGGGGCTACAGGATTTCAAATTTCAAAGTTCTCCAATAAAACATGTGAGTCCCGAGATGCCACAGGCGACAACCCAGCACTTGGGGGCTACAGGATTTCAAAGTTTAAAAATAAGGCGTCTACATGAAGAAAATACAAGTCCCAAGTGGATGCATGCAACAACCCGGCAATTGGGGGCTACTGTATTTCGAAACAAGTCATAAGGGTAGCACTGAGCTACTGTCGGGCAACAACCCGGCGCTTGGGGGCTACACCAGTTGAAAATTCTACAGTTATTGCAAGGTTCATAAAAAGGAGAAGTTCCGAAGTTGTCGTAGGCTAACGACTCAGCACTTGGGGACTACAGTGATCAAAGTTCTATTCAAGTTAAAAATTTCAAGCACCAAATTTGCCACAAGTTACCAACATGGTGCTTGGGGGCTACTTATATGATATGAAATGCATACAGAAGAAAAGCAGGACTTACTCGATGAGCTCGTTTGAGGGCTCCCATGATCAGCATCTCTTCACTACGGTTATCATCCGCCAGATCGTACAGCTCCTTCCAGATCACATCATAAGATTTATCGCCTTCAACTCGCTCTGAGCCAAAGGTAATCTGGCGGCTTGAAGCAGGTTCTACTGACGACTTCTCGGCCGGCTTCTTTTGAGACACTGGGCGCGAGCTTGTCTGGCCTTGAGCTGGCAAGACGTCAGTGGCCCGGGCCTCTAACTGAAGATCGGCCTTCACCGGAGTTTCAGTAGGAGTCGTCAAATCCATGAACCCAAAAGAAGGAACAATGGAGATAGTCGCATATGAAGGAACATGCACCTGTTGAGCAACAGGCGTGCTAATGGGGACGGGGTCACTTGAGGTGCTGCCGGCTTGTGGATGTAAGTAGCAGCCACCGGCTTCTTGAGAGTTGCCTTCTTCTCGACAGGACGAGCCTTGCAAAGTGAAATAGACATTGAGTCAAGCTGAAGAAGTAAATGAGTGAGTCAGAACCCGGAATTTATATCAGAGAGTACTCACCCTACGGTGGCCTCGATATCCAAAGGCACGTTGGACTCGGAAGATGCTTGAGACCCTGAGCTATGGGAAGGAGACGGGGAGTCGACAAGAGGCGACTTGTGCTTCTTTGGACTAACAACGGCTGTTGAAGGATCATCTGTAGGGCCGTCACTACAAAATTTTCGTTTCTTGGATTTCTCGGCATCCTGTGTTTTCTTATGTTCCTTAGCTAAAGGAGATACGGTAGAGGAAAGGCGAGATTTGGGCACCTTTGAAATGGTAGTCCGGTCTCTCTTCTTGACACGTTTCTTGGGGACTTTGCTGGATCCTTGTAGCTTGAGGACTCGCCCGTAGAAGACTTATTAATGGCCGGGTCCTCATCGGTGGACTCTTGGCCTGTGTTGGCCGGAACCTCGGTAGCAGGAACCCGGGCCTCTTCATCATCGCCATCATCGCCTTCGGCTTCGGCAGTGTCTTCAGCAACAGAGGGGTCCTCCTCCTCTTCTTTGACCGTGGAGGAGGCCTTCCACCAGTTAGAGTTCAGCTAATCCAAGTAAAACTAGAAAGAGAAAATCAGCATGGAAAGCAAAGCAACAAAGGATTAAGTTAAGAGAGAGAGTTTACCTCAGGAGGTGGATTTGAGGCAGAGAAAGGTCTAAGACCAACTTTTCCTAGTTTCTTGACCGGCTCCCCGGTCAGCTTCTTCATCGTGCGGGCGACATCTATGTCACTTGCAACCTCCGAAGAGACTCGGAGGTCATGCATCATCAACTCGCCTGGTGTACAGGCAGGTCGGGCGAGTCCTAAGACTGATGGGCTGGATCTTCCAGCCTACCTAGCATCTCAGCAAGTCCGCGCCAGTAAGTCGGTGCGCACGAAGAGCCTGAATCCGGGCAAGGAGAGCTTCAACCCGGGGTCGAGCATTAGGAGAGCCTTTGGCCACCATCACCGGAGTCACATCACCAAGACGGCTTGTAGAATAAGCCGGGAGGCGAGTCCCATTTTTGGGAGTCGTATCCGGACAGTAAAAGAAGGACTTTTGCCAGTCCTTGCAATGGCTCGCCATGGTCATCTTGGGGAAGGCAGATCCCAATCGACGCTAACACGCCACGGCTCCACATTGGAGGAGAGGGCCGCCCTTACGCTCAGGTTGCTTGTTGCAGTAGAAGAGTTTGAGCCACAGATCTAGGTATGACTCGATTTGAAGATAATCCTCACAAAGAACGATGAAGTTGCTCATGTTGAGGAATGAGTTGGGGCCTACATCGTGCATCTGCAGCTTGTAATGAGCCATTACCTTGTGGAAGAATTTGCTACCGGGAGGAGTGAAGCCGCAAAGCACGTGGTTGCCGAACACGACCATCTCGTTGGCACTCGGTGCCGGCTCGATTTCATTGCCGGCAGCGCGCCATTGGATGTCCTTGGAGATGAGGCCCCCATCCTCGTACGATTGGAGAGTAGCCGCCGACAGAGTGGATCTATCCCAGTTGGCGGAGATTGTGCGCCGCCGCGGTGCATCGCCGGCGGCAGCTGAAGAAGCTTGTCCCTTGGAGGTGGCGACGGTGGTGGCCTTGGTCTTCCTAGGCGCCATGGCTTGGAAAAGGATTAGCTACATAGTAGTATGGGAGTGCATGAGCTGAGGCGAGGTGGTGCAGTGCTAGAGGAAGAAGACGAAGTGGAAAGTGGAGAAGGCAAATGAGATCTGGTCCCCACTTCACTACTTATAAAAGGGATAACGAACCCTAGAAAATTATGGAGCAAATATCGCAAGAATATCGGGAGCAACCACGATAATTTCGTTGGTCAAAGGATAGAAAGAATATGAGACATTAATCGACCATGGTCAACCATCTGCACGTGTCAATTAAAGTTATCATTAAAGAATTCAGAGATCGGCTTTTTCTCAAGATGAGTCCTTTGAAACATCAAGTCTCACTAGGCAGGTCCAGTGAAGATATCTTGCCGAGGACTCCTCTATCCTTGCCGTTCATGAAAAGTCACGACTGACAGGCCGGCTGCTTTAGAAAAGCAGAGGTCAAGTTTAGCGGGCTTGAATATGAGCGAGGAGGGAGTCGCTTTTATAAGTTCATGTTTTATTTTAGGAATTTACCTTGGACAAGTATCTGGCGGCTTCGTAGATACAAAGCTTGTTAAAGAGATGATCATAAAGAAGTCGGACAAACAAGTCGAACAAATGCGCCAAGACTGTACCCAAGATAAATTTGGGGCTACTGTTGGGGGATACTTTCCGGATAGGCTCATGAAGCTGGAAAGTGAACCCGCCAAGACAAAGAAGGACCAAGCCGGGTCACACATCAAGCTACATGGGCCGGGTTAAGCATAGGTTGGCAAGCCCGTCAAGACCCAGCATATAAGGAAGGACTCGGCGGAGATCGGAGTCCTCGTACGAGACGGAGTTACCAACTTGGAAGACAAGGACCTAGAAGGACCTAGAGCAGGACTCCGTACTCGTGTGTAACTTGGGAATAACCTATACGTCCAGGGACCCGGCCACCTATATAAGGGGGTCCGTGGGTCATAGATCGATAAGTTCTAAGCTCTCAAGTCATATAGTCTCGATACTCGAAGTAGCGAGATCGCCACCTTGTAATCGAGATCGTGATCATCAATACAAACAAGCAGCAAGTAGGTATTTACCTCCATTGGAGGGTCTGAACCTGGGTAAATCCTTTTCCCTTGTATAGCTAGACAATCTCGCTGAACTCGGTACGCTATGTCCCCACAATCAAGTCTTCCCATGAAGACACTTGTCGTAACAACCCCACGACATATCGCGATGTGCGGCAGCAGCAGTAGGGGAAGCGCGCCATCCTCCGGCACGAAAGGGGGAGAGAACTCAAGTTGAGTTCCTAGGCTGGTGCAGCCTTGGTCCTCACGTCCTTCAATGGCTCGCTCTGATAGATCCGAGTAAGTTTGGAATCCCGTCTCCCTACACATCGTCATGGTTATTCCTGTTTGATTCGATCGTTCGCCCGGATGCTCGTCGCCATCCTCCCTGGAATCCAAATATCCTTTAGAAAATAAGGCACATTTAGTGCTGATCTTGGTCGGATCTTCTTGTGCGTTCAAGCTCGCTACTGTTCTTTTCTGGATCTGATCACGTAGCACCTGTGATCCGTCTTGACATGCCACAGATTGCCCACCCACATTAATATTGTTCTGCTGCTATACGTACTGAAGCACAAGAAGATGCTTGATACAGCTTTCCCAGTAAAACNATGATCCCTCTGCGAAGGTACCAACCAAATATCTTTATCTTTAAAGGTACCTTCATTTTCCAGAGATGTTTATTGTTTATAACTGGTACCTCGGAATGTACTAAGGGCGGCATTATACATGGATCCTACTGAGAATTTTCCATTCTTTTGCAGTTTCCAACGGAATTCGTCCCTTCCCGGTTGGAGATGGATTTCTGCCAGCCGCTCTTGTAGAGTTTGCCATAATTCCAACCTTGTACCGAGGAGATCCCGCCTAAAAGACACGTTGGGTGGAGAAGATCCCAACACCCCAGCGAGTGAATCGCCTTTATCACGTGCTATATTGTATAATGCCGGATACTGCTCCCGTAGAGGTGTATTCCCTAACCAGGAGTCCTCCCAGAAACGAATTTCCGATCCGTCCTTCATGGGAAACGATCCATATCGGAAGAAAGAAGATTTCACCGACATCAGACCTACCCAAAATTGTGAATCCCCTGCCATCCAAGACATCTAGGATACCGTTTTTTAACCCACATATTTGTTCCTCGGGAGTTGTTGCCACACTCCATCCTCTGTTAAGAGCTTAAAAACCCACTTACTAAGGAGTTTAGTGTTTTTTGCCTCTAGGTCTTGAATACCTAGTCCCCCTGGTCCTTTGGACGGCATAGCACATTCCATTTTGCCAGTCTATATTTCTTTTTCTCGTTATCCCCATTCCAAAAAAATATCGATCGGAAGTAGTCCAACCTTGTGAGTACTCCTTTCGCTACTTTGAAAAAGGATAACATATATAGAAACATATTGCTGAGCACCGAATTAATCAGGACTACACTAGTAGTAAAAGGGCTATAGGCGCCGGGGCCTCACTAGCGAACCTAGAAATCACATTCGCCAGCGATAAATAGCACTGGCGAACATGGTTTCCTGTTCGCCAGTGGTAAGGCGAGTACCACTGGCGAACAGAGCACGCAATGCGCCAGTGGTAAGCGCAGGTTCGGGCAAACCCTAACGGGCCACCTACCACTGGCGAATGGTCTAAGTGGTTCGCCAGCGGTAAGTTAAGTACCGCTGGCGAACCGTCCTCCATGTTCGCCAGCGGTAGTTAGTGTATAAGTTGCGCGCGGTTGAGCTCCCATCCCCACCCGTCCTTTTTCCTCTCTCACACACGCGTCCGCGCGCCGTCGCCCTCTCCCCGTCGTCGCTGCCGCCGCCATCCTCCTCTCCCCGTCGCCGCCGCTGCCGCCGTCCTCCTCTTCCCGCTGCCGCCCTCCTCTCCCCGTCGCCGCCGCTGCCGCCATCCTCCTCTTCCCGTTGCCGTCCTCCTCTCCCCGTCACCGCCGCCGCCGCCGTCCTCCTCTCCCATCGACACGCCCGTGCCGAGCACCACCACCACCTCACCGTCAAGCAAGGTATGCCATCGATCGATTTGTGTGCTGGTCAGAATTGTACCGTGATACACTGATACATGTTGCCTTTCATAATTCTGCCTTCACTATAAGCTACGCATTAGATTGCTTGCTCCCTCATATTTAGTTTGTTCATGAATCACATTTTCAGATGGATCTCTTCCTACAGTAAAATCAATGATTGCTACATGCATAACTCGGTTATCTCTTAGCATTGGTACGAATTAGTACGCCTTAAGGTTGCCAGTTCGTTTTTGTATCATAGATAGATATCAAGTACTCGATCCCTTAAAAAAAATTAGATATCAAGTACTCACTCCGTTCTATATTAGATGACATGGGTTTGTCCAAATAAGAATGTATCTAGACATTTTTTACGTCTAGATACATCCCTATTTGTACAAATTCAAGTCATCTAATTGGGGGAGTATTTGCTCTGCGAGCTATATGTCGACTAGACGGTTTCAGATATACAACCAACCACGCTACCCCACCACCCCGCTTTCGAACCTAGCATGGCACGACAATAAGGGATGGTGATGGCAACGTTCACTAACTGTCCATGGGTCCAACTTATAGATGCGGCAAATCTTCAGGCATTTAGCTAGCGTGATTGCCCTTCTTGGTGTCCAAATTCAAACCAACAGAAAACATAAAGGTGAAAAAAATGGTCTATGCCTTCGCCAATAAAAAGAACAACTAAAAAAATTATTTGAACTCTGTATGCTCTCATTAATATCCACACTTCTTTCTATTTGAGTTGTAATCAACTAAAAAAATAACCTCCTATTTGTATTGTAATATTTATTAGCACTTATTTCTATTTGTGTGTGTATGGGCAGATGCTTTGTTCTACAATTTGTCTTAGCATGCTCCTGCATGCCATTATATTAACATTTTGTCCAACTTGAAATAATTGTAAATAATGTTTTATTACATTGCTTTATTATGATCGATGAGCTATTTAGGGTTGCTTGTGTGTGTGCCGATAATTAAAATGTTGTGGCACTATGTGGTAACCCTGAAGGTCTGCGGAGCCTTGCGATATGCACAAGTACAAGTCCTGTGCATCCTACTTGGCTTCGCCGATCCTTCAGGGCTACTAATTAATTGTGTGTCCGGCCTAAGTATGACGCGCAAAATCTAAGCCATTTTTATTTCGTTTTGTCTGTTTCTTCGAAAGCCGATGATTAAAAATGTTGTGGCACTAGGTGGTAACCCTGAAGGTCTGCGGAGCCTTGTGATATGCACAAGTACAAGTCCTGTGCATCCTACTTGGCTCCGCAGATCCTTTAGGGCTACTAATTGTGTGTCCGACCTAAGTATGAGGCGCAAAATCTAATTAACTCATTTTTATTTTGTTTTGTCTGTTTATTCGAAAGCCGATGATTAAAATGTTGTGGCACTAGGTTGTAGGCCTGCAGGTCTTGTGAGCCTTGTGATATGCACAAATACCAAGTCTTGTGCATCATACTTGGCTCACCAGATCCTGCAGGTCTACTTGTGTGTCCGACCTAAGTATGAGGCGTAAAATCTAAGTCATTTTTATTTTGTTTTGTCTGTTTCTTCAAAAGCCGATGATTAAAATGTTGTGGTACTAGGTGGTAGGCCTGAAGGTCTTGTGAGCCTTGTGATATGCACAAGTACAAGTCTTGTGCATCCTACTTGGCTCACAGGATCCTTCAGGTCTACTTGTGTGTCCGACCTAAGTATGAGGCGCAAAATCTAATTTAGTCATTTTTATTTTGTTTTGTCTGTTTTTTCGAAAGCGGATGATTAAAATGTTGTGCCACTAGGTTGTAGGCCTACATGTCTTGTGAGCCTTATGATATGCACAAGTACCAAGTCTTGTGCATCATACTTGGCTCACAAGATTCTGCAGGTCTACTTGTGTGTCCGACCTAAGTATGAGGCGCAAAATCTAAGTCATTTTTATTTTGTTTTGTCTGTTTCTTTGAAAGCCGATGATTAAAATGTTGTGGCACTAGTTGTAGGCCTGCAGGTCTTGTGAGCCTTGTGATATGCACAAGTACCAAGTCTTGTGCATCATACTTGGCTCACGAGATCCTGCAGGTCTACTTGTGTGTCCGACCTAACTATGAGGCGCAAAATCAAAGTCATTTTTATTTTGTTTTGTCTTTTCTTCTAAGCCGATGATTAAAATGTTGTGACACTGTATGATTCAGGGAGGAGCTAGTGAACCTTGTGATATGCACAAATAAACATTTTGTGCATCCTACTTGGTTCACTTTCTCCGTCTCTGAAATGTGTGTCCAATTTAAATATGTATGAGGCAGAAATCCGAAATCATTTTGTTTTTTCTCTCTCTTTCCGAATGCCGATGATTAAAATGTTGTGGCATACTATGTGATTCAGGGAGGTGCTAGCGGACCTTGTGATATGCACAAATAAACATCTTGTGCATACTCTTACTTGGTCCGCTTGCCCCGTTTCTGATCAATGTGTGTCCAATCTATGTATGAGGCATAAACTCGAATCATTTTGTTTCTTCTCTATGAATTGACAAAGCCGATGATTTAAACTATGCCACGGTAAAGGCAAGGAGAGTGTCTACAATGCCTTGTAGTATATACAATTGGAGTGTTTGTATTAATACATGGCCTTGTAGACACTCTTTTTGCCTTGTTTTGCACGACAATCATATATGAGGCTTTTCATTGTTAACTTCTCGCATTTCGTAAATTTTAATATTACTTTTGTAAGAAAATTTTGACTTAGGCGTTTTTGACTTAGGTGTTCTCGGCGACGATGTCCATGTTGGACCTAAGGGGCGATGTGCGGGACTGGGCTCCACTGGGCTGGCACTGGGAGGTGCTACCTTCCGGGACGCGCAGCTTGGTGAGGAATTCGGGTGACGTCGTCGACCCGGATCTTCTGTGGTGGCAGTCGCGTGGGCCACGCTCGGTGCAGAGGGAGCCGACCCCCGAGGAGGTGGTACGTCGCCGTATCAGGGAGGAGGATGAGCACGTCCGTCGCTACGTGTATCTATTGAATAGGCAGTATGACAGTAGGTGGTCGTTTCTTCAGAGGATTCCTCCTCACGTGAGCTATGACCCTGTGAGGGTTCCTTCTCTTTGGATGCGTAGCGCCGGCGGCTCAGCACCCCGCGGCTCAGGAACCGGTCGAAGTTAGTTTAAGAGCTTCATGTATTAGCTAGTGATATGTAATAATATGATGAACTATGATTGTGATCAACTTTGTCTACTTATACTGTTTTGGAAATTGTGTATTTGTACTGGTTTGTCAAATATTTCTCTATATATACTGCTGGAATATGAATTTTGCTGTATATAAATTGCTGTAATACATTTCTGCTTTTATTTTAAAAGCAGAAATATATATTACTGGCGAACATGTTCTTGTTCGCCAGTGGTAATGGTCAATCACTGGCGAACACGTAAATGCTTCGCCGGTGGTATCTTACTCACCACTGGCGAACATGATGTTCGCCAGTGGTAAGCTATTACCACTGGCGATAGTACCACTGGCGAACCACCAGTTCGCCAGCGGTAGACGAATTTAGTTCGCCAGTGGTAGGCTTTTTCCTACTAGTGCTAACCGCCCTCCAACTGAGAGTAATTTACCCTTCCAGCTGCTCAGCCGTTTCTCCATCCGTTCCTCAACTAATTTCCATTCATTATTTGTGAGTCTCCGATAATGTATCGGTATCCCCAAATATGCCATAGGAAACTGACCTAGTTGGCAACCAAATAGCTCAGTATAGTCAGCAACATGCTCTTGGGCCTCCCCAAAGCAGAACAACTCACTCTTATGGAAATTTATTTTCAATCCCGATAGTTGCTCAAACGCTGATAGTATTAACTTCAGGTTATTTGCTTTCTCGATATCATGTTCCATAAAAAGTATAGTGTCATCGGCATACTGAAGGATTGATACTCCACCATCTACAAGATGTGGTACCACTCCGACAATTTGGCCCGAAGTGTTCACACCGCTGCCTCTTGACATCTACATGTGTCGTAAGTGGAACTGGATCAGCCCTGAAATAGGAGAAGCAACAAATGAAATAATTAATGCACATACTTGTGTGATCGACGTGGTTGCAATACACTATTTTTTCTCTTTAAGCAATGTGGTTGCAAACACATCGGTAGTAATTTGTTTCAACCAATGTGTGTTGCAAACCATCCAACACAAAACAAGCGGGATTCATCTGGAACAACATATAAATTGGAGAGGCAAACTGGGTTGTCTTACGTACCCTTGAGAAATTGGGGTTTATATGAAAATCAAAGCTAGGGCTTTCTGCACGAAAATATACAAACAGAAAAGGGAAGAAGTAGGGGATCGAGAAGGTGAAGCGGTCTCCTGACCTCGAATAAATCGTCGGTGCGCCGGTGGCTTTATTCGTGCGTTATGGACCTTTCTTTGGGAGAGCTGAAGAGGAGGCGCAACTCTTTATTTGTGTTGGGTGCGATTACGGAAAGGTTTCCCTTTCCGAAGGGCACTCTAGCCTCACAAACATGACACGTGGCAGTGTTGTGGGAAGTGGCAAAATCAAATTTGCTCTCTGCTAGCTACGATCGATCAGCACACATACGCAACGACCGATCAAAGCCAGCCCCGTGGTTGGAGCGAAGCTCCTTGCGCGCGTACACACCCGCGCGTACATGTCCAGGCCGGCCGAAACCCCGTGCACGTTCGGCGCGTACACATCTCTGTACATCCGCGCGTACATCGACGTACATCCGTGTGAACACGTACATCCGTACGAAAGTACATATAACAGAAAGTATAAAATTACGTAGGATGTACAACCATATTGCTAGAGGATGTACACACGTTGCTACAGGATGTACACACACGTTGTTACTGGATGTACAAATCACGTGGTACCGAATGTACAGAAAACTGAAAATGTACAAACTGAAAATGTACAAAACTGGAAATGTACAACCACGTGCTCCCGAATGTACAGAAAACTGGAAATGTACAAATTTGGAGATGTACAAACTGGAGATGTACAAAATCTGTAAATGTACAACCACGTGCTACCGGATGTACAACCACGTGCTACCGAATGTACAAAAAAAAAATTGTCAAAACCTATCAACCACTAGTAGAAAAAGAGGCTTTAGGAAAGTCAGAAAAAGGCATTAGGCCCGGTTCCCATACAAACCGGGACCAATGCCTGGCATTGGTCCCGGTTCGAGCTGCCAGGAGCCCATGGAGCATTGGTCCCGGTTCGGTTGGGGACATTCGTCCCGGTTCGTGCCACGAACCGGGACTAATGCCCCTCCCCTGCCTATATACGTAACCCCCCCCCCCTTCTTCTCTCCTCTGTTATTTTTTTTTGCTTGGATTGGTGGGAAGTGGGTGCTAGTTTTTTTTCCTTTGCCACGCACAAGATGTGTTCGATGAAATGCCCGAGCCACACTTAAGTTCACACAAAATGATATCCTCGACCGAGGTTAGCAACTTTATCCTTTTCATCTATAATTGATACAGAAATATTGCAGGTGTCGATGTACGGTGGTCATTTCAGTATTCAATATATTATTCTAATTGTATTTGATAAACTTAATTATATGATATGCAGATGGATGAACGGCAGCAATGGATATACGGCGACCGACGCAGTTCTGATTTTATTACAGGCCTGCATAAATTTATCCATGTGGCTGAGGCAAACAAATATGATGGTTTTATGCCTTGTCCATGTGTGGACTGTCGGAACGTTAAGGAGCACTCTTCCTCGAGAACCCTTCAAGGCCACCTGCTTCGGAGAGGTTTCATGCCCAGCTATAATTGTTGGACCAAGCACGGAGAAAGAGGGGTTATGATGGAAGACAATGAAAAAGAAAAGGATGATGAGAACTATCCTATGTTCCCTGAAGAATACGGTGATACTGCGATGGAAGACAATGAAGAAGAAGGAGGTGAAGAACAAAGGGCGTCAGATGAGCCCGATGATGGTCTTGGTCGGGTCATTTCTGATGCAAAACGAGAATGCGATACAGAAAAGGAGAAGCTGAAGTTGGAGGCCATGCTAGAGGATCACAAAAAGTTGTTGTACCCAAATTGCGAAGATGGCAGCACAAAGCTCGATACCACACTGGAATTGCTGAAATGGAAGGCAGAGACTGGTTTATCTGACAAGGGATTTGAGAAGTTATTGAAAATAATGAAGCCGAAGCTTCCAAAGGATAACGAATTGCCCGAGACTACGTACGAAGCAAAGAAGGCTATCTGCCCTCTAGGATTAGATGTGCAGAAGATACATGCATGCATCAATGACTGCATCCTTTACCGCGGTGAGGAGTACGAGAATTTGGATGCATGTCCGGTATGCACTGCACTGCGGTACAAGATCAGACAAGATGACCCTGGTGATGTTGAGGGCGATGACGAGCCCCCCAGGAAGAGAGGATTCCTGCTAAGGTTATGTGGTATGCTCCTATAATACCACAGTTGAAACGTCTGTTCAGAAACAAAGAGCATGCCAGGTTGTTACGATGGCACAAAGAAGAGCGTAAGAAAGACGGGAAGTTGAGACACCCCGCCGATGGGTCGCAGTGGAGAAAAATCGAGAGAGAGTTCTCGGACTTTGCAGGTGACGCAAGAAACTTATGGTTTGGTCTAATTATAGACGGTATGAATCCTTTTGGGGAGCAGAACTGCAGTCACAGCACCTGGCCCATGACTCTATGTATCTACAACCTTCCTCCTTGGTTGTGCATGAAGCGGAAGTTCATTATGATGCCCGTTCTCATCCAAGGCCCGAAGCAACCCGACAACGACATTGATGTGTACCTAAGGCCATTAGTTGATGAACTTTTGCAATTGTGGGCCATACCAGGTGTACATATGTGGGATGAGCACAAACAGATGGAATTTGACCTACGAGCGTTGCTGTTCGTAACCATCAATGATTGGCCTGCTCTTAGTAACATTTCAGGACAGTCAAACAAGGGATACAACGCATGCACGCACTGTTTAGATAAGACTAAAGGTATATATTTGGAAAAATGTAAGAAGGTCGTGTACCTGGGGTGTCGTCAATTTCTTCCAGGCAGTCACCCCGTAAGAAAGAAAGGCAAGCATTTCAATGGTGATGCAGATCACCGGAAGAAGCCTAACCTCCCTGATGGTGATGCTATATTTGGTATGGTCAAGGACATAGAAGTAATCTTTGGAAAGGGTCCTGGCGGTCAATCTGTTCCGAAAGACGTCGCTACCGGACACGCGCCCATGTGGAAGAAGAAATCTATATTTTGGGAGCTACCCTATTGGAAAGTCCTAGAGGTCCGGTCTTCAATCGACGTGATGCACGTGACAAAGAATATTTGCGTGAACCTGCTAGGCTTCCTCGGCGTGTATGGGAAGACAAAAGATACACCGGAAGCAAGGGAGGACCAGCAGCGTATGAAAGACCCAAACAACAAGCATACGGATAAAGGGCGTCATTACTTAAGCAGCTACGCTCTTACGAAAGCAGAGAAGGAAATATTTTTTGAATGCCTGAGCAGTATCAAGGTCCCGGCTGGCTTCTCGTCAAATATAAAGGGAATAATAAATATGGCAGATAAAAAATTCCAAAACCTGAAGTCTCATGATTGCCACGTGATTATGACGTAGTTGCTTCCGATTGCATTGAGGGGGCTTCTATCGGAAAATGTTCGAGTACCCATTGTGAAGCTATGTGCATTTCTCAATGCAATATCTCAGAAGGTAATCGATCAAGAAAGTCTGACAAGGTTACAGAAGGATGTGGCCCAATGTCTTGTTAGTTTTGAGTTGGTGTCCCCCCCCCCCCCCATCATTTTTCAATATTATGACGCATCTCCTGGTTCACCTAGTCGACGAGATTGCAATTCTCGGTCCTGTATTTCTACACAATATGTTCCCCTTCGAGAGGTTCATGGGAGTCTTGAAGAAATATGTTCATAACCGTGCTAGGCCAGAAGGAAGCATCTCCAAAGGCTATGGAACAGAGGAGGTCATTGAGTTTTGTGTTGACTTTATTCCCGACATTAAGTCGATTGGTCTTCCTGAATCGCGGCATGAGGGGAGACTTAGTGGAAAAGGCACGCTAGGAAAGAAAGCAATGATATGTAGGGACGGGCATTCTTTCACTCAAGCACACTACACAGTTCTACAAAGTTCCACCTTCGTGGCTCCGTATATCGAGGTACACAACAATATTGTACGCTCCAAAAACCCAGGGAAGCCTGACTCCTGGACTAAACAAAAACACATGGAGACTTTCGGCAGTTGGTTGTGATTACATCTCATGAATGACACCGATGTTGGAGATCAACTCTACTTATTGGCCACGTCACAATCTTCGACTGTATTGACTTTCCAAGGGTACGAGATAAATGGAATACATTTTACACGATCGCCCAAGATAAAAAGAGTACCAACCAAAACAGTGGTGTTCGCTTTGATGCAATAGACGAGAATGGACAAAAGGACACATACTATGGTTACATAGAAGAGATATGGTAACTTGACTATGGACCTACTTTTAAGGTCCCTTTGTTTCGGTGCAGTTGGGTCAACATGAATGGAGAAGGGGTAAAGGTAGACCAGCTGTACGGAATGACAACAGTGGATCTCAAGAATCTTGCGTACAGAGACGAACCATTCGTCCTAGCCAATGATGTGGCTCAGGTTTTCTATGTGAAGGACATGAGCTCCAGATCGAAAAAAAGAAAAGATATGGAAACAAATACATCACACGATGAGCCAAAGCGTCACATAGTTATTTCAGGAAAAAGAAACATCGTGGGAGTCGAGGACAAGACAGACATGTCAGCAGACTATAATAAGTTTGATGAAATTCCGCCCTTCACAGTGAAAACTGACCCAAGCATCCCGTTACATAATGAAGAAACTCCATGGTTACGGCCGACGAAGCGATCATAGAGATCATGTCAAATGCATGAGTGTTCTCAAAAACTTTTTATGTATGAGTGTTGTCAAATGCATTACACAATTAATATATGTATGATCGAGTGTTCCCAAATGCATTAAACCTTTTATTTAATTTGTATTCGGTGTTTAGTCCCGGTTGGTATTTATAGCTAAAAGATCAGGGGAAATCTTCATCCTTAGTCCCGGTTGGTAGCTGGAACCGGGAAAAAAGGAGCGTTGATATGTGTGCCTTATCTTCTGCTTGAGATCCAACAGCTCACAAGGGCTCGAAAGAAACACACTCTGATCCAACGGCTCACAACCGCTCGCAGGAAACACATGATCCGTGTGCACACGATCCAACAGCTCACAAGCACTCAAAAGAAACACAACTCTGATCCAACGGCTCACAAGCACTCGAAAGAAAAACACAACTCTGATCCAACAGCTCACAAGCGCTCGAAAGAAACACAACTCTGATCCAACAGCTCACAAGCGCTCGAAGGAAACACACGATCCGTGTGCTTCTTCCACCGCTTCCCGCCTTCGTCTTCACGCAATTTCTCACTATATATATGTAGGCTTGGCCGCCATTGCCATATCACATCTAAACTCACATCTGCAACCTCATCACTCTTCCATTGTAACAAAAATTTGACTTAGGCGTTTTTGACTAAGGTGTTCTCGGGGACGATGTCCATGTTGGACCAGAGGGGCGATGTGCGGGACTGGGCTCCACCGGGCTGGCACTGGGAGGTGCGACCTTCCGGGACATGCAGCTTGGTGAGGAATCCGGGTGACGTCGTCGACCCGGATCTTCCGTGGTGGCCGTCGCGTGGGCCACGCTCGGTGCAGAGGGAGCCGGCCCCCGAGGAGGAGGTATGTCACCGTATCAGGGAGGAGGATGAGCACGTCCATCGCTACATGTATCTATTGGATAGGCAGTATGATAGTAGGTGGTCATTTCTTCAGAGGGTTCCTTCTCATGTGAGCTATGACCCTGTGAGGGTTCCTTCTCTTTGGATGCGCAGTGCCGGCGGCTCAGCACCCCGCGGCTCAGGAACCGGTCGAAGTTAGTTTCAGAGTCTGTGATCGCCATTACAGTTCTCTTGCCTGATGAAGATTGTCCATGGCTACGGCTCAGGAACCGGTCGATGTTGTTGGTGATGTGTAATAATTAATGTATTAAACCTTTTATCAAATGCACACGGTTTCCCCGTCATACAGCCCAATGGTGGCTCGTGAGTGCCTGCATATCAAATGCACCGTTGGGCTGTATGACGGGAATCCGAATGATTTGCATATAGGGTCATGTGGCTGATCCAACACTGGTTTTGCCCATCCGGAAGCTTGCGCATCTGTCTCGCGTCGTCGTGAGCAGCAAATCGACCTTCGATCCAAGCAGCCGCAAGACTTCTCTGATGATCTAACGACCGTCCCAAAAAGTGTTGGGAATGTTGTAGATCATCAGAGAGCCTTGCAGCTGCTTGGATCCGACCGAGGGGCATGGCTACCACTTCCACCACCACCACTCCCACCTCCTCGGCAATTCATCATTGTGTCACCCTAATCCAGTGGTTGGATTCAACCTACCTGAGGGCTTGTGTGTTCCAACAGCGTCGTTGTGTTGTCCTTATTCACCGACCTACAGGAGGTGGCTCCAATGGCTGGCCGGCGAACAAGGACAAACACAATAATGCCAGGGAACATGCCAGCAGGTAGGCTAAATCCAACCATTGGGTTCGGTGACAAAGGTAGACGCTCGTTGTGTGCCGTTCGCTGCAGGGACGTCACTATTTATAGGCGATTAGAAGGTGTAACTGTGGATGAGGTGGGAGTGCAGATCCAACAACTCACAAGCCCTCAAAAGAAACACACCCCTGATCCAACGGCTCACAAGCACTTGAAAGAAACACACGATCCGTGTGCTTCTTTAGTCCCGGTTGGTAACACGAACCGGTACTAAAGGCCCTGATCCAACAGCTCACAAGCGCTTGAAAGAAACACACGATCCGTGTGCACACGATCCAACAGCTCACAAGCACTCGAAAGAAACACAACTCTGATCCAACGGCTCACAAGCGCTTGAAAGAAACACACGATCTGTGTGCTTCTTCCACCGCTCCCCGCCTTCGTCTTCCCGCAATTTCTCACTATATATATCACATCTAAACTCATATCTGCAACCTCATCACTCTTCCATGGCTTCCACCGTACTAACCTACCGTCAGGCGGAGGAGCTTTCCGCCTCGAACTACCCCTGCCCGCTCGGCTACCGCGTCCCCGCCGGCTGGATGCTGAGCGCCGGAGGCGTGCCGGTCCCTCCTGTCCCTCAAGGTGTGGCGCGCCGGGCGGCCATCACGAACCACTACTACCTCGAGCTCACACCGGAGCAGCGGATGGATCCGGGCTGGCATCCCGACTACCGCCCGACTTGGGAAGCCTCCTTCGGACTTCAACGAGGTCGGCCGTCAGCTGTGGTGGGCTGGCCGGACTCTCCAGGGTGTTATGAACTACATCATGGTTGGCGATAACCCCCGCCTGCGCTACCCTAACATGCAGTCCGGGGGTGCTCACCCGTCGAGGTTCGAGCCACGAGCGCCGTATGAGTACGATGACAGCGACGACGATAATGACGGCGACTACGAGTACGAGTATTATAGGCCTAGGCAGGAGTATGACTAAGATTGTTAGGACAACTGATCCACTGTTGCCATTCTGTACCGTATCAAATGCACCGTTGGAGCTCAAATTTAAACACTTTTCATGTTGAAAGTTTAGTGAGATTCAATAATATGGCAAAAATAGATATGAATTAATTCAATAGATATAAATTAAATGAATATATATAAATTATATAAATAGCTAGATTACATTTTTATCAACAATTTGATATTTTAATTGCATTTTTCTGATAAACAGATGAAAAGATATTGAATTTATAAATTTAATTAATGACTTAATTAAGTTCAAATTCCAAAAGTTATTTATTCAAATTTAAACACTTTTCATGTTGAAAGTCTTTTCAAATTCAAAACCATATGAAATTCATATTCAAACACCTTAATAAGAAAAAAAGGCGGGAACAACATTAAGAACTTAAAATTTTCAGGGCATTAAAATTTTCAGGGCATTGGTCCCGGTTCATGCCACGAACCGGGACCAAAGGATATTTTGGCGCGCGCCTTTTCGGTGCCGCCGAAAATGACCTTTAGGTCCGGTTGGTACCACCAACCGGGACGAAAGGGTAGGCCTTTGGTCCCGGTTGGTGCCACCAACCGGACCTAAAGACCCTTTGGTCCCGGTCTCTCCTTTTAAATCTGGCCGGCCTCTTCTTCTCCTCCAACTCCTCTCATTTCGCTAAGGACCGGAGCGCGGAAAACCCGATCGAGCGCCGTCAGGCTGCCGAAATTTCCCGCGCCGTCGTCCGCCGTACGTGCCGCCCTCCGCCGCCCGCTCCTCCGGCCGCGCCTCCTCCACCACGCGCGAGCCTCCTCCGCCTCGCCGCCGCCTCTCCTCCACGCGCCCGCGCCTCTCCTCCACGCGCCCGCTCTCCTCCGCCTCGCCGCCGGCCTCCACGCGCCCTACTCCTCCGCCTCGCCGCCGCCGCGCCCGCTGCCCCGCCGCGTCGCCCGTACTCCTCCGCCTCGCCGCCGCAGGGCCGCGCCTCCGGCCGATCCGCCGTCCGCAAGAGGTAGTTTTTTTTGGGTTTAGTTGTTTTTTGTTTTGTTTTTTAGTGTAATTTAGTGTTAGGCATTTTAGTGTTAGCAAATTAGGTGTAATTTTAGTGCAGATTAGGTGTAATTTTAGTGCAAATTTTATAGATTTTGCTTAGGTGTTAGTAGAAATTTTTCTAAGGTGGTGTGTAGAGTAGAAATTAGGTGTGTATATTTTGCTTAGTTGAAATTTTGCTTAGTTGATTTTGCTTAGTAGATTTTGCTTAGTTGATTTTGCTTAGTCGACCAAGTGTTAGTAGAAATTTTGCTAAGGTGGTAGAGTATAAATTAGGTGTGTAGTTTAGGTACATTTTTGTGTTGTTTTTGTAGTGTAGGAAATTTAGTGGTAGGAAATTTAGTGTTAGAAATTTAGTGTTAGAAATTTATTAGAAAAATTTGCTAAGTCAATTTGGAATGATTTAGTGTTAGCTGGTTTTGCTGTTATTTATGGGCCGAAAGAAATAATGTTGTCTTCTTGGCTATTCTTAATGCAAGCCGATGATTAGAATAGTCCATTATGCTTGCAAAAAGACTGTCTACAGAACCAAGGGTAAATGCAAGAACAATGCATTTATTTCTACTTCGTTCTTGTAGGCACTCTTTTTGCTGACTAATGGCTTTGACATATGAGGCTTCAGATGTAAAACCACGTTCCCTATGCTTAGGCTTCATATTCATTTATGATTTTAGGCTTCATATTTGTATAAATAAATATTTATCCAAAATCCAATAATTTTAGGCTTCATATTTATTTGTATGATAGAATTGGATTTGGTACAGTTATTTATTTATTTATTTACGATAGAATTGGATTTGATACAGTTTTGTATGAATTGATGGAATTCATAGAATTATTTGTATGAATTGATAGAATTGTATACTCGGATGTTTTAAATCGGTGCACCGTGTAATTGGAGCTGTGTACAATTTTGCTCAAGTGATGTTCATGTGAAGTACAATGATATCGAAATGTGTCATATTATTACTACAATTCAAATTTGTTCCGTTCCAGACAAGATGAAATGCTGAATTATTTGTCATATATATCACCATGACGACACTTAGAAACAACGGGCGCAGCAACGCGCGCCTTTCCTTCTAGTACCGTTCTATTCCTACAAGTTTTCTAAACTACACGGCAGAGACGGCTCCGAAAATAACTTTCGTATTTTGCAGAAACTATGGAACCACACGGCAGAGACGAAAATGAGGAAAATATCCTCGAGGATATGATCCGCGGCGAGGATGACGCAAGTCACTTTCTGAACGACTCCGGTGAGGGGGATGAGTCTCTCAACCGAGGAGACGGCGTCTCCAACGTCTGGAAAGAGGCCGAACTCGGCATCTCCGATGAGGGAGAAGCCGACAAGGCAGAAGCCGGCGGCTCTGGCGCAACATTGATTATTACAAACTCCGACGAGGTGCATATATATTTATATTAATTAATTTAGCCTCTGTTGTCTATATACACATACTAACGGTCTTTCTTCTTTTAGCCATCCGGATCAAGCAAATCCTCTGTGAGGACGAAACGAGGCCCAACCAAAAAGTTGGAGGACCATCTCCGGTACAGGATCGAAGAAGTCGCTGCAGACGGCGAACCCATTGCTCCATTTGATGTTACACAAAATTTGTGAAGCAATGCAATGTTGTTGTTAGGGACTACGTCCCGATCACCATCCGATAATGGAATAAGCCAAGGGATCCTGAAGTTAGCTGGCTCGGCCCCGAAGGCAAAAAACGCCTTTTTGAAAAGGTCATGGTTAATTTCACCTTGCCGTTGCCAGAGGTGGATCCAGAGGAGGGGGAGCCAGATGAGGAGGAGATGGATGCCCGAAAAAAAGCTCTAGTAGATAAAGTCAACGCGTGGCCTCTTAAGAAGATGGCCGAGCTATTCAACAAATTTAAGAACAGATTGTACACCGACTTCATCTTGAAAGATAAAACTCCGGATTTCGATCACGGGTATGAGAAGATAAGAGACTACTGGGAAGATTTTGTGGCGTACAAGAAATCGGAGGAAGCTCAGTCAAAGTCTGCAATAAATAAGGCAAATGCTGCTAAAAAGAAGTACCACCATACTATGGGGGCTGGTGGCTACGCCTGTTCCATGCCTAAGTGGGACAAACTTGAGGCCGACCTGCTGGCTAAAGGGATCGTTCCAGAGCCTATAAAAGAAGGATGGACCGAACGGTCAAGAAATTGGTTTTACGGGCATGGGGGCACATTGGACGCAGAAGGAAAGTGCATATATACCAGAAGACACAAGGATAATCCCCTACTACCCATCGAAGAAATTAGGAAAGCACACAAGGATGTTGAAGAGGGACGGTTCCGTCCCGATAGAGAGAATGACGAGCTTGCACGCGCCCTTGGGAATCCCGAACACGAAGGACGAACACGAGGCACCTCAGGCTCCAAGCCGTGGGCACATGGGTTTTCCGCAGAAAGGAAAATATTTCCCGATTAAAGTCATCTGAGGAGAAAGGAAAGGGAGGCAAGGGAAGCAAGCGCTGCTGCAGACCGGCTGCGTCATATAGAAGAAACAATGAAGCGACAGCAGGATCAAATTGACCGACTTAGCCAGCAAGGCACTGCCGGCCTATCTCAGCAGCACGTTGTAGAAGCTGCAGTCGATGCTACCGACCCATCATATCGGAAAAGCAGCGTGGCTTCGAGCATGGTCCCGGCTGGTGATGATGATGCACTGACGACGGATCCTCTTCGTCGCTACCCAGTGGATGATATCACGGAGAGCACACCTTGTGAGCTACATGTGAAAGTGCTCAACTTAACCATGAAGGTGGCGGTCAGCTATGCCGTACCAATTGGACCTACACCAACTTTCCATTGCTCCCCGGTTCCTCATGGCTACGCTGTTGTCGGGGTGGATGAAGTTAGTAAAGGATTTGAGGAGCTGAAGCTGGAACACCCTGCAGGTGAAGATGAGGAGGTGGTTGAACTTGGAGAAGCCAGGAAAGGGACCATTCTATGGCCAAAGGAATTCATCGTGCTTCCAAACTGGCCGCCAAGGCCATCGACTCCTCACCAGTCTCCAACGCAACAGTCCTCTCCACCGCAGCCGCCTCACCACTCTCCAGCGCAACAGTCCTCTTCGCCGCCGCCGCCTCAGGCGCCGTCTCCGCCGCCTCACCAGTCTCCAGTGCAGCCGTCTCCGCCGCCTCAGTCTCCAGCACAGCCGTCTCCGCCGCCGCGTAAGTCTTCTCCGGCGCCGCGTGTGGGTACTCTGGGGTTCGATAAAAACCGATCACCGAAACGTAAGGGGTCACCCCTCCCAAAAGTACCTCACAAGAATCTTGCCAAGAGACCTTACGACCGTACACCAGAGGAAAATGCGGTGTACGTACAGGCCGAACTCGACGCATGGTTTGCTAATTTCAAGAAGCCGAAAGAGCCAGAGTTCCCCTCCACCCCACAAGAACATGCCGATGTCGTGAAAATGCTGAAAAATATGGCCCAACCCCCGCCAAAGCTGACACCAGACTATGACCGCTCTATTCTCAAGTTGGTTCGGACAAATAAACAGCGGTCGAAGAGTAGTAGTGCAAGCGGAAATCAGTTCCCCAGCTCGGAGAACAGAAAAAACAATCGTGCCCCCCCCCCCGCGCTCAAAGTGTCTTCCAATACCGAGGTAGGGTCGAGCAAACGTGCGGTCGGCATCGATCCTGAGTTTGTTGCACTGTACGGAGAAGTAGCCTCTGCTCGGGGCATGTCTATTGTTCAGTACTTAGACCAAATACAATTCCACGAAGACATAGTTCCAAAATACATATACCGGCACGGGCATCTTCTCGTCAAACCTGAGTTAGTCAAAGATCTACCAACAAAAATACGAAGATTGCATAGTTGGTACATGACAAACTCAAAGAAAGGGGGAAATTGGATCTACGTGGGATATAAGAACGAGGATTATGGGCATGGAGCTGGCGTGGTAATGATTGAATTTTCTGAATTATTTCAGTTATACCAACAAGACGCCCTTGACAAAGCTATCATCAGTGCCTATTGTCTGTAAGTATTATTTCTGTAATTAAGTCTCTAGCTAGCTCACCTCGTTCATTGCATTTATAATCTTACTCATCACTATATTAATTATGCAGAATGAAGATTCTCCAATGCAAAAGAGGACAAATCTATGACATTGGGTTCGTTGACCCAGATTACGTTCATGAAAAAAGTCTTCATGATTTTTACGACGATACAGAGAATAACTTGGTAAATGCGTTACGGTTTAACGAAACCAAAAGAGAAATACTATTTCCTTACAACTTCAAGTAAGTGTTACTACACATTCTATTTCACTTAATTTCTCGATGTTAAGTGTATAATTGATGACTTATGCGTGCGCAGCTTACACTTTATTCTGCTAATCATTATGCCTGACAAAGGAGTAGTACTTGTCATGGACTCATTACATAAACCCCTTAAGGATTGGGCGAACATGCAGGAATGCCTCCAGAGGTAATTTCACTCATATTATGCCACTATATCGACAACTTTCCGTTCATTTACTGATAGCAAGTAATTAATATATAACTCCTTTATTCATTTTCTTTGCCGGGCAGAGCTTGGAAACGATTCACCGCCAGGGCTAGGGGTGATTGGGCGAAGGAGCTTACATTTAAACCAATAAATGTAAGTATTACTACCTAGATCCGCGCATCTCTTTGATTCTAGTTCAATACCATTACCATGCTTGATTATTATTTTGATTGAACTCTGTTCCCGTAAAGTGCTTGAGCCAGGGAAGTGGGAATCATTTATGTGGATACTACGTCTGCGAGTTCATTCGTCAGACGTGCTGTGAGAAGGGCAGAATCTTAAAACAACTTGAAGTGCGTATGCAATATTCATAATTTCAGTTTATTGCCATCAATTGTGTTTACTTTCATTCATATATATTGACCGTTTTTTAATTAGATCGAACGGTTGCGAGAAGGCCTTCTACCACAGGATCGCGTACGTGCAATTCAAGAGGAATTTGCCGGATTCTTAGATACAGAGGTCCTAGATCCGAAAGGAGAATACTACTATAAGCTAGGTTGAAATTAAATAGTGAGTGTAAAAGAGATGTATATATATAAGAATGAAACTCGTGTGTACTATATGTACCGTTTGTAATATGTTCGACCAAGCACGACGAATGAGATGTGTGTAATATATTCGTGACGATATGTGTAATAGTGGTTCACCATATTTCACTAGTATTGGCATTTTTGTAGTTCTAAAATATTTAATTTAAGTTTTTTAAACATGCATGCATTTGACATAATCAAACAGGTCTTATTTTTCTGAACATTTTGGTATTTTATTCATATTTTTATGAATTACAGAATAAGCATTATTGATTTACAAATTTAAACAATTTTCTGAAATTTCTGAAAAAAGTGAAAAAATCTGACGGGACAATAGTCCCGGTTCGTATTACGAACCGGGACGAAAGACCCTCCCCATTAGTCCCGGTTCGTAATACGAACCGGGATGAAAGACCCTCCCCATTCGTCCCGGTTGGTGTCCCAACCGGGACTAGCATTCGTCCCGATTTGCTAGTCCCGGTTGGGGAACCGGGACGAATGGCCCAAACCAACCGGGACAATAGGGGGGTTTTCCACTATGCATCCATTGAGCATACATACTCTCCCCGTTCTATTATTTTAGATGATTCTCAAATGGATATATATAGACGTATAAATAAATCTAGATACATCTGTTTAAGAGTCATCTAATATGAAACGGAGGGAATACATATCATTAATGATTAACGTAGAGCGTGTTTGGTTGTCCGCATGTAACCTTATGAAAAAATACGAGTGAGTTGTTAAATGTGCAAATAGTTGGGCCTCCTAGCGAGGCTCGGGGCAACACTCGCTTCGGCAGTTTTCACCGATGCAGGTTGCTACGGGCGCAAAAGGAGACTATGGTTCCACGTGCAGGCTCTAGAGATGCAAATGTGTACCTGACCCTTCCACGAGATTTGTTTCGCGCACTTTCTTTGTCTCTTTTTTCACCATATCTCCTGTGATATACGCAATGGTGTATCAATTTATGATGAGCTCTATACGAAAAATATGTAGAGATGGACTTTGTGATTCCATTGCAGTAATCGATTATGTGTTATGTTAACAACTATTTTCAATTTCGTGTTTATGTTTACAGATTGTAGATCAATTTCTTAATATTAATCACACACGGTTGATCGTTTCGAAATTCCTTTGACCGGTAGTTTCATCTCATCGATTCACAACTCTCATGTTGTCCGTATTTAAGTTCGAAGGTCATAGTCAAAGTGGTTACGAGTTATCTAACTCCCATGTTGTAAGTATTCAAACACGCCCATACATAGACAACATATGCAAATCATTAGCCAAGGTTGCCTCATTGTACATCTCAAAGAAGAAAGAAAAAGGTCGCCTCGATCGTTGTAAATAGTGCGGCCGGAGGCGTGCATGAAGCACGGGCATGCACACCGAGGATAAGATCTCCAGGCTCCAGCCACTGTGAAATGTTTAGCAGTTTGTCTGTCATCTAGTAGTAGTAGCTGGATGGATGGTGACCAATCTTTGGTTAGAGTACCATTGCCGGCCGTGTGGTGCGTGCGTCTGCGTACGTGGCGCCGATGACGGAAGCAACGGTGACGTACGTGCGCACCAAGATGGATGGATGGATGGATCGATCGAGCATTCATGGCCGGCCGGCGCTCTCGATCGGCCAGTATATATGGTCTGCGACAAGATCGATTGACGTGTGTCCATAATCTCTAGGGTTTTCTCGATCGCTAGCTCACGAATCCAGACGCGGGCCAGTACGTCCGTCGATCCGATAGATACGGTCCTCCACAGGGTACTCGCCTAGTTGCCGATGAGGAAGCGCATGTCCGTCCTGCGACCGATCGAGAGGAAGAAAGGTACTCCCTCCGTCAGTCCGTCTTAAAAAAGACGTCACACATTTATCAAAATTTGAATGTATAATAATGTCTACATACATTTAAATTTCAATAAATCTGTGACATTTTTTTGGGACAGAGGAGGTAGAAAAGTCAAAGAATAATAGTTGGGTCGCGTCTTTACTCCCTGTTCCCACCGTCCAACCCAGACACAGGTGCTGACTCAAAGTAGAGAAATTGATAGATGAACCACAGCAGCGTCCCATTTCCTCCGATACTACGTATTGGAGAAGATACATGCACATGCACTCCACGTCGTTAGCAAGCAAGAAAAGCCAAGCCAATGCAAGGCGTACAGCTGTACGTAGTACAAACGAAGCTATCTATCGATGCAATGTCGATCTACAGGAAAGAAATATACTGTGTGCACGTACGTAGCCAGGACCAATCAGGGTGTACGTGGGAGGAGCCATCTCCTACCTAGAAGCTCTGTTTGGTTCCGTACTTTAACCCGATTACGGTGGGACTTGATTCGTTATTTCTTGTTTGGTTCAATTATCTCGTAATCAGGTCCCATGTAATCAGATTACGCTCCTAGTCAAATCCGATACCGGTCTGTCTCCCCGTGTAATCCGTTTCTATCGCTTTCACCGAGTCACGCGACTCTCTCTCTCTCTCTCCCTCTCCTCTGTCTCTCCCACACGGCGCATCATTTCTGGTACTCCTGTCCGAGGACGCCGTGGCGGAATTCTCCCCGTGCATCGGAGCACCGAGACGCCACAATCCCCCCGCCTCCCAGGTCTGACCTCCACCACCAGGCGCCGCCCTGATCTGTCCTCCACCACCGTTCCCGATCTCGCTAGCTCCAAGGTCGATCTGGCCAGAACGAGAGGTGACAAGGAGCCATGCCCCTTGGGACATCTCGCCGGAGAACACGAGCATCGGCAAGCCGGCGGCCATGGTGACGACGGCAACCTACGGCAGCCAAGATCCACTGCATTGGGAAGCCTTCTCTGTGATTCCATCCCTGAGCTGAACCAAACATGTTTCTATTTTACCCCCCACTCCGTTTACATTAATTACCAGTGTATTTTGATTCGCATTACGGTTACGTTTACGTTTACAATGTCGAACCAAACGGCTTCCTAGTGTGGTCCGGTAGCCATTTGGCGCGCGTTTGGTAGATTCTTACGCCTACCTTGTGCCGAAATCATAGTCCGTACTTATTTCTCTTGTACTACCCTCGTTCCTAAATATAAAATGTTTTGCCTTATTTAGCTTTTTTCAGAATTGGATATCTAGACGCATTTTAGTGTGTTGGTACGCTTATTTCGATCTGTATATATGTTGTCTAAATAACAGTATCTGAAACATCTTATAATTTGGAACGGAGGTAGTACAAGTTTTTGTTTGCATTTGTGGCCGGTGCTCTCGTATGCGTTTCATACATCCATTCATGTAGCGCCGGCCGTGATATGCAGATGTATGCGTAGCGCCGCTGACGAAAGAAACGGTGACGCACGCACCAAGAATCGATCGACCATTAACGGCTCTTGGCCAGTGGTGTCTGCTGCGACAAGATTCGTCGATCTTGGATCTCTGTCGTGACGTGGTGTCGCTCACACACGCACGTCGTTACAGAGAAGAAGAGAACGTTGTAGCCTCTGGGTAATAGTAGTACTGCTCTAATACGCTACTGAACAAACGATCCATCGTTCTCCGTCTGTCGGTGTGTGTTTGCAGAGCTTGGTGACGTTGGCGTGCATGACGCATGCGGCCGGGGAGAGCAGAGCCTCGTGTAGACAGATCCATTCACGCTCCCAGCTGACACGGAAAGCATATACGTCCAGTTTTATCTTGAAAATTTCGCCCTTTTCTATATTTCTGAAGCCCGTAATGGTTGAACCGTATATTTGTTACGCCGATATAGCATTATGATACAGAAAATACTTGGTATTGCACACTCCGACACTGGCCACAGCGTCTGTCAACGTGCGGCTAGAAATAGCGTCAATTCACTGTCAATCGAAGTTTAGTTTAGTGTTTTCTAAAAAATTAAAACTTAAAAAAAATGTGGTAAATTTCTACCCGAAAACGGAAAGTGTTGGAATTCGGTAAATTTCACGTCTAAAGTGGTGGTTTTATACTATTAACTCTTATCCCCCGTTAGCAATATTAGTCGGTGGTATATATGTACGTACATAAAGTGCAAGGCCATTTAGTTTTCTGCGGCCGGATGGAAACTTCATTGTTAATTCATTGAAATAGCTAGGAAAATAACATGATGCATAAATTAGATAAACCGTGACCACATTGATATTTCCTACACATTTAAGCATGAAATGAAGTGATACTAAGGAAAACACTACACAATTGTTGGAAACCCGCAATATACTAGCAGCCTTCCTTCATCTTCAATTCGGTCACAAATATGTAAAAAAAATCGGTCACAAATATGTACATTTTATCGAGATGTCTTATCGATGCATGGCTGAAAAGATGCACGATAAACTCGTTCGATTTTTTGTGGAAGCTAGCGAGATGGACGTTCCTAGCGACGTGTGTACATAATCTCTAATTCTCTAGGGTTTGCTCTCAGAATCCAGACGAGGGCCAGTCGGATAGATATGCACATACAGTCCACATCAGTAGCTAGCAAAAAAAAAAGGCTCAGCTGGCTGTACAAACGAACACAATATTGCTAGCTAGATTCCAATGCAGTGTCGATCTACAGCTACAGCGTATATACTGTGCACGTAGCCAGGACCATGCTCAAGCCAATCAGGTGTACGTGGGAGGAGCTATATCTCCTAGTGTGGTCCAGTTGGCATTTGGTGTCCTTTCTTGTTGGCGCTGCATGTGTATCTACAGGGTTTAGAGAGCATCTCCAGCGGGTTGTAAAAAAACTCATAAAGCTGCTTTGGGGTGGTGAACAGAAAAAACGGCCACACCAGAAGTCGTAAAACTCTCGTCCGGTCGAAAATCTGAAGATTCAACACTTGTCCGGCATGTTTAGGCAGTGCCAGTGTGGTGAGGATGCACAAGTCCTCGGAGGCCGGGACGTCTGCTGCAAGGTGGGCGCCGCGACGTACCGTCAGCATGGGTTACAATTCTATGTATCTCCTACCGTTTGGGCGTCGTTAATTTAACGTCATGCTTAGGCCTTCTCTCTAAAATTAAAAAATATACATGCATGATGTCATGTTTCTGAAGGAAAGCATGAGAACAACTAGCTAAAATCAAGCAATTTCATCGAGAAATGACCACACAACCGACAGCTAGTTCAAAAGCCTATCAAGTCTAGCATCCGTGTCCACGGGTACATTGGCGAAACCGTACAGACTTGAAAAGTCTCTATGTGCAATTCATCCGACCCCTATTCCTAAACTGAACTTCTTCGTGTGAAATACCTGCGGTTTACGTAGACTTTCCCACTCTCTGTCTCTATCCATATCATTCTATTAGAATCGAACTGTTTCGTGTGAAATTCTTTCAACACTCAACTGGTGGACCGATCGAGCCACACCCATATCAGTCATGCAGGCGGATCGTGTGTGAAACTGAAAATATCTGTAGGCTTTGTTTGGCATCGTAAAAGGAGCAATGAAATTCAGAAATTGCCATCCTCGTTCCACAGGATAACAGCCTGACGGACAGCCGGTCTTGTCCGCCGCACAGTCCATCTGCATCCCTAAGAAGAGCATCTCTAGCAGTGATCGAAAAAAGCTGGAACTGAAAAAATAACCGCCGGATACGGTTTGCGAGACGAAAAAAGAGACAGAACAGCGACCGTAAAACTGACCGAACCGAAAAACTTTTTTCAGTGGCCCAAAAATTTTCCCCTCGAAACCGAGAAAGCCCAGTTTTCGCGGCCGAACCGAGGGTGGCCTGAAAACCGCGTGAGGCGTTGGCGGGCTGAACATTCAGCACCCGCCGGTGAACTTCCGTCCGTGGAACTCGCCGGAATCTCACCCCAAACTCGCCAGAGGAGCTGAGCCCGCGGAGGAGGTCGGCTGGAGGAGCTGAGCCCGCGGAGGAGCTCAGCCGGAGGAGCTGGGCCCGCGGAGCTCGCCTGCCTGCCCGTGGAGGAGCTCGCCCGCCCGCGGAGGAGCTCGACCGCCCGCCCGCCTGTGAAGGAGCCCGCCCGCCCGTGGAGGAGCCCGGCCGGAGGAGGAGCTCGCCCGGAGGAGCCCGCCCACCCATGGAGGAGCCCGGCCGGAGGAGGAACTCGGCCGCCCGCGGAGGAGCTCGGCAGCGGAGCGGCGGCGCAGGGGACGAGGTGAGGCGGCAGCGCAGGGCGGCGACGCAGGGGCGAGGTGGGCTGGCAGCGCATGGGGCGGCGGCGCAGGGGGCGGAGGGGCGGGGCGGCCAGCGGGGAAGAAGGAAGAAAAAAACTAAAGGAATATTCTGCGGCATATTCTTTTTACAGTTTCGTTTTGAGTTTCTGTTCTGCGCGACGACTTTTGAACCCGTAAACAGGGGCGGACCTGCATCCAGGTCAGCCTGGGGCTTAGGCCCAAAACCACACTAAAATTGCTCTAAAAATTAGATAAAATTCAGGTAAATCAATAGCTCAAAGTGCAAACACATGGGCCAGCCCGGGGTTTGGCCCAATTCTGGGTCCGCCCCTGCCCGTAAACTACCCAAAACACGAACTGTAAACCACACGCGTTTTCGGTTTCGTGTTTTACGGTCACTGCTATAGATGCTCTAACCCAGATTGCCTCGTTAGAAATGACACGCCGCACACATAGGCAGCACGTTGACGAACTGTACCTCATCCTGCAACAGCTCCGTACTTACAACAGTTAACCTCCTAAATTGTTACTCAAAACATACTAGTAAGTGATATAGTAGTACACAGGAAGCAGTTGGACCACCTCGCCAATTGCCTACTGCCCATCACCTCTGCTAAGTTACATCGCTTTCAAAGGCTCAGACCTGAACCAGGCCGAGGCCAACCATTTGGCAAGGCATAGTAATTAACACTGTTGCGCACGTTCATTTGTGGGCACAATCACTATCGACCATAAATAAAGTCTCAAGCAGCCTTACAACACGAGCTAGCTCCAATCAATGAGCGCGTGATGATTTCGACATGTGCTTCAAGATAAACCAAAGTACTGCTTCAGACAGACAGTGCCATGTATGCCAACTTAGGTAGTAGATCGCCAAAGGTTGGCTTCAACTAATTTGCTAAAAGGGCGTATAGTTTTTATGAAACCTATCTGAGGTGAAGTGCATGCAGGTTGATAATGTACGAATATAAGACTCTATGTGCAAATATGTCACAACCAAATCAACCAACCATTCTGGGCAGAAACTAACGGCCAACCTATGCTAGTTACTTTTGTCACACATGCGGGTTCCTAAGCGACACATTTCATGATGCAGCTTGGTTTTAAGCAACCGAAGTCGATGAGATATTTCAGAAAATGGATTTTTAGATAGATTCCTTTCTGGTTATCTTCCGGCCCACCATTGCAAGCTCGCTCAATCGCTCTCTGACGCGAAAGAAAGTGAAGCACCAGCGCATGCATGTGGGTTCAAAAGTCATTAGTGCTATTCGGCACGTTTACATGCAGTAACATCTGCCACTCCCTTTCATTGATGATTGATCCCTTTTCTCTTGGAACACGTACGGCTTATATTTGCTGAGTCTTACTGCATAGACTTCTTTTGTTAGGCATGATACTTTACTCAATCCATACCCACATGTTTTCTTCTGACACCAAAACATATTTTCTTCTGTTTTACTCAAGTTTAGCTTTTGCCAAAGAATGCTAATCTAACGGTCAATGTCCTGACGACGTCAAGGTCCGCTGGATGTTAAAAGGAATAAAGTTCCTTCGATCCTTTCCCCTATTTTGTTCTTACGCTGTATATAATCTTCTGGAACATAGATGCATCCACCAGAAATCTCTTTATTCTGGTTGCAATGCACTAGCCAAGGAGTTACTCCCTCCGTTCCATAATGTAAACCTTTTTAGCATTTCTCTTTCCATCCGTATCTAGACATGTTTTAGTGTAAGATTCAATGAATCTTACACTAAAACATGTCTAGATACGGATGGAAAGAGAAATGCTAAAAGGTTTACATTATGGAACGGAGGTAGTACTTTATATACTATCATGACCAAATTGTGGCTAGCTGGTTATTTAATTAATTATTGTTAAATCATACTACTCTTCTTCCCGGCCATGTGATATATAATTGGGACATTAAAGTTTAATATGCACACATACACAGGACATAAATATATATACATGGAATATAGAATTTTCCTTCCGGTAAATTTGAACTCCAGCAACTTGAGCACAGCAGGTTGTGACATACAAACTTCAGGTAAAAATTGCATGGTGATTATCGGTCGGTGGAAGAACAACATTGTATAACGATTGTGAAATGAACATAGAGAAGACATTAGCTAGGTTGTTCAATCCCCTTGTAGCCAACAACTAGCTAAACATCATGTATCACACGTAAGATGTTTCTTATATTCTTTCTGTAATCTATTAATTTCTATGTGTCGGTTTATTGTTTTTCCAATGCTTTTAGTCTATCAGTGACCCTTGAAACATCTATGCCAATTCTTGAGCTGAAGGCCTGCACAGTTCATAGGGATAAAATTAGTTGATGCAAAATACATGCTAATTTTATGCAAAATTAGATGGTCAGTTCGATTTATTATCTTCATGAGGTGAAAAACAGGATTTTAAGTATTACTGACCTCCATCCTGCAAAAAATAATATGCAGACACGTCTAACTTAAATAAGAATATTTTAGCCCGTTGATTCGGAAAAGAAAAAAACATAAGATAACATGTAAGGCAAGGAGCGCGGACGAATGGTGCCCGAGCTCACCTGCTCCCTTTATTTTCGAATAATTCAAAATATAGTAAAACATGAAGAAACATTCTAGGAAAAATTGGAGTCATATGTATACAAGTACTTCACATTCGTGCAAATTCTCAGGATCAAATGACATTTTATGTGCTCTGTGCAAAAAAGACAAAATAAGTTGTTAGAAAAAATGTGAATACACATTTTTGCAAATGCTGATTTTGTCTTTTTTGCACAGAACTCATGGAATGTCATTTGATTCTGAGAATTTGCACGAATGTGAAGAACTTATATACATATGGCTCCAATTTTTTCCAGATTTTTTCATAAAGTTTTACTATTTTTTGAATTTTTCAAAAAGCGCAGGAGCAGGTGAGCTCGGGCTCACTTTGAAGTTTTCGGTAAGGCAAGTGTATATATGGTCGTTTTCAAAGTCTCCACTTCCAGAACTTTTGTCTCTTGCTACATAGGAAGGAATGGATGATTCCTTTTTCTCATGTACAAGTACACACCAATATGTTCTAACTATTCACACATTTTTACTTACATATGTCGTAGATAATCAGTTTAGCATATTATACTAGCTGGAAATTACCAAACAAAACTCAGTTAAACGTGGCCACACATTCAAGCCACATATATGGTTTGAAGCTTAATTTTTTAGCCTGTTCTAAGTTTTTTGTTGCAAGGTTCATTAGTATATTTGAAGACAATGGAGGGTGCTTGCAAGAAGAATATGATTCTACAAATATTTCCGAAACATAAGGCAACCTAGTCAATCTGAGTACTTTTAATAAGAGTAATGATTAGTAGTTTAATTCGTATTTTCACCTTTCCTAAATCACAAAATTGAGAGTTGTGATATCAAAATTTCTTAACTTCGACAACTAAAATGTGCAAATATTTAGAATGGTAAAGTGAAAATAGTACTATAAGATTTTGCACAACCAACCATTTTATAATATATTTAAATAGCATGTTGAATATACAGTGTTCATTAAAAATGTGTTTAATGCCATCTATTTTCATCAGAAGAAATATTTGCTAGGATATCGAAGCGCATATGTGTGTACCCGGGAGTGTATGGTGTAGTAGATTTTATGGCCAGCCACTGAATGGTTGGCGTTGACAATCTCGGCACCTTCTTCCTCGAGGATGGTGATCACCTCGTGGATCTTGATCGGCTTCTCTACGCTACATATCAACAAAATATCCATGCTTGAATCATCGTGGTTCCGCACTTCCACTACCAGCGCCGCCAACGCTTTCTCAGTTTTGTCACCTTCTAACTCTGACTCTGTTCCACCGCTCATCGGTGTCGAGACGCCAGCTCCACTTAAGCTAGCCATGGCTTCCGCAGAGCTCCTCCTGTGGTTTAGCTCATCCACCCTGTCCTTAAGCTTCTTGATGTACGTTGTTGCTTCATCCAGGCTTCCCATCAAGGTCAATGTATCCTACATAGATAAGCATTTCATGCACCATAAAGTTATAAGAAAAAAATTAGAACTTATATTTCTTAACAGAATGTGGAATTACTTCACACAATCAATCTTGTGAAGTTGAAAATTCTAAATCTCAGTTCATATCCTCTATCGTAGAGGGTCTCGATGTATCATGGTTTTTTGCTAGACAACCCTTTTATGTACGTCGCTTGGTTTCGTGCAGGTTCCATCCACATCATCCTTCCTTACCGGTTGGCTTTACTTACTACATGCAATCTTTTTTCTTCATCAACTGAGCGGTCATCACATGATATTAATTTGTTTCACTGCCGGAAAAAGGACCCTTTGCTAATCGGCCTCCACTAGCAGACATAAAATCTCCCAACGTAAGAAGTACCTCCACTAACGGCCTATAAGATCGGCCGGTGCTGAAATTGCTCCAGCAAAACTAGCAGAAAGTGTTTCAACCTTTCTAGATTGCTAGTGTAATATTTTGTCACCATGTTGGTTATTTACTTTAGAGGGGTAGTATCTCTTAATCAGCTTAGATCGTCTAAAACTTGTTATAAAGTATGAGCAGCTTACGATGTCGATTTATTGTTGGCCTATCTTCTTTAATTTACTTATCATTACACTATGATCTAATGATTTTTTTTTTTTTGAACTGAACAGCTATCCCCTCTCATGGACACGGTTAATGAAACAATAGTGCATCCATTTTCTTATTCGTGGACATCCCAATTTAGAGCAGTAGTTTTGCAACACGGACCATTTATAATTCTTGCAAACTTCCAATAAAAAAGATCACATATCAAAGGTGACCTTGGATAATTCGTAAAAACTTGTGGATATTCACAATATACGAGAAATAAGGTGGAATATATATGAGGCTAACAATTTTCAGGGCAGCAGATTCGACTTTGCTTTCTTTCAACACTAATAATGTGGACATCTGGATGTAGGGTTAAAAACACTATGGATGCTTTCGGCTAATTCAGTAGTTTCCTTGTCACAAAAAAAAGTTTCATGAAAAAGGAAAAAACATGTACTACATATGATGTATATATGTTCCCTTTGACAAGGAGAAAAATAGATTTATGTAGAACTCATTAGCTCCCCTTGATTACAATATTTTATGTGATAAGAAGGACTATACTTAATTAAGTAGATATGTATGCTATATTAATTAGTTAGAAAAATGCCCATAAACTGAAGAAAGTATGGTATACTATCATTCGCCAATTACATTCTCATTTTTTTTCCTGAACGAAATTCCAATCTAAATTTCGATCNCTTTGCTGGAGAAAAAAATTGAAAATGACGACGGTCTCATCCTACCTCCTTACTCGAGCCATGTCACCAATTCCTTTGTGCTCGATGACCTCTACCCAACAAACTATGTATCCAACTCCAAGGGCTTGCACAACGGACATGGTTCTAATGGCATGACTGAAGATGGTACAAGGACAAATGGGCTGCAAACAGAATTGCTAGCACAACGAGCCATATTCACGGGAGGAATCAGATCTTCATCGGATGGATGGCTAAAAACAGCGGTCATGGTTTTGGGTGCGTATCAATCATGAGGCGGCTGGCTACGAGCCCGCAACAGTGAGGAGCGGCATAAACTGGACATTGCAGGTCTTTTTCGCAAAGAGGCGGCTGGTGCAAAAGAGCAAGTTCCTACTCTCCAGTGCTGCCCTCCTGGGAAGGTGCTGGTCGTCGAAGATGGAAGGGCGCACTGCATTGTGAAGGAACGAGTCGAGATACCCTTCAGCACCAACCTCGCTGCCCCAGATGCAAGCTATGGCTTAGGTTGAGTCCTAAACTCGCTCGTGTGAATATTAGGATCTAGCTAACTAGTCCTTGGATATTTATTTCCTTGTTCAGCCCTGAACGACCGCCTGTCGAAATGTTCAGGCCTATGTATCATCAGCCGTTAAATCACTCCTTGTTCATTGTCATCATGGCGAAGTCCATGAGTATGTATGGTGTCGAACTAGTATCACTATATCAGTGATTCCTTTCAAATGTTGGCGTTCACCATGTTGTGGCCTAGTAATTTTAGTATGTTCATGTCTCTCTTAATTACAGACCTCACTCTATTAGTGTTCAGTGTCCCTGAATGGCTGAATAACTTACATCGACACCTGAAGGCACAAGTTTCCGATTTAGAACAGAGGTGCCGGCACGCAGGCTTCAGCTGTGCGGCAGGAATCTGAACCCAGCGCATTGCCGGCCTGACACATTATGTTTCGAGGAGTTTTTCTTGCCGCAGACCTGGTTGGCTTGTCGTAAGAACGGAGCAGAGAAACTGCGTGCGACCAATAAGGTTGCTAGTTCGAGGTTAATGAATTCGCACGTGGTTTATTACAGGCCCTCGGATGCTTGTGTTTTGTATATAATGGTATTCAGTTTTCAGCGTCTAAGCCGCCTAGCTAGATCGGTACTCTAGCAACTTGTACTGCTTTGGTTTGCATATGTGGTTCCTCGTAAGTTCCCACGTCAAATAAAATAAAATTGAATGGTAGCAACTTCCCGCTTCTAAATAGTAAGGTCTCAGCAAGCAAATAATATTCATCGTGTTGTATGTCGGACACGAGACACCATCAGGTATGGAATTATTACAAGAGGATTTAACGGTTTTAGTCCCACATCTTGCAAATTAAACGATGTTAGTACCACAACTTGCTTAGGGTGAACTTTTTAGTCCTGGCTGCCTCTGATCACGACACGTGGACGCCACGCTGGCATGTTACTTTGCAGAGAACCCCCTCGAATTTTAATCTTCACCGATAGGTCCACTGCTCAATAAGACTGGGTTGCCTTCGACACCGCATCCTCATCCCCAAATTGAGCAAATCCTCTGCGGCGGCGGCGGAGCTCCCAAATGGCGTCGTACGGGGAGGCGGCGTCGGAGGTCCCCTGCGCCTGGTCGCGCTTCGGTGGTTGCGGCGCCCTTGCGTCGGGCAGAGGAGGTTGCGGTGGCTCCGGCGGCCTCCCGTCGGGCAGCGGCGGATGCGGTGTCTCCGGCGCCCTCCCGTCGGGCAGCGGAGGATGCGGAGGCACGTGGTCGCCGAGGTTCAGCTGGACGGCGGTCGGGTGCGCCGGAGGAGGCGCCCTCCCGTCAGGCAGCAGAGGCGACGGCAGCAGAAGCTGCGAGGCAGCCAACACGGTGATGCTTCAACTGTGAACATGCCAGGAAGTAGCAGAGAAGAAGCAGAGAAGAAGAAGATGCAGAGTAGAAGAAGAAGAAGATGTAGAGTAGAAGAATATGTTCTTGTAGCATTTCTGTGCTTGTACTCAGAGTAGAAGAAGATGTAATCAGAGTAAAATGCAGTCTGTATGTTAGTGTTTTTACTGAATATTTGTGTGAATGATGAGTTTACTGATCTTGCTGCTGCAACTTGCCATGTCAATGAAACACATGATCTGTAGCTTACAGTTTTGCTTCTGAAATTACATTGTAGAACAGGAGACTGAAATTGGAATTACATTGTAGAACAGTCAATGAAACACATGGGACTGAAATTGGAGAACAGAGCTGGAGTCGACATGGAACTAAAATTTTCTAGCTGCAGCTTATAGTTCTGTTTCAGTTATTATCATGACTCCACACCATCAGTCATTGTATTGTGTGGTTCTAGCAACTAAAAACATCATGTCAAAGCTACTACAAATAGTGAAATGAAAATAACATGTCAAAGCAACATCATTGTCTCAAATCCACTGCTATATCTCACAGAATGGTGTATGTCACACAATCATTAACACGAAGTACATAAAGTTGTGTTTTAGTACCAAGAAATGAAAATTACATCTGAAAGCAACTGAAAATATCTTAAAAACTGACGGAATAAATTTATTGCAGGGATCATTTGGTGGTGAACACAGCTACATTTCCTCATTTGGTTCTCGTGCACTCTGACTCACAAGAACTTCCTGTGCATCTTCCTGTAGAATGAATGCATCATTCAGATCTGGGATGAATGTTTCAGCTTGTGTTCTTGTTGGCCGTGGTGCACTAAACTTTGTGATCTTGCTGTGCTTTTTTCTGCCTCTACTGCTTGTACCTTGTGCTGCTGTTTGAGTAGAAGATGTTCCTGATTCCCGTGGCGCACTGGACCTTCCTCTACCTCTTCTGACCAAATTACCTCTAGATGAAGCAGTGGTCACTCTAACTTTAGGCTGTGGAATACTATCTCTAGCTGCAACCACAAATGCATTTTCAGGCAGAGGGCCAAGCAGTCTCTCCATTGGCACATGTTCTTTTTTGCTGCCAAGTTATGGAGAAGAATGTTAGATGCAATTTCAGTTAGAAACAATTAGCTGCAATTAGTAATTTTTATTACCTGTTCTTGCATTTTATGGACCATGCTGTCAACTAGATTTGTAGGATCAAGCCTGGGGTCAGGAGTATGAGGTATGACATGCTGCACACACATAAGAGCAACAATTAATGAATATCAAAGGCCTACATCCAGCAAGAAATCCACTTTTGCAAGCATCATAACTCCAGTACAGAGTGGCCAAGTGCTGCTTATGTTCAGTGCTAGCAGGATCATTCACTGAATTTGTTGTCAAGAAGAACTTAGAACCAGGATTGCTCCTCCTAAGCTCCTGTCCATAATCCATGAGTAGTTGGAATTGTGCTTCCTCATCGCCATGTATACGTAGCAATGCAGCTTTTCTTGCTCTATCAAGCTTCCACCTTGGAGGGCACATTTTGAATTCCCTTCTCACTTTTGCAGCAAAGGTTGATAGATCCAGCTTCTGGTTGTCTATGAATTCATGCATGAAGGTATTTGTCAAAATTGTTGTTGTGAGTGCTTTGAGTGGCCAGCCTGCTTCACAACTGTGATTGCCTTCATACTGTGTGACTACAAACCCACCTGTCCTGCTCCTATCATTGGCTGTTTTCAGCATCCAAGTACAACCAGGAGCACACACAGCTTCTACTGTTCTCTTGTCATTCTTTGTCTTCTTTATTTGTACTCTATGCCTCACTATGTATTTTCCCAAAGCTTTTCTCACCTCATGCACTCCACTAAACACCATCCCTAGTCTGAAAGAAGGGTTTTCCGTTTCAACCTCTGGATTAAATGACTTAAAGTGCTTCAGCAATTTCTGTCTATCACCATCTCGAATGTTTAGCTCATCATCCTCTAGAGCATCCTCATCTTCATGATCCACAACAGTCTCCTTCTCATTGTGATCATTGACAGATTTGTCAATATTTTCTGCAAAAAGATCATCATCACCCTCATCAACTATGTAATCACTGTCATACAGCTCAAAATCACTGTCATCTTCACTCTCAACTGCAATATCCTTGAGCTTCCTCTTCTCTAGTACCACTTCAGTTTCAGCATCCTGATTGGTACACTTCCTCTTCTCTGATAGCAGTACGCAAGATGAACTCGATGCTCCAGCTTCAGCACTTTCTTCGGATCTAACCTTATCCTTCTCTGCTATAGCTGCTTTCCTGGCTTTTGGCATAGATGTAATTCTCACTGGAATATCTGGTCTAATTCTCCCGAAAAAGTCATTATGATCCACAAATAGGACAAGTGTTTTATGTTTCCAGCTTGCTTTGATCATTTGATAAATTACAGATTGGTCTTCCACCAGGACTAATCCATTCCAAATTTCCTTGTCTGGCAAACACCAATACACATGAAGTTTTCCATCTCGCTTCTCTCCCAGATTTCTCAATATTTCATCAATCCAGAAAAGAGACCAAGTATCTGCAGTGCAATTATCAAAATGTTCTGTTGTAGAAGACACATATTCCAAATTATCTTTCAAACCACAAAATAAGCCATTGTAGGCAACTTCAACTGTGAACATGCAGGTTTCTTCTCCTGCATTATTCAAAACTGTAGCAAATATTAGGATTCTTTATAAAATTTGCTCAAACTGAATGTAAAATATGCACAGAAACATGAATGTAAAAATATGCAAATAGCACAATTCTGCCTAAAGTTTGCTCAATTATGTCTAAAGTTTGCTCAGTACTATCAATCAGTCCACAGAAACACACACATGACAAAAACAAGAAGTACTAGCAATTGGAAATTTCGGTTACTGTACCAAATCTGAATTTTTTAGAAAAGTGCAGCCTTTACATCCAAACAGAGGATCAAATCTGGGCATAAGTAACACATAATTCCTCAAAATTTCGGCACTAACACACCATTCATACAGTATAGGCATTATTCCAAACATCCGACTGATCCAAGTAGGCAGAGAAGCTGCCTAGTGTATTCTTTGTTTCAGAATCAGGGTCTCGATCTCCATTTACTTCAATTGACTACTGTGGGGATGTGCACTTATGATCATGATTCTAAAAATACTCCTAGAAGAAAATACTACTTATGTGATGCGCGTGTGCTACTGTCCTGCTTAGGAGGATCGTTTGATCATTTGTTTCTTTCTTGCTGTACCAAGGGCGTGTTCGGAAGTGGTCCGCTCCGCCCAAATCCTTCGATCCGGCTCCGCGCGAGCGAATCCTGCGTTTCCAGTGGAGCAGATAACGTTCGGCACAGCTCCACCAAATTTCTGGGCCCTGGCGGCGCGACCTGGCGGCCCTTTTCAATCCAAGAACCAGATCGAGGGCGCGTCCTGGCGGCGCGACCTGGCGGCCCGACCTGGATGGAGGCGGCGCGACCTAGAGGTGGCGCGTCCTGGAGGCGGAGCTTGCGGCGTGGCGGCCGGAGGCGGAGGCGGAGGAGAGGAGAGGGAGCCGAAGGCGGGCGGCCGAAGGCCGGAGGCGGAGGAGAGGCACGGGGGGTGAGGGACGAGTGGAGGGGTTGAAAGAACAAACAATGCCCGAGATGTCGCCTAGAGGGGGGGGGGGTGAATAGGCGATTAAAACTTTTTCTAATTAGGGGCTTGATAATTACGGAATAAAACTATGTGTTTAAATTAACAAGCCACCAACCTAATATGCTAGGGTTACCTATGTGCACCAACAACTTATGCTAAGCAATTCAAGCAACAAGGAGATAGCAAGATAAGAACTTCAAGCACGAAGGCTATCACAATGTAAATTGCATAAGAAACGCTCGGGTATAGAAATAACCGAGGCACGCGGAGACAAGGATGTATTCCCGAGTTCCTCCTTGTTAAGGGAGTACGTCTCGTTGGAGGGGTGTGAGCTCGCCACAAGAGGCCTACTCAAGATGCCACAAAGGCCTCACCCTATTCTCCGATGAACCTCACCCAAGGGATTGGTTCACCTTCCACTATCGGAATCCTTCGGGGCGGATTCCGGAGCCCTTTACAACTTCTCTTGGGGCACACACCCACAACTCAATTGGGGGCTCCCAAACTCGTGCCGAAGCTTCACAACTCGAAGTCTTCGCGGCACCTCCAAACCGTCTAGGGTACACAATGCACCCAAGAGGCACAAAGCTCTTGGGAACACAATGCACCCAAGAGTAACAAGCTTCTCAACGTCGATCCTCACGTATCACCGTAGGGAGAGCAACCCGATGCAACTAATGCAAGAGGCAAGAACACACAAAGTGGTCAAGTTCTTCACTCCGAAATCCAACCAAAGCAACTAATGCTATGGAGGGATTTGAGAGGAAGAACAAAGGGAAGAACACAAAGCAACCCTAAATCTAGATCCACTAAGTTCCCCTCACTTAGAGGAGGATTTGATTGGTGGAATGGTAGATCTAGATCTCCTCTCTTGTTTCCCTAAAGATGGGCAAGAATCATTGGAGGGAAGTGGAGGAATCAAGCTCTCAAAGATGTGCAACAATGGAGGAGAGAGAGAGCAAGAGGTTTTCCAAGAAGCTTCGGACCGTTGGGGAAGAAGGGGTACTTAAAAAGGTGGCCCAAAAATCTGGCCGTTGGGGGACTTGGCAGCTGCTCAAAACCCGCAGCACCGGAAGTACCGCCAGGAGGGCCGGTACTTCCGGCCTGCACTTCTTTCTTCAGTCAACGACTTCTTCAGGCGCGCTCCAACCCGCAAGATCGGAAGTACCGCTGCGGCGGCCGGTACTTCCGGTGGCACGGTAGTACCGGGGCTACTTCCGGCCAAAAACCGGGAGACTCCAAAACATCCAGAACCTAAAAAAATAAGCGGAAGTGCCTCCGGAAATTTCCACCGGAAGTAGAGAGCGGAAGTACCGCCACGGTCACCGGTACTTCCGGTGGCCCGATACTTTCGGTTCTACTTCCGGTCCAAATTTCGGGGGAACTCAAAGTTCCAGTACCTGGGAAAAATAAGCGGAAGAGGGACCGGAACTGGGCACCGGAAGTGCCCAGCGGTAGTACTGGTCCAGGGACCGGTACTTCCGGCCAGCAGAGAAAACTGGCAAACCCTGAAACTGAATAACTTTTGCGTGGCAACTCCGAATCGAGTGAATCCAATTTTGTTGGAAAGAGGACGACAAGAGCTTACACTACAAAAAGTCAAAATATTGAAACAAGCCAGGGAGATTGTGCAAAGGGATGGAATGGTGAGACCTTTCCAAGCGGATGAACCGGCAAAATCTCCAACACCGAAAACGCACAAGTTTTTCATCAAGACTCCGTTTTCTATGATCCTGGGCTTGTTTCGAAGATAATCACAAGCCCTACAAGATCATGCATATACACATCATAGTCTATCATGTGAGGAGGAAAACATAAGGAGAGAGTTTGACCTCTTGTAGAAGAGACAAACCGGTAAAACCTCCGATATCAAAAACGCAAGAAGATATTCATGAGATCCGTTTTTGATGAACTAGAGCTTGGTATGGAGATGAACACAAGCTCTAAATTCTCACATGGATAAAAGCCAAATAAGAACCAATAAAGATGATTGCATGGATGCAAAGGTTTGAGCTCTCCACGAACGATACGATCACGATACTCGGTCGAGAGCCCCTCTTGATAGTACGGCTATCTATCCTATAATCCGGTCTCTCACTAAACATCATGAGACCGGTAAAATAAAAAGCCTATCAAGAACATACCTTTGCCTTGCGCATTAATCCACTTGAGGTCGATGAAGACGATCTTCATCTCCTCAAGACAAACCACCTTTCTTGATTGCGCCTTGCTTGGTGAAGATTCACATGACGCTCCCCCATACACCAAGATGGGGAAAGCACTCTTCGGCATATCTTCACTTCGACTTGAGTGTCGATCAACCCGCACTTAGCCTTGATCAACACAAACCTTTTCTTCCCTAGAGCTTGACTCCAACAAATGGAGATCAAGCAAAGCACCTTGACTCCAACACATGGAGACAAGCTTGGCCTTGATCAACAAATGATCTTCTAACCTTGACCTTGACTCCAACCAATGGAGACAAGCACGCAAATGGACACCTATAAATATAGCTCAATGCAAATATTAGTCCATAGAGATTGTCATTAATTACCAAAACCATGCATGGGGGCAACCATGCACTTTCAGGGGTGAGGAGCACGGGTCGGGTGAGGAAGGAGTGGGTGGGCACGGGGTCGGGTCGCTCGTCTGTCGAACCGGCCAGTTTCCACTTGGCGTTGACAGTTCGGCCGTAAATACGAGCTGCTCCGCGAACAGCTGCTCCGTGGAACTGGGAAAGAGGTGCTCCGCCGTTTGTGAACGAAATTGGGTCGCTCCGGGGATCCAGCTTCCAGAAGCTGGCGTGTTCGGTGCTGCTCCGAGCCGGAGCACCGCGGAGCTGGAGCGCGGAGGGTTGCCGAACACGGCCCAAGTCTGAATTTTTCAGAAAATTTCAGAACTTCACATCCGAACAGAGGCTCAAATCTGGGCATGAATAACACACAATTCTTCAAACTTTCGGCACTAAAACACCATTAAAACACTACGGACATGATTCCATTCGACTTGAACCAGTAAAAATCGCTAATTTCCTCTCCATAACGCACGCACTAAACCCATACCAAAGCCCGCAGGAAGCAACAAGCCTACGCGATCGAAGACACCCAGCGACGTCTGGGACATTTAACTCGATGTTATCTCGGTCCCTTCCACCGGCGTAGACCTCCTCCACCCGCCATTGATGATCTTCAAACCTGAGCCCATCCACGCCCTACCGCGGCCGGCCTCGACCAAATCATGCGCGACAAGAACTACAGTCGAGAGACAAAATCAACTTACTGTACGCCGGCGGATCTTCATTGAACTCCCGGTATCTCATCTCCGACGCTGGCGGAAAATGGCCGCCGTCACCGAGCCCACCGTCGCCGAGCTTCTCTGCTTCGATTACGCACCAGGTAAGGAAAGAAGGGGCTAATTGCCTATAAACGTGGATCGCCAACTGCCACGCCTGGGAGGATCGTGTTGTAATTTGCGCAAAGTTTCAGGTGTTTTCTGCAAAGTAACATGCCAGCGTGGCGTCCACGTGTCGTGATCAGAGGCAGCTAGGACTAAAAAGTTCACCCTAAGCAAGTTGTGGTACTAACAACGTTTAATTTGCAAGATGTGGGACTAAAAAGTCCAAAGCGTGCAAGATGTGGGACTAAAACCGTTAAATCCTCTTATTATAAATGACGGATCATCCAAGGTGGCGATAAAAATCAGCTAACAAAAGACATAAGTTTTTATAGACATCTAATGTTTTAAAATGACGCCAACCACCATGTCTGAAAATAGCCCGAACGACCGTCATCAATCAAGTCGTAACCACGTTTAACCGTTACTAGTAGAATTGCATGAAATTTCGATCACCTGAAATTTCATACGCGAGAAGAAGAGATGGCGGCGTCGAGTCGTGCCTACAATTAAAGCGAGCGACAGCGACTAGCCGGCCGGCTGGTGCCCGGTCCGTTCGCCGCAGCCTAAAGTTGTAGCCACGCGCGCGATTGGCACGGGGTGAATGGTGATGGGGTAGGGGCGTTCGAAAACACTTTCCCGCCCACAAGATTTCCTAGTACGTCCACCGCTACAGCTGTAACAGCGACCTGCTAGTCCACCCGCTCCGTTGTGTGATGTGGACACACGCACCCGTGCCGGCCGGTTCGCCGCAGCCGCGCACGATGAACCGCCGACGCCCGACGCTGCTCAAGTTGAACCTGAAAAGTACGTACGCCAAAACACTTCCGCCTTTACTGCAGCTACCAGCTGTGACTCTCTGAAGTGCACGGACGGTGGCCGGCCGGTTACGTGCACGAACCAACGATCCCGACGCCGACCGGTCGCCGGCGTGCATGCTCTCCTGCAGTTTCAGACGAGCAACCGATGCGTCGAGCCGCTGACGCGTAGGAACATAGACTGAAGACGTACGTGATAGCGAAATTTCCAGCGCGCGGCCGCTTTTTTTACAGCTACCGAGAACATTCATTCAGGATAACAATTGAAAATTGGACACGCACTGCGTATGCTCAATAGTGCAACTCAAATCACTCTTCATCCGGGCCAGCGGCGCACTGTATCGTCTACGCGAAGGAATGATTATATTTAGAAAAAGACATTACAGCGCAAATAGTATCGTGCACGGCTAGCTGTATCTGCAAGCGCGCCAAGCCTCCGGTCCATCGGACACGATCGATCGAAGAAAGGCGTCGTCACATGCATGGCCTCTCGTTGTGTTGCGCAGGACCCGTTGCGTTTCATTTGGGTCCGACCGCCAAGCGGACCTAGTACGTAGGAAAGAAGACGAGATGATTTCAAGAAAGCCCGCGACACCCGCAGGCGTCACCATCACTCCTTCCTCCTGCGGCCTTGACTCCGGAGGGAAATCTCAGATCGGTGATCGGGCGATGGAGACGCTTTGCGTCTCTTTCCTTCTTGGGGGCATCGTCTCGGAGTCACCTACAGCTGGGGTTCGGTTATGAGGGCTTGTGGCCGGGCAGCTCTGCTAGGTCCAAGGGTGCAGTTTGGCAAAGATGATGCGTCGAGCTAAAGTTGGGTCGCGGCGGGGCTTCGTTAGTCGGTCTTCCTGACGTGTCCGATGGGGTTGTTCTCAGTCGGCGCAAGTCCTGCATATTTCCCTTTTGAAGCTCGTCGCCGGATTCGGAGATGTCTGTCCTTGGCGCGTGTGGCCAATTGTTGGCATAGGCCGGCATGGGGTCCGATGCCGTCTGTGAGGCTATGTTTGGGAAGCTGCGGATGATGTCGGAATCGCCGCCTCGGGGAGGTGTGTCGACGAAGACGCTCTGCGGCAACCTCGGCTCTGTCTGGGAAGCTGCGATTGATGTCGGAATCGCCGCCTCGGGGAGGTGTGACGACGAAGACGCTTTGCGGCAACCTCGACGCGGTCTCCTTGTGCGTTGGTGTTTCGTGTGGTTAGCCAGGTTGGCTGTGGTGGTGTGCCTAATGTGGTCGTGTTCCATGACGACATTGATGCATTTGTACGGATTTTCGGCTGGTTCCCCTGCAAATGAACCGGTCAGTTCTATTCGACTTTTTTAAATAAAATGAGGCAAATTACCCGCGCATGCCAATTAAATGGAGCGGCAGCGACTAGCCGGCCGGTGCCCGGTCCGTTCGCCGCCGCCTAGCTAAAGCTGTAGCCACGCGCGCGCGCGATTGGCACGGGTGGCGACCCTGCCTAGGGAGGTTACCATGTGTTGACCTGGAACCTTTCGAAATAAGCACTTTTCTGCCTAGGTATTTCCACAGCAACAGGGACCAGGCAGTCCACCGGGGCCGTTGTGTGATGTGAGTCTTTTTCGATAAAGAGATTTTATTACTTAAAAAGTTTTAAGTGTTGCATCCGGTCTCTACATTTATGAGTCTATGTACTCTGCATACACACACTTGCTTGTTAAGTGTGAGCACGGTAAAGAGAAATACAGTACGTCTAGCTTGGTGCAGGTGCATGCAAGCTGCCATGAGCTGATCACCGCGCGCGGGATGACTTGAGCGCTGACGATTGACCAAGACGCGGCGCAGAGAGAGCACACGGGTTTCTTTCCGGCACGCCGGTGCACCAATGCTGCTAGCCTCACCATGCATGCATCCGGCTTTGCTACAAAGCGCAGTGCCAGCACAACCGCACGTTGTTGTGGCTAGCTGCGTGCACGAGGCGTCGTCGGTGAGTCCCGAGACGCGACGGCGGAGAAAATCGGCAGATTTCCCTTCCAGAAAATCTTGCACCTGATCGAAAGAACTACTAGTTCGTTGCTGTTGTGCAACCAAGCAATAGTAGGGCTGGCGGATCTTGCAAATACTGCAGCAGGAATCTGAATCCAGCACACGTTACCGCTCTGCTGAAAAGTGAAAACAGTAGGCAGATGACCCAGAGCATATACAGGATCGTCTCGATGCCTCTGTTAGGACCCTCTAGGCGCGCGCGATCGGTGTATGGGCGATGAGGGGTGAGGGCGGCGTGCGAGTTTACACAGCGATGCGCGACTGCTAGCTCGCAGGCAAGCCTTGCGAAAAGTGCACGGGCGGTGGCCGGCCGGTTACGTGCACGAACCAACCAACCATCCCGACGTCGACCGACCGCCAGCAGGCTCCTGCAGTTTCAGACGAGAAACCGATGCTGCAGCCCACGGTAGCAACGCGTGGTCTGCTGCTCAGCTCAGACACGGTAGACCTGGCCATGGGCCGGGCCGGGCCTAGAAAAGCCCGCAAAAGAAAACCTAGACCCATGCTCACCCAGGCCTTGTCGGTGGGCCTAGAATTCAGGCCCAAGCTAGGCCCATTTGCTGAAAATAGAGGCGGGCCTAGGGCCGTGGGCCGGGCCTCTTACTTAAATCGCCCATATGTGAAGCCCAAGCCCGGTCCTACCAATTCTTTGGGCTTAAAATACAGGCTAGGCACACCCACGGGCCTCAAAAAACAGGCCCAAGCCCTGAAATTTTGGGCCGGCCCTGGACGAGCCGACTAGGCCGGGCTTCCCATGGCCAGGACTACACGGCACCGACTCAAAAGGACAGTCACTGCCTCTGTTGCAATTGCGGCCTTGCAGGATACGAACTTCAGAGGAAAATTAACAGCTAAGCACTAGGAGGCGAGTTTGGTAGATTGCAAACCTCTAATTTTGGCCCGCCAGCTGTAAAACCCCAACGTTTGGATACCTGTATGGGGTTTCCGGGTCAGACTTTCCAGGTGCAATGGTTAACTAAAAACCAGCCCCAGCGGCTGGCCCATTCTCTCCTCCCTCGCCCTTAAAGCTTGCTTCCCCTCACTCTAGCTAAACTCACTTCATCTTCTTCCTTCTAATCAATGCTATTATGCTCGATTCAAAATACACTCTACATGAAAATGATGCGGATTAACGATGTGGTTTCATTCTGACAGTCGGATTCGACTTTAATTAACCGTTAACTTGTAATTTCGTGTTCATGCTTGGAGGATTTTTAGATTAATTTCACCGTTTAAAATTTCCTTAGACGAGTAGCTTCACCTCGCCATTTCGCACAACTCTCATGTTGTGAGTTTTCTGTTTTGATGGTCGTAGTCGAATATATCTAGTACTGTATGTGTACGTATTTAGAGTGCTTGGTGTACACATCTTCTTCAACCCTCGTTCAACAGCCATTCGTGTGTCATCCACTGCGTTGTTGTAGCAGCAGCTAGTAGGCTCCGATTGTCCGTGGTCTGCACTCTATCGCCGTCATATGCAGCCACCGCGAACTTCGCTGATGACCTCTGCAGCCGCCGCCCGCGCCGTCGTCAGGCTCGCCGCTCGTCATGGATATGTCACACACGAGTTCGGCTACCTCCATCCCTGGTCGCCCGCACCGTCGTCAGGCTCACCGCTCGTTATGGATATGTGATGGTGAGAGGTAACTACACCTAAGTACAAAGAGGTGAGAGAAATCATCACTGAAAACATAGCATGATGTTTGGTTTAGCTGCACACAGTCGGCCTGGCTACAGGTCTTACAGGCTACCAAACAATGTGTATAACATGGTTTTCACTATGTCTCTCAAAAACCAATCGCACAAAAACCAGGCCCCAGCGAGCCCTAAAGTCAAAGCAGGCTAGCAAACGATTCACAAGCAGGGTAGTTCGTATTCACATTTTGATTTTCGTCGCCTCCGTCCATTCTCTCGTTTTCAAAGGACCGACTAGACTAACACTGCCAAAATTGTTCTCCTACACAAACTACAGATGCTAAATCTGATGCGATTATCATCTCAGCTCAGTCGTCCCACTCTGCCAGTCCGTCGGATCAGCCGATCAGGATTCGACGGCCGCGCGCTCTGTCCGAGATTGCAACAGCCCCGCCACCACCAGTCTGGCGACATCAATCCCATCCGCGTCATTTTCGTGCTTTGTCTCCAGTAGGGAATCAATCCAACAAATTTCCTTTCTTACTTCGATGGATCGAAGCGCCACTCCACGATGGATCACTCACTCGTGTCGCACTAAGGAATGGTCGTCAGATCGGGGGCAAACCGCGGCTGCATCCTCCCGGCGCTCTTGGCGCGCACCGCCGGCCGCCTCTTGGCTACTAGAGCCGGCAATGTCTTGTAGGCGGTGGCGATGGTCTGGTCGACTTTCTCCGCCGGCGTGGCGAACGCGAGTGGCGATACGGAGCTTGCGCGGCTGCGCCGTCCGCCGGCGGTGCTGGCCTTCTGGACGAGCGCCGCGGACGCCCTCACGGCGACCGCGGCGACCTCCTCCCGCCGGAGCCCGTTGCGTCCAGCCTCGGCCGGGAGCACGAAGTAGATCTGACCGGAATGGAGCTGCTCGGTCCCAGCCACCGCGGAGACGTCGCCCTCGAATCCCATCGCATCAGCGTCGCACAGGAACCAGCCGGCTCCTGCGTCCACGGAGTCCTCGAGGACTCGCGCCGCTGTAGCAGGGGGGTCGGCAGGAGCACCATCGCCGTCGACACGGCCTGCCTGTCGGCCCGTACCGTCGTCACAGATGTAGCAAGATTTAATCAACAACGAGGTAAACGTCGACGGTCTCTGGCGCTTAACCGTGACTAGGGATGGCAATGGGTACCCTGTACCTGCGTACCCTGCGGGTAAAAACCCCATTAGGATAAGGGTTTGGGACTAAAAAATACCCATGGGTATATAAATAGGAAATTCTTGTGCCCATCGGGCAGAGCGGGTACGGGCATGGGATTGCATAACCCATACCCGCGTGCCCTTGTACCCATATAAATTATGTCAACTGGGACTTAGTTTAATTAAACATAACCTAATTTTCTAATCCTACATAGGCACTAGGCAGGTCAACTCAAGGAGAGCCACGATCGATCGGACGGTATACGTACATGCTTCAACTCCGTCCCATAATCCCGTGACCTATAGGAGTAAATAGCGCTAGATTAAATCCCTAGTAGGTAATTGCTGCCTGCCATACGCAGATATGTTGCGTCGCTGCTACGCATCTCTCCATCGGGATCTCTATATTTTGTGTGTTGTTGTTTATGACTATGTATGGTCACATTATCTCAGCTCTTTTTTTTTTTGGCTCAACTGATATTTGTTGCAAATGCGGGTATTTTTACCCGCGGGTATCCCTTTACCCTGCCGGGTGAAGGGTATGGGAAAAAATTGTACCCGCTTACGGGTATGGGTACGGGTGATGGGCAAGCTCGAGGGACACGGGTAAGGGTATGGGGTGGCTCCACCCGCACCCATACCCTGCGGGTGCCATCCCTAACCGTGACGAACGCGGACCTGCACACACTCAAACAATTACTTTGCCCACAACGGCAGGAAGGTTGTCAATCTTCCCGGTCTGCTGAAAACAAAGCGGTTAAACGTATAGTGTAATGAAATGATTTATGAAAACGGACCAGCGAGTAAGTGATAATGGAAACCAAGTAAACGAGGTTGTAAACAATGTAAAAAGATGGACCGGGGGCCATGAGTTCACTAGCGGTGTCTCTCCAATAAATAAAATACTCATATGAAGGATAAACAAATTACAGCTGACCAATTGACAGAATTATGACACACACTTAATCTAGCTATATCAAAGTGTTCATGGTAATATTCATGTAGGCATCACAACAAGTAACAAAGACCGCCATCCGACTGCATCTTTGTCTAAAAAGTCCATCTAGGGATTGCTATCCAGCACGTCACCCATCGGTATTAATTTGCAAGCAACAGATAATTGCATTAAGTAAAGTGTATGATGTAAGTAACATTTATAATCACGTAGACATAAACATTGCTGTTTTACCCTTAGTCACAACAGCACACCCTCGTCCTTAGACGTTTCTGTCACTCGTGCCCAGTCACAAAGGTGGCATGAACCAACTATCTAGCATAAATACTCTCTCTTAGAGACACACGCAATTACTTGGCCAAAGCAACTACACACATCGGAGAGCATGCAAGAACATAAATTAGCATATAAGAATCATGCACAATCAGATCATAACTTCATAATCCATCGGATACCAGCAAACACATCATATAACATTACAAATAGTCGATCTTGATCATGTAGGGCAGCTCACAAGACCATAAACATGAAGCACAAGGGAGAGAGACAACCATCTAGCTACTGTCATGGACCCGTAGTCCAAGATGGAACTACTCACACTTCATCCCGGCGGAAGGCATGGCGATGTAGAGCCCTCCGGGATCGATCTCCCCTCCAGCTTAGTGCTTCAGAATCTCACCGAACTAGGGTTCGAGGGTGGCGGCGACGTCGGGTCGTGTTTTTAGAAAATAATCGTCGCCCCCGATGATTTTAGGTCAAAGGGGTATTTGTAGGAGTCGGAGGGGGACGAGGCGGTGGACAGGGTGCCGTTGCGGGTCCCACCCGCTGGTGCAGGTGGGGTCGCGGCCACAACCCGTCCAGGGCCCCTGGGTGGCCCCCTAGGTCGCCCTTCGGTCTCCGGCTTCCTTTCGTCGAATAAAAAATCCTTATAAATTATTGTCCGATTCCAAAAATATTTTTCGAAGTAATATTTCTGAAATGGGTCGATCCGATGGATGCACTGGCCAGGAAAGGACGAACAGGACGGAGCATTCTCCATTTGCGAATTCAAACAGATAAAAAATGACCCAAAGCTGGTCCGTTTGCCCCACGCTGACCCCCCTGAAAATTAAAGCACGTACCACAAAACACTTCCGCCTTTCTTGCAGCTAGCTAGCTCATCGCGACATGTGAGTCCACACGGCCATGCTCAAACAGTGCAAGGAGCGCGGGCGGTGGCCGGCTGATTACGTGCACGAACTAAACCAACGATCCCGGCGTCGACCGATGGCCGGCAGGCTCCTGCAGTTTCAGACGAGCAACCGATGCGTCGCGCGTGGACGCGTACCGAAGAGTCGACATCATGCATGCTGCAGCCGAGCTCTCTGCAGAGTGAAAATTCAGGTCGGGCGGACACGTTGGCTATAGCTGGCCACCGCTGATGAAGATGTTGCACGCGGCGTAGACCGCACGAGCCAACATCAAGCTACCCACGCACGGGGCTGACTCGCTCTCGCAGTACAAGGGACAGAGAGGAGAAGCTACGACCGTCCACTGTATCCATCCGGCTGAGCTGAACCGAGCTGCGAGAGGTATCGATCGATGCTCTGCTGCCCAGATCAGACACGACACCCACCCAAAATCAGAGGGAAATTAGCAGCAGAGCATTAGATAGTACTCCGTAGGTGTTTAGTAGAAATCCAGAAACAGGGTACTAGTTCATATTCACATTTTGATTTCGTTGCCTCCATTCTCTCAGTTTCCAAAGGACCAACTAGTCTAACACTGCCAAGAAAATTCTCCTACAAACTACTAATGCTAAATCTGATAGTACGATTATCCTCAGCTCACTAGCTCAGTCCTCCCACTCCGCCAGTCCGTCAGATCGGAATCCGACGGCCGGCCGCTCTGGCCGGGAGTGCAACAGTCCCGCCACAGCCAGGCTGGCGACATCAAATTCCGCCCGCCCGCATTTCTTGCTCTGTTCCGTCTCCAGAATGGAAATCAATCCCGCAAATTTCCGTTCCCGCTTTGATCCCGCGAGACGCCGTTCCATGACGATGGATGGATCACTCACTCATGTCGCACTCGGGAATGGCGGTCAGATACGGGGCGAACCGCGGCTGGATCCACCCGGCGCTTTTGGGGCGCGCCGCCGGCAATGTCTTGTAGGCGGCTGTCTGGTCGACCTTCTCCGCCGGCGGGGCGAACACGAGCGGCGACACGGAGCCTGCGCGGCTGCGCCGTCCGCCGGCGGTGCTGGCCTTCTTGACGAGCGCCGCGGACGCGCTGACGGCGAGCGCGGCGACCTCCTCCCGCCGGAGTCCATTGCGTCGGGCCTCCGCGGGGAGCACGAAGTAGATCTGGCCCGGGCGGATCTCCTCGGGGCCAGCCACGGCGGACACGGCGCCCTCGAACCCCATCGCGTCGGCGTCGCACAGGAACCAGCCGGCTCCTGCGTCCACGGAGTCGTCGAGGACTCGCGCCGCTGTAGCAGGGGGCGGGTACTCCCGCAGCTCCCCCGTCGGCAGGAGCACCATCGCCGTCGACGCGGCCAGCCCGTCGTCCCGCACCGCTGTCACGGCTGCCCCGCCGCTAGACATGCAGAGCCCCATTGTTGTGGCGTCTGGTTTGTTCTTCCAGCTGTGAACTTGTGTAATGTTGAAGTTGCTGCTGTGAAGTGAGAAAGAAATGGTGAGATGGAGATGGAGGCTTTGGTAGGAGCAGCTTATATATAGGAGGGGCGAGGAGGGAGAAGGAGATTTTTGTCGCGAAGCTTTGGGAAGGGAGAGCGCGACGGGCTGGGGGCAGAACCGCAGGACAGCGTGCGTGGACTCGGGATATTTTATTATCTACCACTGTATATCCCTTTCTCTGTATTTTCAATTTCTGTTATTACTGCTGCTATCTGGTCTGGTAGTGGAGCTGCCTGTACGTGATGACTGATGAGTACGTATGTACCGAATCTTTAGACGGTGCCAATTAAAGACAGTGAGATTTAAACTAGAGTAATAGTATAATAGCTAGATTAAATATTGTACTTACACTACTCGGCTCCAAATTTAAGCAAAACTAGCTAGGTTGCTTTGTACGTCAGACTATATGGTCTTGCTCATAATCTAGTTTACATAGAGCAGCTTCATTTCTTAACGAAAAAAAGAAGCGGAGAACCGTGGGTCTCTGGCTGTGCTAGAAAGAAAGCCCCATAAAAATCCATCTGCCGCATATCGTAGTGGGGACTGGGCAGTACACACTAGCTACGTACTCCGTAGACCACAAGTTGACTAATGGACGTGTTCATTCTCCATATGGATCGGCAGGGGCAAGAAAATTTCGCCGCATATCATATCTTTTGGGGACGTACTGCTACATATAGGAGCAACGTAGCTATCATTGCTTTGATGAAAGCTGCCCCGTGTTTCAAAAGGAAAAAAAAAAAAATGAATGCTGCCGAGAAAGGAAAGCGAGAACCAGTGGGCGTCAAAAGCGGTCGAGATGATGAAACGGTTTTCGCAAAAACTCGTGTGCGTTTCAGCTACTGCTGGTGCTAGTGCCTTTTCCCAATGGTTTATTTCCTCGGGACGAACGGCAACACGCCGAGATATAGCCAAAAAAACAGCACCCATGCTGGAATAAAACGTTAGTATGATAAAATTTCCACATTATTTAACCCTGCAAAACAAGGATGTATGGCAGGTTATAGGTTTGTTTAATACTGTGGACGTGTTTGGTTCGCAGGTTTTGCTCCGGTACCTCATTTAAACGTGTTTGTTTCAGATCCTTTGTAGACAGATGCTCTGTAAATAAAAACCACCGTAGTCTAATCCTGTTACCGCTCGACCCCCACCGGTAACAGATCGCGATACCAGAGGAGAAAGCCCTCTCGCTCGCGACCTCGCTACCATCCCGGCCGCCCTTCCGTCCAACTCCCCTCGGCCGAGTTCGGCGCCGACGCCGACGTGGTGAAGTTCGGCCCTGAGGTGCTGCTCCAGAGCGTCATGGCCAAGGCGTGCAGGGACCTCGGTCCCGGTCCCGGGTCGCCGCTCCCCACCGCTGGGAACCACTCCCCGTTCCAGCTCTCGCGCCAGAACTCTGGCCGCGGCGGCACACCGTGCCCTCTATCAGTGTCCTCGCCGTCGTCGTGGGCCCTTGCGCCGGCGTTCTCGAGGAGCAATGAGGACATGGTGAGCCTGGTGAACAGCGGGGCTGGACCGGCGCTGTTCTTTCCTCGTGTCATGGATGACTTCCAGCTGCAGGAGGAGCTCGCGTTCATAAACGACGGAGCCATGAACTCGGCGCACCAGCTCCGGACCTTCGACGGTGGGGAGTGTCGGAGCCCAGGCCCAGGTGTTGGGGTTATGCCGAACAGGTACCCTCACGGATATGGAGTTAAGCCAGAATACCAGGGTGGCCCATAGTGGTGATAAGCCGAATTCCGGCTTATCGGGCGGCCCAGTATGATGAAGCGCAGTAGGCCCATCCGGCTAAGGAAGGTTCTAGAAGGCGGCTGGTATTGCGGAAGACTTAGCCCACAAGACAAAGCCCAAGCCGGATTAGTTTAGGACTCTGACTTAGTCGGTAGGTTTTCTCCTGTAAGCCCTAGGCCGGACGCCTTTATAAGCCGGCCTACGGGACGCCTTAGGGCACGCACTCTTGATACAAGCCCTCTCGACGAGAACCTCTATCTCGGCGAGATCTCACTGTAACTCGGCGATATTGCCTATATAGTGATTTATAGCAACACGTAGGATCACGCCACCGTCGTGTGATCCGAAGCTGGGTAAACTTGCGTCCATCCCGAAGCCGGAATCCCCAACTTCTCCAAAACCCCTCGCTCTACCTAGCTCGATGGCACCCCTGCCGCGGCTAGATTCGACAATACCACGACACCAGGCGACATGTTCCCGTACGGCCACGGCTGGGCGAACGGCGGCGTCCTCGGGCACCGCCGGAGCGCGTCGGCGAACGAGGCCTGCCTCGGCGGCGACAACTTAGGCAGGAAGACGTGCCTGTATTACGTGCGCGGGTTCTGCAAGAACGGGAGCAGCTGCAGGTTCGTCCACGCCGGCCGCCTCCTCGAGGACGACACGCGATGAGGAGTATCTACGCCGCCACACGACGAGCGAGTAGGGGCGGCGCCGCCACGCGACGAGTGTAACATCCTGGGGGTTTTCCCCAAATTAAATTTTGTTTGTTATTTACTTTTTCGCATCATCATGTCATCATGCATCATGAGCATTGCATTTTTGGGGCTTGAAAACTATTTTTCTAAAAACCCTATTTTGTTTTGTTAATTTTGTCGCAAAGGTCTTATCGAGACGTTCGTCTCCGTTTTATAAAATTAATTGCCAAATTATTTTGCAACAGAAAATAAAAATGTTTTGAGAGAGAGTAGCCCAATCCAGCCCAAGCCCATCTAACCTCCAAACCCGAACCAGCACAATTTCCTCCAAATAAAAATGTTTGATATCATTTTATGGATTTATTGGACACCTATTAATTGTGGCAAAAGTGCACAATTTTACATTTTGATGTGTAGGAAAATTGACAAGAACGCAAATGGAGCCTGAAGGTGGAACCCTGAATCTGTCCCCACCAGATACTTTTCAAAGATGTCCCCGAACCGACCTGAAGACGAGGTCAAATCAAAAAAGTTTTGTCGTAAAAGTTTCTGGAAATTTTCTGCTGATCGTTGTGGACCTGGACTTCGTCCAAAATGGGGCCCACAGTGTCCAGACGCGGCCCAAAAATCAACCGCGGCCAGGGGGCACCTGGCCGCCTCCTCCACCGCCTTGGGTCGACTCTTCGCCTATAAAGACCCTCCTGACCTAAAAATGACGACCCCTGGTCGATTTCTCCAGAAAAGTTCCCGAACTCCGCCGCCACCAAAAACCCTAATTCGGGGGGAGGGGGGACATAAGTTCCTCTTCTAGCACCCTGTCGGGATTGGGAATTGCCCCCGGAGCCATCTTAATCGCTGTTGCTGCCTCCCGTGATGCATCGGCAGTAGTCCTTCATCGGGGCTGAGGGCTCTACTAGTACCTATGTGGTTATATCTCCCTCTTCCATGGTGTGATCTTTATGTGATCGTGAGCATTGTAATATAGTTGAACTCATGGATGTTTTTCCCCTTCATTATGTATGGATATGTTGCTCAATTTATCTAGTATAATTTCCGGAGTCAATGTTGACAACACAAAGCCAAGGTGACAGTGTGGGTGGCGTGTGTGGTGTTCGGACTTTAGGGTGTGATAGACCTACGCATGAATTGTGGTGGCCGAACTTTGAGGTGTGCTTTTGTATCCCTACACGGTTTTCTCCGAGCAACGTCTTTGTTACATGATGTTAGAGGAAGTTTTTTATGTGTCCAATTATGTTACAACTGTTGAGAGAGTCCACTATTGAAAGTAGGATCCCTAGGCCTTGTTTCCAATCATCGGAACACCGTTTCTAGTCACTTTTATTGCATGTTTCCTTGCTGCCATTTTTATTACAGAATTACAAATTCACCTTTTACCATCCATATCACTTGTATTTTACCGTCTCTTTGCCGAACTAGTGCACCTATACAACTGACAATTGTATTAGGTGTGTTGGGGACACAAGAGACTTCTTGTATCTTAATTGCAGGGTTGCTTGAGAGAGGATACGTTCAACCTCTTCCTCCCGTGGATTCGATAAACCTTGGGTTACTCACTTAAAGGAAAATTGCTGCTGTCCTACAAACCTCTGCACTTGGAGGCCTAACATTGTCTACAAGAATAGAAGCGCGTAGTAGAAAACTTGGAGGCCCAACACTGTCTACAAGAATTGTAAGCGGCACTCACACTCCGGCAACGAAGCTCTTTTCTTGCCAGGGAGGTGTGTGCTTGAAGGTATCTTCTTTAGATCTTGCAGTTAAATATTTTTGTTTCTTGTTTATTCACTAGTTCGATTTAATGGAAAACAACAACAAAATTATAGAGCTTTATATAATTTATCTTGAAATTGGTCATGATGGTTTTGAAGAGAAAATAAAAAACCTATGGAACTTTATTTGCATAATAATCATGCTAGTAGCAATGTTATTAGTATGATTTCTTTGAATGCCATTGTTGCTAATTCTATGGAAAATTGCAAGCTTGGAGATGCCGATTTTGATGAATATGATCTTTTTAGTCCCCTAAGCTTTGAGGAGGAAATTTGCTTTGATGATACTTTGCCTCCAATATATAATGATTATAATAATTGTGATATATTAGTTACACCTACTCTTGAGGATAAAGTTTATTTTGATTATGATATGCCTCCTATATATGATGTTTACAATGCTGAATGTGATATTTTCAGTCCATCTATTATTGAGGATAAAGTTTGTTATGATTATACTATGCCTCAAAATTATGATGATTACAATGATGGCTGTGATAGTTTTGCTCCCACTATTACTAATGATAAGGACTATATTTATGTGGAGAGTAATAATAATTTTATGCTTGTAGATCATGATAAGAATTTTTTATGTGATGGCTATATTGTTGAGTCTATTCATGATGCTACTAAGAATTATTTTGAGAGAGGGAGATATGGTTATAGAAATCTTAATGTTATTAAATTTCCTCTCTTTATGATGAAGGTTTTGAGCTTTATATTGTGCTGCTTTTATATGCTGGTTGCTTTAATACCTAATGGTAATTATGAGAGAGGGAGACACAGTTTAATATATCTCAATAATATTAAGGCTCCTCTCTTTATGTTGAAAGTTTTGAAGTTGCACTTGTTTTGCCGTCCTATGCTAGCCACTTTCTCCTTCATTCATTTAGTTTCTTACAAGACTCCTATGCATAGGAAGTGTGTTAGATATAAACATGTTTTATATATGCTTTTGATGCTCTCTTTTATTTTCAACACTTATTCTTATGAGAGCATCATAAAATTATCATGTCTAGCTAAAAGGCTTTAAGAAAAGCGCTTATGGAAGGCAACCCATTTTATTTTTACATACTTTTTATTTGTTTTGGTTTGTTCTTATTTTTCGTGATGTTACCTCTGTAAAAACTACCTTGTATCTTTTGTTTTGGTTTTTTGTGCCAAGAATAACCTCTAAAGAGAGGAAGACTAATTGGTGAGTTTGCTGTCCAGAAACAGATTTTTGTCCTTCACTGTTCAAAAATCCAAAAAATCACATAACGTCATCTGTGGCTGAAATTTTTTGACAGCAATCATCCGGGTTTTCTATACCTTTCTTTAGTTTTAAGTTTTCTTATTTAAGGTCCAGAAGTAACCCGAAAAAACTCATCTTTACAGTCTGTTCTGTTTTTGACAGATTCTGTCCTTAGTTTGGCATTGCTTCTTTCACGGAAAAAGTGAAGTTTTTTTCAAGGTTAGAGCTTTACTTAGACCTTTGTGAAAGTAGCTAATGTTTAAAAAAAATAAGTTCATGATATGTGCTTTAGAACTGAAGGAAGATATTGTTTTTGTGGACTAACCCCTCTAATAAAGTTGCTATAAGTTTTGCGTGAAGGAAGTTTTCAAGTATCCAAGTGCGAGGTGATGAAAGAAGATCAAGAACGGATAAAATACTAAGCTTGGGGAGGCTCCCCATGGACCCTCCTCTGAAATATTTAAGAAGTTACAAGCGTCTAAGCTTTGTGATGCCCAAGGCATCCCCTTCTTCATCAACAATCATCGGTTTCTCTCATGATACTATATTTTTATTTCTTTACACATTATGTGCTATTCTTGGAGCGTCAGTTTATTTTCACTTTCATTTTGTTTGTGTTTTGTTCGCTTGTCTTTGCAAAAAATTGGATCCATGCATGCTTGTTTGGGAGAGAGACATGCTTTGTTTTTTCGTAAACACTCATGTTCTTCACTTATATGTGTTGAGTGTTTAGCTTTTGTTATTTTTGTTTCTAACTCTTGTTTTCAAGCATCTCATGTTCAGAATTGTTTGCTTTTGTAGTTAGGAAGTATTCTCTTGTTCTTTCACCCTTTTAGTTTTGTTTCAAATAAGATGATTGGTGTTTGGTTGAATGGAAATTATCATGTAAGAAATGTGAAATGTGCTGCTTAATCTTGTAGATCATTGTCTTGAATCTTTGATGCTTGTCAATTGTTTAGAGATATGAAGTGGATTAATTATTAAACTTGTGGACCATCTAGTAAGAATAGATTAGTAAAGAACTGGCGTAAAACTTTAAAATTGTGGTGCTTGTCCTGCTTGGTAACTCTCAAAGTCTAGATATTCTTTTTGCAAAGAGTTGGTTTGGCTAACAAGGTAGACAGTGTGAAGTCTAGTGGTTATGCATGATGTATATCTGTAGTCATTCGTTGAACCAACTTGATGTTATGTGTTTACTTGATATCTTGCTAAGCCCAAAAATTCCGTACTGAGAGGGAATACTTCTCGTGCATCCAAATCACTGAGCCAAATATCTTTGCCATTTGTGTCCACCATACCTATCTACATGTGGTATTTTCTTGTCACTCCAAGTAAAAATTTCATGTGCTATCTTTAATTTTTTTAAAATTCTCATTTTGTGCCTCTGTTTTTAAACTCATGAGGAAGCAGTAGGAAGCTAGATATAACCTATGACAAGCAAGGTAATTTCCACCGTTTCACCCGGTGTTGATGGTTTACGTCCTCACTTGAATTTGCCGAGAGCGGCTTAAGCAAAATATAAATATATCCAACCATTCTCCTCCGCACAATGCAAACCTGAGAAATCAGTCAAACATTTGTTAGTGGTGAAACAAAGGAGAATGAGTGACCTCATTCCTCTAAGTACCAGCCGCTCTCAAAAGTCTAAAAGACTTGCTTGAAATGGGGGACTAGCTAGTTTCTTTACTGTGAAGTCGTTGACGAAGCATGCATATCTCAAAATTGTTTTACTTCTGTCAAAAATAAATAAAATAAAAAAGCTCTAGCACATGATTAATCCCTGCTTCCCTCTGCGAAGGGCCTTTCTTTTACTTTTATGTTGAATCAGTCTTACTCTTCCTTCTTTACCCCTCAAGCAATAACTTGGTGTCAACTTTGGTTCAAGTTTACTTCATGGTATCTTTATGTCTAACCGTGAGAACTTTGTATTGACTTTAACTTGAGATAAATATGTTACAAGTTGAAGCTTTTTGCTGAAAACTTAAATCCTCCTTTGTGTTGGCCAAACTCCTTTGCCAAAATAATATTTCTTTGTGAGATATCAATCATTGTCAAGTGTTATACTTTTAAATCTTCAAAGTACTATTTTTTAGTAAATTCTTGCTTAGATGTTGCACCCGGTTAATCATTGTTTATTTCATTCAATGAGCCATTGTTTTGGATCAATGCATTTAGTTCATATGCTTTACATGATTACTTGATCAAGATTGTATTGGTAGCATGTCACTTCAAAAATTATTTTTTTATCATTTACCTACTCGAGGACGAGCAGTAATTAAGCTTGGGGATGCTGATATGTCTCTAACGTATCTATACTTTTTGATGTTTCATGCTTATTTTATATCAAATGTCACATATGTTTATTATCTTTGATATCATTTTATGAATTTATTGGACTAACCTATTAATAGTGTCAAAGTGCACAATGTTCTTGTTTTACACTTTGATGTGTAGGAAAATTGACAAGAACGCAAAGGAGCCTGAAGGTGGAACCGTGAATCTGTCTCCACCAGATACTTTTCAAAGATGTCTCCGAACCAACCCGAAGACGACGTCAAATCAAAAAAGCTTGGTCGCAAAAGTTTCTGGAAATTTTCTGCTGATCGACGTGGACCTGGACTTCGTCCAAAATGTGGCCCACAACGGCCAGAAGGGGCCCCGACGCGGCCCAAAAGTCAACCTCAGCCAGGGGTCACCTGGCCACCTCCTCCACCGCCTCGGGTCGCCTCTTCGCCTATAAAGACCCTCCTGACCTAAAAATGACGACCCCTGATCGATTTCTCCAGAAAAGTTGCCGAGCTCCGCCGCCACCAAAAACCCTAATTCGGGGGGACAGAAGTTCCTGTTCCGGCACCCTGTTGGGATTGGGAAATGCCCCCGGAGCCATCTTCGCTGTCGCTGCCTCTCGTGAAGCAGCGGGAGTAGTCCTTCATCGGGGCTGAGGGCTCTACTAGTACCTATGTGGTTATATCTCTCTCTCCCATTGTGTGATCTTTATGTGATCGTGAGCATTGTAATATAGTTGAACTCATGGATGTTTTCCCCCTTCATTATGTATAGATATGTTGCCCAATTTATCTAGTATAATTTCCGGAGTTAATGTTGACAACACAAAGCCAAGGTGGCAGTGTGGGTGGCGTGCGTGGTGTTCGGACTTTAGGGTGTGATAGACCTACACATGAATTGTGGTGGCCGGACTTTGAGGTGTGCTTTTGTAGCCCTACACGGTTTTCTCCGAGCAACGTCTTTGTTACAAGATGTTAGACGAAGTGTTTTATGTGTTCAATTATGTTACAACTGTTGAGAGAGTCCACTAGTCAAAGTAGGATCCCTAAGCATTGTTTCCAATCATCGGAACACCGTTTCTAGTCACTTTTATTGCATGTTTCTTAGCTTCCATTTTTATTACAGAATTACAAATTCACCTTTTACCATCCATATCACTTGTATTTTACCGTCTCTTCGCCGAACTTGTGCACCTATACAACTGACAATTGTATTAGGTGTGTTGGGGACACAAGAGACTTCTTGTATCTTAATTGCAGGGTTGCTTGAGAGAGGATACATTCAACCTCTTCCTCCCGTGGATTCGATAAACCTTGGGTTACTCATTTAAGGGAAAATTGTTGCTGTCCTACAAACCTCTGCACTTGGAGGCCCAACACTGTCTACAAGAACAGAAGCGCGTAGTAGACATCACCCCTCCTCTGCTCCGACCCGACCCGAGCCCCAACACTGTCGGCCGCCCCCGGTCCCCTGCTCCAATGCTCCGACCCGACCCGAGCACTTGCTCCTCTCGTCCCCGCGCCGGCCTCCCTCCCCGCCGAGCGACATCTCCAGGACGTCCCCGTCGCGTCGCTCCCGAGCCTCTCCTCCTCCGGATCGAGCCCGAGCTTACCCGCCGGCCCCTTCCTCCCCACACGGCGCCGTCCTCGCCTTGCCTGCGTGCCGTCCTCTCCTCCCTTGACCGTGGCCATAGTCGCAGCTCCGCCTCTCCACGTGCGGCCGGCCGTGTACCGCCTCCTCGATGCCGCACCTTGAGCTCGCACCCGAGCGAATCCCCTCCGATGCGAGCTTCAGGAGCTACCCGCCTCCCGAGCCACCTCTAGCCGTGCGGCCAGCCCGTTCCTGGTTCCTCCTTGCTGTCGCTGCTCGGCCATCCTCGACCGTGCGTGCCTCCTGGATGCCTTCCGTCGTGGTCGTCTCCTCCTACTGCTGACCGGGACGTGCCTGTTACCGTCTCCATTTTCGTTCCCGTGTCGTGCTACTTCTGCTGCCAAGTGCCTCCTCGTTGATGGGAACCCTCCAAGTTCTTCGTGTCGTGAACCCGACGCCAAGATCTTCGCTACGTTGCTCCCTTTGTGTTTGTCGCCTTCGTGCGCGTCTTGAAGCCGAAGACCCGACCGCCGTGGATATGACAAGTCGGACACGACGACCTGTCATGAAACCTATCGAACCCAAAGACCGGAATGCCAAGGTCTGCAACCACGACGACCCAAGTACAAGAACTTCGACTACTTCCATGACGTCGACTACCTTGACTCCGGACAGAACGACTACTTGGACTACTTCGACGACGTCGACTACTTCCGCCCCGAATCCGAAGATCCCTCGAACCGATGTGTGACCCCAACCCTAACCCTATACCCTATATGTGTATCTTATAAAATCATGCCTAATTAATTAACATCGCACCTTTATCCATTTAGTCGAATTAAATCAACTAAATTTAATTATGGGGTTTTGTCCGGTGCATTTATATTGTGCACCGATCCCATTTAAATTGATTTGCCAGGTGTTAGGGAATAAAAATTGGATCACATTTAATTTGTCATGCATTCATGTCATCTACATGCTCGATGTTTTGCCGTAGTTTAAGAAGCATCTTCCGCAATGCAGGCCGGCTTCTATAGTTCCCTGGCCAGATGGGCCTCCTGCGCTTCAGCATACTGGGCCGCCCGGTTAATCCGGATTCGGCTTACCACCACTATGGGCCACCCTGGTCTGCTGGCTTTTAGTCTTCTCTGTGAGGACACCTGTTCGGCATAACCCAACAATCTGCGTCCAAATGGACAGGATCGATAGCACCCACACAGAGATGTCCAACGTTGCTTAACTGGGCAGCATTTGAAAAATTGTACCCGACGACGACCCACACCGGCCGAGGAACGACGTGGCTCTAGTTGAGCCACAACAAGAAGCGGTATTATAAGCTCAACGACCATGTGTAGCTGCGAGACATTGTAGTTGTAGGCCGCAGCTGTGCAGGATGTTGAGGAGAAGGAAAAACACGTGCCTATAACACACTAGTAGAAAACAAGCCTTCCGTTTTGGCCGGCGGGAGGCTTTAGTCCCGGTCACGGCACGAACCGGGACTAAAGGAACCTTTTGTCCCGGTTCGTGCGGCTCGGAGGACGCGCGGGGACCGGGAGGCATCCGTCCCGGTTCTTTGGGACCCTTTTGTCCCGGTTCGTGGCACGAACCGGGACTAAAGGTCCGCACCCGACAGCCCCCGAGGTGGGGTCCGACGCGGGAACCTTTTGTCCCGGTTCGTGTTATAGACCGGGACAAAAGGCTTACCTTTAGTCCCGGTTTGTAATAAGAACCGGGACAAAAGGTGTTTTCTCACTATATCACCTTCTTCCTGCCCGAGGAGCTCGAGTTCATCACCATTTTTCTTCTCAAGCTCCTCACAAAGCTCCATTTGATCCATATTTTTTTCCACCATTTGTCCACATTAAGTTTGCCCCATCCACCCAGGCTTCTAATAGGTTAGAAACCTTATCCTCTCGGAGCTCGGATTCATCTTATCGCTATTTTTGCTCCTCATTTCATTGGTGTTGCATGCTAGGTGTTTGATGAAATGCCTAAGTTAAAATTGCTCAAATTCTAGGCTTAGTTGACTTATTGCTAGTTTATTTTTTTATATGCAATTTGTGTTCAAATTAAAGTATGATTTGTTGTTTTTTAATTAGTGCCGTCCCGTTCGTGTCCTTGTCCTCACTGTTGTCGATCGCCCGCGCCGGGCGCCCCGTCGCCGACACCACCTTCGTGAGCTTCTTATTCTTACTTATATGATTTACATTGTTACCTGTATAATTTTTCTTATTTGTATAATTGCCTTTTATATGTATAGTGTCATGGTTTTGATATCCGTCCCCGTCGGCCCTCGTCCGGTCTATGATTCGGATGTGGTATATTATCTTTTATAACTATGTTTTTAATTTCTTTATTTTAACAATTATGCCGACCAAACATTTGACATAGATATTTTGATCTAGGACATATATGAACCTGAAATTCCGACCGACCCTCGTGTCGAGAGGTTAAATTTAGTTGAAAGAGAAAACGATGATTTGAAAGAAAAAATCAAAAAAATTGAAGAAGAGAAGATGAAATTGGAGCTGTATGTTGCCGATGTCGTCGATGATCACAAGATCGAGATGGATGCAATGCGTAAGAAGATTAGAAACATTAGAAAAGATGCCATTAAAATGAGGCTTGGTATCATTATGCGNTCACTAGTAGAAAACAAGCCTTCCGTTTTGGACACTGGGAGGCTTTAGTCCCGGTCACGGCACGAACCGGGACTAAAGGATCCTTTCGTCCCGGTTCGTGCGGCTCGGAGGACGCGCGGGGACCGGGAGGCATCCGTCCCGGTTCTTTGGGACCCTTTTGTCCCGGTTCGTGGTACGAACCGGGACAAAAGGTCCGCACCCGACAGCCCCCGAGGTGGGGTCCGACGCGGGAACCTTTTGTCCCGGTTCGTGTTATAGACCGGGACAAAAGGCTTACCTTTAGTCCCGGTTTGTAATACGAACCGGGACAAAAGGTGTTTTCTCACTATATCACCTTCTTCCTGCCCGAGGAGCTCGAGTTCATCACCATTTTTCTTCTCAAGCTCCTCACAAAGCTCCATTTGATCCATATTTTTTTCCACCATTTGTCCACATTAAGTTTGCCCCATCCACCCAAGGCTTCTAATAGGTTAGAAACCTTATCCTCTCGGAGCTCGGATTCATCTCTATCGCTATTTTTGCTCCTCATTTCATTGGTGTTGCATGCTAGGTGTTTGATGAAATGCCTAAGTTAGAATTGCTCAAATTCTAGGCTAGTTGACTTATTGCTAGTTTATTTTTTTATATGCAATTTGATTTCAAATTAAAGTATGATTTGTTGTTTTTAATTAGTGCCGTCCCATTCGTGTCCTTGTCCTCACTGTTGTCGATCGCCCGCGCCGGGCGCCCCGTCGCCGACACCACCTTCGTGAGCTTCTTATTCTTACTTATATGATTTACATTGTTACCTGTATAATTTTTCTTATTTGTATAATTGTTTTTTATATGTATAGTGTCATGGTTTTGATATCCGTCCCCGTCGGCCCTCGTCCGGTCTATGATTCGGATGTGGTATATTATCTTTATAACTATGTTTTTAATTTCTTTATTTTAACAATTATGCCGACCAAACATTTGACATAGATATTTTGATCTAGGACATATATGAACCTGAAATTCCGACCGACCCTCGTGTCGAGAGGTTAAATTTAGTTGAAAGAGAAAACGATGATTTGAAAGAAAAAATCAAAAAAATTGAAGAAGAGAAGATGAAATTGGAGCTGTATGTTGCCGATGTCGTCGATGATCACAAGATCGAGATGGATGCAATGCGTAAGAAGATTAGAAACATTAGAAAAGATGCCATAAAAAATGAGGCTTGGTATCATTATGCCGTCGGATCAATTGTTACCTTAGTTGCGATTTTGATCGCATTTGTTGTTGCATTTAAATGCATTAGATAGTTTGTATGTTAATTTCACTGTATGTTTTCATCATTAGGACTATGTATTACATTTGGTCAGTACTCTGCGGAAGGTTTTAATGTGATGAACTTCTATTCATGATGTTGTGTGTAATATAATATACTCATATAATGCAGATGAGTCGGCAATATATAACTCGAAATATATAAGGTGCTCGATGAATCGGCAATGGATGTACGGTGACCGACGAACTGGCGAGTTCATTACGGGACTTGGTAGTTTTATCGCTGCGGCCGAGACAAACAAACAGAATGGTTTTATGTGTTGTCTGTCAGAATAAGAAGGATTACTCTTCCTCCAGAATCCTTCACACCCACCTGCTTCGGCACGGTTTCATGCCCAGCTATAATTGCTGGACCAAGCCGGAGAAACAGGGGTTATGATGGAAGAAAATGAAGAAGAAGATGATGATTACACTCTTCTATGTACCTGAATACGTGATACTGCAACGGGGGAAGCTGAAGATCTAGATGAGCCGACTGATGATCTGGTCGTGCCATTGCTGATGCACGGAGAGACTGCGGAACAGAAAATGAGAGGTCGAAATTCGCGCGCATGTTAGAGGATCACACAAAACGTTTGTACCCAAACTGTGAAGATGGCCTGAAAAAACTGGGTAGCACACTGGAAATTGCTGCAATGGAAGGCAGAGTCGGTTTGACCGACAAAGGTTTTGAAAAGTTTGCTGAAAATAATGAAGAAGGACCTTCCAAAGCATAACAATTGCCCGCCAGTACATACGAAGCGAAGAAGATTGTCTGCCCTCTAGATTAGATGTGCAGAAGATACATGCATGCCCTAATGACTGCATCCTCTATCGGTGGTGAGGAGTACGAGAATTTGGATGCATGCCCGGTCTGCACTGCATTGCGGTACAAGATCAGACGAGATGACCCTGGTGATGTTGAGGGCGAGCGCCGAGAAAAAGGGTTCCTGCCAAGGTTATGTGGTATGCTCCTATAATACCACGGTTGAAACGTTTGTTTCGAAACAAAGAGCATGCCAGGTTATTGCGATGGCACAAAGAAGATCGTAAGAAAGACGCGATGTTGAGACACCCGCTGATGGGTCACAGTGGAGAAAAATCGAGAGAGAGTTCCCGAACTTCGCAGATGACGCAAGGAACTTAAGATTTGGCCTAAGTACAGATGGCATGAATCCTTTGGAGAGCAGAGCTGTAGTCATAGCACGTGGCCTGTGGACTCTATGTATCTATAACCTTCCTCCTTGGTTGTGCATGAAGAGGAAGTTTATTATGATGCCAGTGCTCATCCAAGGCCCGAAGCAACCCGGGAATGACATTGACGTGTACCTTAGGCCTTTGGTTGAAGAACTTTTACAGTTGTGGCGCGAAGAAGGTGTACGTGTGTGGGATGAGTACAAACAGGCGGAATTTGACCTACGAGCGTTGTTGTTCGTAACTATCAATGATTGGCCAGCTCTTAGTAACCTTTCAGGACAGACAAACAAGGGATACAATGCTTGCACGCACTGTTTAGAGGAGACAGATAGTATATATTTGGAGAAGTGTAAGAAGGTTGTGTACCTGGGGCATCGTCGATTTCTTCCGACCAAGCATCCCGTAAAAAAAAAAGGCAGCATTTCCAAGGTCTGCCCGAGCCTCGGAGGAAGCCTGACCACCGTACTGGTGATGATATATTTGATATGGTCAAGGATCTAGAAGTGATCTTTGGAAAAGGTCCTGGCAGTCAATCTGTTCCGAATGACGGTACCGGACATGCGGCCATGTGGAAGAAGAAAATCTATTTTTTGGGAGCTACCCTATTGGAAAGTCCTAGAGGTCCGCTCTTCAATCGACGTGATGCACGTGACGAAGAATCTTTGCGTGAACCTGCTAGGCTTCCTGGGCGTGTATGGGAAGACAAAAGATACACCGGAAGCACGGGAGGACCAACAACGTATGAAGACCCAAACAACATGCATCCACAGAACAAGATACACCGGAGCAGCTACGCCCTTACCAAAGCAGAGAAGGAAATCTTTTTTGAATGCCTGAACAGTATCAAGGTCCCGTCTGGCTTCTCGTCGAATATAAGGGAATAATAAATATGGCTGAGAAAAAATTTCAAAACCTAAAGTCTCATGACTGCCACGTGATTATGACGCAGTTGCTTCCGATTGCACTAAGGGCCTTCTACCGGAAAATGTTCGAGTACCCATTGTGAAGCTATGTGCATTCCTCAATGCAATATCTCAGAAGGTAATCAATCCAGAAAATCTGACACAGTTACAGAACGATGTGGTCCAATGTCTTGTTAGTTTCGAGTTGGTGTTCCCACCATCGTTCTTCAATATTATGACGCATCTGCTGGTTCACCTAGTCGAAGAGATTGCCATTCTCGGTCCTGTTTTTCTACACAATATGTTCCCCTTTGAGAGGTTCATGGGAGTTTTAAAGAAATATGTCCATAACCGTGCTAGGCCAGAAGGAAGCATCTCCAAGGGCTATGGAACAGAGGAGGTCATTGAGTTCTGCGTTGACTTTATTCCTGACCTTAAGTCGATTGGTGTTCCACAATCAAGACATGAGGGGAGACTGAGTGGAAAAGGCACGCTAGGAAAGAAAGCAGACATATGCAGGGACGGGCATTCTTTAACTCAGGCACACTACACAGTTCTACAGAGTTCTACCTTGGTGGCCCCGTATATCGAGAAACACAAGAACATATTACGGTCTCAACACCCGGGACAGTCCGACACCTGGATTACACATGAACACATTGATACTTTCGGCGGTTGGTTGCGAACACATCTCATTAATGACAACACTGTTGGAGATCAGCTTTACTTGTTGGCCAGGTCACCATCTTCGACTGTGTTGACTTTCCAAGGGTACGAGATAAATGGAAATACATTTTACACGATCGCCCAAGATAAAAAGAGCAGCAACCAAAACAGTGGTGTCCGGTTTGATGCAATAAACAACAATGGACAAAAGGACACATATTATGGTTACATAGAGCAGATATGGGAACTTGACTATGGACCTTCTTTTAAGGTCTCTTTGTTCCGGTGCAAATGGGTCAAGCTGAATGGAGTGGGGGTTCAGGTAGACAAGCTGTACGGAATGACAACAGTGGATCTCAACAATCTTGGTTACGGAGACGAACCATTCGTCCTAGCCAATGATGTTGCTCAGGTGTTCTATGTGAAGGACATGTCTACCAAACCGAGAAAGATGAAAAATAAGGAAACGAATAAATCATCCGACGAGCCAAAGCGTCACATAGTTCTTTCAGGGAAAAGAAACATCGTGGGAGTGGAGGACAAGACAGACATGTCAGAAGATTACGATAAGTTTGATGAAATTCCCCCCTTCACGGTCAAAACTGACCCAACCATCGTGTTGAATGATGAAGATGCTCCATGGTTACGGTCGGTGCGACCATAAGAAAGCGGCAAGACTTCTCTGATGATCTTCCACCGCTTCCCGCCTTCGTCTTCGTGTAATAATATTTATGTATGAGTGTTCTCAAACATGATGTATTCGCCAAAAGACCCTTTAGTCCCGGTGGCTAGAACCGGGACTAAAGGGTCTTTTGGCGCGCACACAGTTTCACCTGACTTGTTATTACCTGCATATCAAATGACTTGTATGACTTGTATTCGGTAGATATAGAACAAAACATACGGTTTCACCTGCATACAGCCCAACAGTGGCTCGTGAGTGCCTGCATATAAAATGCACTGTTGGACGTATGCAGGCGAATCCGAATGATTTGTATTCGGTCTTTGCCTTCCGGACTAGTTTGACTAGCTTCTTCTCCGCTGTTGCCGTACTCTTGTTCTTCATCTCCTCCTCGATCATGTTTGGTATTTATAGCTAAAATATCAGGGCAACTCTTCGTCTTTAGTCCCGGTTGGTAGATTGAACCGGGACTAAAGGAGCGTTGATATGTGAGCCGTTGGATCAGAAGCACATGGATTCCCGTCATACAGCCCAACGGTGGCTCGTGAGTGCCTGCATATCAAATGCACCGTTGGGCTGTATGACGGGAATCCGAATGATTTGCATATAGGGTCATGTGGCTGATCCAACACTGGTTTTTCCCATCCGGAAGCTTGCGCATCCGTCTCGCGTCGTCGTGAGCAGCAAATCGACCTTCGATCCAAGCAGCCGCAAGACATCTCTCATGATCTAACGACCGTCCCAAAAAGTGTTGGGAATGTTGTAGATCATGAGAGAGCCTTGCAGCTGCTTGGATCCGACCGAGGGGCATGGCTACCACTTCCACCACCACCACCACTCGTTGTGTGCCGTTTCGCTGCAGGGACGTCGCTATTTATAGGCGTGTGCTTCTGATCCAACGGCTCACAAGAGCTCTAAAGAACACACCCCTGATCCAATGGCTCACAAGCGCTTGAAAGAAACACACGATCCGTGTGCTTCTTTAGTCCCGGTTGGTAACACGAACCGGTACTAAAGGCCCTGATCCAACAGCTCACAAGCGCTCGAAGGAAACACACGATCCGTGTGCTTCTGATCCAACGGCTCACAAGCGCTCTAAAGAAACACACCCCTGATCCAACGGCTCACAAGCGCTTGAAAGAAACACACGATCCGTGTGCTTCTTTAGTCCCGGTTGGTAACACAAACCGGTACTAAAGGCCCTGATCACTCTATATATAGGCTTGGCCTCCATTGCCATATCACATCTAAACTCATATCTACAACCTCATCACTCTTCCATTGTAACAAAATTTTGACTTAGGCGTTTTTGACTTAGGTGTTCTCGGCGACGATGTCCATGTTGGACCAGAGGGGCGATGTGCGGGACTGGGCTCCACCGGGCTGGCACTGGGAGGTGCTACCTTCCGGGACGCGCAGCTTGGTGAGGAATCCGGGTGACATCGTCGACCCGGATCTTCTGTGGTGGCAGTCGCGTGGGCCACGCTCGGTGCAGAGGGAGCCGGCCTCCGAGGAGGTGGTACGTCGCCGTATCAGGGAGGAGGATGAGCACGTCCGTCGCTACATGTATCTATTGGATAGGCAGTATGATAGTAGGTGGTCGTTTCTTCAGAGGGTTCCTTCTCACGTGAGCTATGACCCTGTGAGGGTTCCTTCTCTTTGGATGCGCAGCGCCGGAGGCTCAGCACCCCTGGCTCAGGAACTTGGAATATGTCCTAGGCAGTACGACAGTTCTGTTGAAAACTTGTTCACAACAAAGAGCTATCTCCTCCTAACATTCTAGGGTTTCTGTCGAAATAACGGGTGTTATGGCCAAATACATGGCATAGTTTGTTTGAATGGGTCCATATTCCACACAAACATGCATCTTGGAAGCACGGACAATGTTGCCGAAGGAAGTTTTTTTTATTGAATAAAAAAACCATTTTCCATTTTCCGAGTGTCAGAAATGGTTTTTTTTTGTGAAGGACCTACCAGAAATATGTTGCAAAACTTGGGTGATTCATTTTTTTAATATGCTAGAACATGTTATATGCACAAATAATCAATTTGTTTTCTAAGAAAGATTTCCATCCACCTCTTTTAAAAATCACAAATTTCTGCCGATTCTGCTGGAAACGGGACAACTTTCTAGACTTAATTATAGTTTCTAGAAATATTTAATTCCATTTTGAAAGATATTGTATTTATAATTTTATAAGTTTAAAACAAAAATTATTGTTTTTTTCTGATAAACAGATCGAAAGATATTGTATTTATAATTTTATAAGTTTAAAACAAAAAAACAGAACAAACTTTTGTTGGCGCCCAAATTTTAATTCTGAAAGAACCTTTCGTCCCGGTTCGTGGCTGGAACCGGGACGAAAGGGTCTTTTGGCGCGCACCTTTTCGGTGTCCCAAAAAATACCCTTCCGTCCCGGTTCCAGCCACCAACCGGGACGAAAGGTCACCCTTTCGTCCCGGTTGGTGGCTGGAACCGGGACGGAAGGGTCTTTCGTCCCGGTTCCAGCCACGAACCGGGACGAAAGGCCTGCCTTTAACCTCTCTTCTCCCCCAATCCTTCTCTCATTCTCTCATTCGCGAAATCGCCTAAGGACTTGGACGGCCAACCACACGGACGCCGGCAGGCTGCCCAATTTTCCGGCGGCCGCCCCTCCTCCTCATCGCTCTCCGTCGGCCGCCTTCCTCCTCCCCGCTCGCCGCTCCCCGCTCGCCGGCCGCCGCTCACTCGGCCGGCCCGCTTTTCCTCGGACGCGCCCCGAGCTCCTCCCCATCTCCGCCGGCTGATCCACCGCGGCGTCGCCCTCGCCTCCTCCGGCCGTCCTCAGTACTGACCTCCTGGTGAGCGGATCCTCCCCGTACCCTTTCCCTCTCCCTCTCGCCTCCGGTCGCCGTACCCATCATGCTCCGCCTACGGCCGCCGCTAGCCATGGTCGCCGAAGTAGCTCCGGTGACCATATGGTCCATTCCACCGCCACCCCGTACTCTTTTCGGCCTCCTCTAGCTCCTAGAGCCCATGCCCGTGCCCAATTTCAAGCCGATTGCACGATTTCGTGATCAAGCCGTGCCCAAGTTCATCGGTGACATCACCATGACGTCATGTGTTCATCATTTAGCAATTGTTAGCTATTTTAATAATTAGTGTTAGCAATTGTGTTAGCAATTTGTATTAATTAGTGTTAGCAATTGTTAGCTATTTTAAATAATGTTAGCTATTTTGAATAATTAAAATGTTAGCTATTTTGAAATGTTAGCAATTTGTATTAATTAGTGTTAGCAATTGTTAGCTATTTTAAATAATGTTAGCTATTTTGAATAATTAAAATGTTAGCTATTTTGAAATGTTAGCAATTTGTATTAATTAGTGTTAGCAATTGTTAGCTATTTTAAATAATGTTAGCTATTTTGAATAATTAAAATGTTAGCTATTTTGAAATGTTAGCAATTGTGTTAACACTAATAATTAGTGTTAGCAATTGTGTTAGCTATTTTAATAATTAGTGTAGAATAAGAATAAGAATAGAATTAAAAGAATAAGAATAAGAATAAGAATGGGTTAATTTTCATTAACCACCCGGTCAATTGTCCTTGCAGAAACTATGGATCACAACAGAGACGAAAATCAGGAGAACATATTGCAAGATATTATCCGCGGTGAAGATGAGTTGGAGTTCACCTCGAGCTTTCTGAACGACTCCGGCGAGGGAGCGCAGATAGAAGCTGAGGCATCCGGTGATGATGGTGACCGGACAATTATTACTACAAACTCCGGCGCGGTATATTAACTAACCCTATATTGACTAAATCCACTATTTGATTCATATATATATATATGCATTAACGATCTTTCTTCTTTTAGCCCTCCGGATCGAGCAAATCTTCTTCTATCCCCAAACGAGGCCCATCCAAAAGGTGTGATAAAGAAGAGAGATACAAGATCGAAGCAGTAGCTCCAGATGGCAGACCGCTGACACATTTTGTCAAGTTTGTAAGTCAGTGCGGAGTTGTTGTTAGGGACAACGTCCCGATCACCACTCAAGAATGGAATGAGCCGAAGGCGACAGAACGCTCGTCTCTCACTTTTGTTGACGATAGAGTGAAAGACAATCTTTGGACGACGCTAATGGCTAATTTCACGCTTCCTCGTCAAGACGACGACGCTCATCCGTTAGAGGAGGAGGATCCAAATTACGTGGATCCCATAGAGAAAAAGGTCAAGGAGCCGTGGAAGTATGGATTTCCAGATGACGCTGACAGTTATAGAAGCCGAGGGAGGAAGAAGGCAGAGGAGGCAGATCGGCTGAAGCAGATTGAAGATAGATTAACTAGGCAGCAGCAGATCCTTGATTCACTTACCACCCGGGAAGCTCAGCGGCACGAAGATCCTTCTCAGCAAGATAGCGGCCCACCATCTCAGCGGAAAAGCAGCGTGGCTTCCACGGAGCTCTTTCGGCCAGATATCTCGGCTCGTCGCTACCCCGTGGATGATATCACGGAGAGGGAAAATTGTGAGCTACATGCTCCATTGATGAACATAACCGTGAAGGTGGCGGTCGGCGTAGTCTTAGCTGCTGTAACTAATGGTACTTACCATTCGCGGCCGATTCCAGATGGATATTCTATTGTCTTAGTGGATGAAGTCATGAAAGGATACGAGGATCTGCAGCTTGACTACCCTACGGGTGAAGGCGAGACTGCACTGAGGTATGGTAGAAAAACTACTGTTCTATGGCGGAAGGAACGCATTGTGCTTCCAAATTGGAAGCCAAGGTCACCGTCTCCGCCGCGTCAGCCGTCTCCGCCACCTCAGCCGTCTCCGCCGCGTCAGCCGTCTCCGCCGCGTCAGCCGTCTCCGCCACCCCAGCCGTCTCCGCCGCGACAGCCATCTCCTCCGCAGCGTCAGCCATCTCCTCCGCCGCGTCAGCCGTCTCCACCGCCTCAGCCGTCTCCGCCGTGTCAGGCATCTCCTCCGCAGCCTCAGCCGTCACAGGCTCATAGTCGTGTTCAAAAGCGGAAGAGCACCGCCTGCGCCGCCTCTGCCTCGGGTTCTAGTGGTACAAGTCATCAGAAGAAAGCGAAACCCGCCAAGCCTATCGAGAAATTACCTTACGAAATGACCAAAGAAGAGCTAGATGTGTGGGTTAAAGAGGATGTCAGCCGCCAGTTAGCACCGAAGCGGTCACAAAAGGTCCCACTAGATCCGGTCTTAGTTGAGAGAACACTGAGAAACCTGACGCGACCAACGGCTGAGCAGATTTTACCGGACTACGACCGAACAATTATAAAGGCACGTGATGCTCAGGTGCCGCCCCATGTTCTGAGGGCACGCAATATTCCGAAGCCGAAGGACCGTCCATACGGTCAAGGAGTTCCTCAGCTTGGACAACAGGAGAAGCAATCGTGCGCCCCGCTGAGGGTGTGTTCCGATGTCCCTCGGCCTAAAAAATTAACTAACAAACAAATCAAAAAAGCCGCCGATGAGCTTGGTGTGACCATGGCTGAATACTTGGGCTCGCTAATAGAGTATCCCATTGCTGAGGTGATCACAGACAAGTACAAATACAAGCACGGGGAGCCTTTTGTCAAACCAGAGAAGGTCCCGAACCTTCCAACAAAAATGCGAAGATTGAATGCGTGGTACATGGAAGCAGCAAAGGAAGGGAAAAATTGGATCAACCTGGAGGTTAAAGAAGAGCATTACGGTCGTGGAACTGCCCAGGTCCAGGTTGAATTTGAAGAACTGTTTCAGTTATTCCAACAAGATGCCATCGACAAATCTATCGTCAGTGCCTATTGTCTGTAAGTATTTTTTTTCTGTAACTAAGTCTCTAACTCAGCTCGTTAAACATATTTGTAATTATCCTCACTCTATTATGCAGATTGAAGATTCGAGAATGCAGATTATCTGGAATCTATGACATTGGGTTCGTTGACCCACATGTCATTCATCAGTACAATCTTATACATAAAGAAAAGGAAACGGAGGACCTCTTGGTACTTGCGTTAAGGAAGCAAGAAACTAAAACACAAATACTATTTCCTTACAACTTTGGGTGAGTGTTAGTGTCTATACACCTTCTATACTCCATGTTAATTAAGTGTAATTGACGAGTAATTCGTGCGCAGGTTCCACTATCTGTTATTTATCATTATTCCTGACAAAGGAATAGTACAAGTCATGGACCCACTACGTGATCAACCAGAGAACTGGGAGGACATGAAGGGAATGATCCAGAGGTAATTTCAATCATTATGGCACTATATCGGCAACTTTCGTTCATTTCCTGGTATGTAGTAATTAATAAGTCATTTATTCTTTTTCATTGACTTCCAGGGTTTGGAAACGGTTCACCAACAGGGCTCCGGGTGAATGGACAGATGAGCTTGAATTTAAAGACATGGCGGTAAGTAGTTCTAGCTAGACCCGGGCATCTATTTGATTGAAGTTTAATAATATTATCATGCTTGATTATTATTTTGATTGAACTTTGTTCTTATAAAGTGCCCGAGACAGGGATCCGGAAATCACTTATGTGGATTGTATGTCTGCGAGTTCATTCGCCAGAGGTGTTATCAGAGGAGCAGACTCTTAGAACATCTTGAAGTAAGTAAACAATATTCACAATACTATTTTATTACAATCAATTGTGTTGAGATTCTCTCATATATATATCGAAATTGACCCCTTCCATAAATTATATAGATCGAAGGAATGCGGGACATGCTCCTACCACAAGACCGCTTGCGAGCAATTCAAGAGGAGCTGGCGGCATTCTTCTTAGATCAAGTCATAGATAAAAAAGGAGAATTTTATTCACCGGGCAACTAGGGTTTTGTGTATGTTAATAGGGTTGGACAACTTATATGATACTATATGTAAAGATTCGACAACTTATGGCGATGTTTGTGTAATTCCTTCTTTAGTTGTTTTGTATATACATAGTATCGTCGAATTGGATCCTAAAAAGAAAAACAATAAATGAAAAAATAAACGAAAAACAGTAAAACAAACAAACAATATAAAGAAAAACAGCAAAACAAAAAAAACTGAATAAACCTTTCGTCCCGGTTCGTGGCTAGAACCGGGACTAAAGGTCCTCGACAGGCGCGGCACTGCGCGCTGCCACGTCTTGACCCTTTGGTCCCGGTTCGTAACAGAACCGGGACTAAAGGTCGGGGCTTTAGTCCCGATTGCGCTGTCCCGGTTGCGCAACCGGGACTAAAGGGGCTGGGGAACCGGGACAAAAGCCCCGTTTTCCACCAGTGTCTCTAACCATTGTAACAAGTCATCAATCGTCTCCACTGGTTTTGGGGTGCTAAGTGCTGGCAAAGTTGGCGGGGACTAATCTTCTTATGTGTCTTTAGTGCGTTCCCCGGCAACGGCGCCAGAAAAGAGCTTGATTGCTACTAATGAAGAGTTGGGTGGTGCTCCAAGCGAAGGCGTGGATGTAGCAAGCAGCAGTTTTCACTCGATAACGAACCGAGATTTATTGAACCAGTTGGAACTTGAAATCAACAACAAAGTGAATGTTGAATATCTCTGGCAGTTAATCTTCAACAGACGTGGACCTGCACACACTCAACCAAAATACTTTGCCCCCAACGGCGGAAAGGTTGTCAATCTTTCCGGTCTCGTAGAAAACAAAGCGGTTAATTGTATAGTGAAATAAATGAAATATAAAAAGTGACCAGTGGAGTAATGATGATGAAAAGTAAATAAATGAGGTTGTAAACAATGTAAAAGATGGACCGGGGGCCATGGTTCACTAGTGGAGTCTCTCAAGTAAATAGAACGATCATATGATGGGTAAGCCAATTACAGCTAGGCAATTGACAAGATTATAACACAAACTTAATTTAGCTATTATAAAGTGAACATGATAATATTTATGGAGGCATCACGACAATGAACAAAGACCGTTGAGTCCAACTGCATCTTTGTCTAAAAAGTCCACCGTGGGATCGCTATCCATCTTGTCACCCATCGGTATTAAGTTGGAAGCAACAGACATTTGCATTAAGTAATGTGCATGTAAGCAATATTAAATATCAAAATAGACTTTAACACCGCTCACCCTCGCCCTTAGACGTTTCTGTCACTCGTTCCCAGGAACAAGAGGGGGCATGAACCCACTATCTAGTATAAATACTCTCTCTTGGAGATACACACAATCACTTGGCCAAAGTAACTACGCACATCGGAGAGCATGCAAGAACATAAATCAACATATAAGAATCATGCACAATCTGATCATAACTTCATAATCCATCGGGTCTCAGCAAACACATCACATAGTATTACAATAGTTGATCTTGATCATGTTAGGCAGCTCACAAGATCACAAACATGAAGCACAAGAGAGAGAGACTACCATCTAGCTACTACCATGGACCCAAGGTCCAAGGTGGGACTACTCACAAATCATCCTGGAGAAAGGCATGGCGATGAAGAGCCCTCCGGGATCGATCTTCCCTCCGGCAGGGTGCCGGAAACTGCTTCAGATTAACCCCCAAACTATGGTTTGAGGTCACGGGTCGTCGGGATGTCTTCTGTGGAAAATAATGGCGCTCCGTCGTTTTTAGGTCAATTGGGATTTTATAGGCGTCGGAGGGGGCCGAGGCGGTGCCCAGGGGGCACAGGTGGGTCCCAACCGCGGGGGCCACGGCAGGGGGCGCCTCTGCCCTGTGGGTGGCCCCTCAGGCTCCCCTTTGGTCTTCGGGTGTCTTATTTCGCATAAAAATCTCCATAAATTTTCGTCCAATTCCGAGAATATTTCCAGAAGTGATTTTCTGAAATACAAAAACAGCAAAAACAGGGAACTGGCATTGGCCATCTTGTCAATAGGTTAGCCCAACAAAATACATAAAAATGATGTGATATGATAATAAAAACATGTGACAATGTCACAAAATTAGCATGGATCACTCAAAAATTATAGATACGTTTGACACGTATCAGCATCCCAAGCTTAACTCTTGCTCGTCCTCGAGTAGGTAAGTGATAACAAAATAATTTTTGATGAGACATGCAACCAACATAATCTTGATCAAGATAGTAATGCAAATCACATGATGTGAATAAGGTGATCCAAAACAATTATTTATAGTTGACATTAAGCAAACAATGATTAACAAACACTAGCTAACAAATGCTAGAAACTTTTCATGAATAAGTGCGTTGGAGACATGGAACCATACATAAGGTTTAGAAAGAAGAATTGCAAATTATGTCTCCAATGTAAAGTATCAATCATTCTTCAAAGCATCTAATTAGTCATTCATGGAATAACCAAGCTAAGGTCAAGTATCCTAATCCATCTATTTCACAAATCAACTATTTCGAAGTCTACTCAACTAGTGCAAGTAAGAAGTGGCTTTGGCACCATGATGTTATGGAAAAGAGAACAATAATGGAGGTTTGGAAGGCCAAAAAGAAAGGCTCAAACAGTGGAAGGTAACCACAAGACAAAAGGAAGTCCCGTAGTTGACACTGTATGAGGAGTAGTGATTGCCATGCAATGGATGCACATAGAGCTATAAGTGTATGAAAGCTCTCCAATGGAACTAGTGGGGGTGCATCCAACTTGCTTGCTCATGAAGACCTAGAGCACTTGAGAAGGCTCATCCTTGGAATATACAAGCCAAGTTCTATAACGTTAATTCCCCACATAGTTATACTACTAAAACAACATGAGAAATCTCTATAATGAAGTGTAGGTGCTACTAGCACAAGTGTGGTAAAAAGGATAGTAGTGTTACTCCCTCTCTCTTTTTCTATTTTTTTTTGACTTTGGGTGGCCTCCTTGGCTCTTTTAAATGCTCTCTCATTTGGCCTCCTATGGGCTCTTTTATTCTTTTTTTATTTTATACCTCACTGTAGAAGCAACACTCTATATTACAAATGGATCATCACACTTTTTGGTACTCATAACTCATAAGACTAATACATGATGTATAAAAGAAGATATGCATGATCGAGCGTAGTGTGGAAAAAATGTAGAATATGTGGCAAGCCACGCTGCACACTAACTCAATGATCAAGCAAACTATATGGTAATGAAGAACGACATCAAGTCATGTAATGTAATGATGGATGTTGCATGACAATGTATCTCGGAACGGCTATGGAAATGCCGTGATAGGTAGGTATGGTGGCTGTTTTGAGGGAGATAGTTGGCTTATGTGTAGGAGAACATGATGAAGTTCTCCCACGGAGTTGGATGTACTCGCGAAGTATGCACCAATCTCAATGTAAGAGAGGGCATTGCGCAGCACCGAAGAGGATAGCAAAATATGGAAGTGGAAGTGCCAAAAGCCAAAACTCACAATGCATTTCGTATAATGCAAACAACTAGCAGTTTCAATGTTCCACAAATGGTTAGAGACACCCCGAGAGGGATCGTGGCGGCGACACAAGTGCCCCGTTGGCTTCCCCAGCCGTTGCATTAACTACCCACTAGGAACTTATTTTCAACTTAGTAGAATTCATGACACATTAGCATTGTTGACTTAGGTTATTTAGTTCAGAAAAGTACGGCTCCACGCTTTACTAACACATCTCCACTAATCAGCTCTAACATCATTAACCAACACATTTTAACCATTAGTTATTTTAATGTCTCAAAACAATTGAAAAGTATCAAATTATCTACATAGTGATCTACAAGACTATGCAGGTTTTTTTCTACTTCATACCACTACCATATGCATAACATTTTACCGTTCTAACACATCAATCAAGCAACCAAAACAACTCTCTAACAAATATAAGTGAAGAACGAGAGATTTTAACATCAACTGCTATCATCTCTAAATAAGATAAAAGATAAAAGCGAGAGCTTACTAGCAAACAAACAATAGCTAAGAATACTCTACAAGATATAAGCGAAGCGCTGGAGTATTCAAATGAAAAAGCGGAGCGTGTTTCTCTCCCACACAAATAAAGCAAGGATCCAACAAGCATATGACCAGCAAAATAACAAACAAAACTGAAAGTAAAAAGACGCTCCAAGCATAGCACATAATATGTAAAGAGATAAAAACTTAGTTCAACGAAGACGACCTCATGATAGTCGATGAAGAAGAGGGGATGCCTTGGGCATCCCAAAGCTTTGACGCTTGATGGTTATTGAAATTTAGAGGGGATGTCAAGGGGGAATCCCCAAGCTTGAGCTCTGATCCGTCCTCAATTTGTTCATTATCCTCTCCTTTGGAACTTAAAAACTCACTTCACACAAAACTTCTCATAATCTGATTAGAGGGTTAGTGCTCATAAATTAGAAATGCACATGTGTTCAACTCATGACAAATTGCAAACAACTTTATTAGGCATTAGCTACAGTTTACTAAGCCTCAATGTGGCACTCTACCCCTAGAGTATCACATATGACGATGGTAAAGAGACGAATGCAAAATAAAAGCAGAATCTGTCAAAATCTGAATAGTCTGTAAAGATCGAATTTTTCGAGGCACTTCTGTAGCTCAAATCAGAAAAGTCAAAACTAAATAAAGATGTATAAAAGTATCAGTCTTTCTGTCTAAAAATTTCAGAAAAATATAAAATTCATAGGATTTTTAGATTTTCGAACAGTGAAGGAAAAAATTCTGTTTCTGGACAGCAAAACAACACCTCGCACTTTCAATGCATTAGAGGCTAAACTTGGCACAAAAAACCAAAGAAAAAGATACAATGAAGTTTCTACAGAGGCAACAACTTCATGACTCATGAAAAATAAAAAGCAAACTGAAAGTAAAAGATGGGTTGCTTCCCAGCAAGCGTTTTTCTTTAACGCCTTTTAGCTAGGCGCAATGCCAAATATCAAGTTTTTTCGGAGGCCTTTGCAACATCAAGAGCATAGCTTGACCTTATGATTGATTCAAAAGGAAGCTTATTTCTCTTTCTAGAGAAGTGTTCCATCCCTTTTCTAAGGGGAAACTGAAATCTTATATTTCAAGCTTTCATATCAATAATAGCACCAACGGTTCTCAAAAACGGTCTCCCCAAAATAATAGGACAAGAAGCATTACACTCAATATCCATAACGACAATAAAATCAACGGGAACATAGTTATCATTAACAACAATAAGGACATCATCAACTCTACCCAAAGGTTTCTTTTTAGAAGAATCGGCAAGATGAACATTTAAATAGCATTCTTCCAAAGGATTTAAATTAAGCATATCATAGAAACTTTTAGGCATAACAGAAACACTAGCACCAAGATCACACAAAGCATTACAATCAAAGTCATTTATTTTCATCTTAATAGTGGGTTCCCATCCATCTTCTAATTTCCTAGGGATAGAAGTTTCTAGGTTAATCTTTTCTTCCCTAGCCTTGATAAGAGCATCGGTAATATGTTTGGTGAAGGCAATATTTAATTTACTAGCATCCGGTGACTTAGAAAGTTTTTGTAGAAACTTTATGACTTCAGTAAGATTGCAATTATCAAAATCAATTTCATCATCTTTAAATAGGATACGAGGATCCTCATTAGTAGTTTGGATAGTATAAACTTTAACAGTTTTCCTATTCATTTCAGCAATTCTAGCTTCTTCTTTCTCTCTAGCCCACCTAGCTTTCAAACGAGCCATCATCCTTTCATTCTCATTAATTTGAATAGAAATATCATTTAAAGATTCAGTAGGCTTGTCTTGAAGAGGAGTGGTTCTAATTTTTAAAATTTCAACATCATGAGCAAGATCTGATGTAGGGCTAGGCCCGATCTTCATGGATTTGAAGGGGAAACGGGGATGAACACGAAGAACACGAGTGGAAACGAGGGAGATTCGTGGGCAAAACACAAGGATAACTAGCAAATCCTGCTAAGAACTCCACCCAACAACAAACCCTCAAAAAGGTAGCCTTTGGATCGAAGAATCAAAGCCAAACTTACTCTTGTTGAAACCGATTGCTCTTACCGGCCGGTCCACCGATCCAATAGAATCACCGCAGTGAAAGATTGGTTTGCACTACTAGAGACACCGCAGTGAAAGAGTAGCAACAACAAGATCTACCTCAACGAGGCACCCTAGCTACGAGGGAGGAGGAGCATAGCTCTCACAAGTCTCAGATTCAGTCTAACCTCGAAATGGGGAAAGTGGAAAGCTATTTATAGTCTATTACAAAACGGGCAGGAAAGGCGGGGAACCGGCCTGGGGGCCGGCCTAGGCCGGCCTGGAGGCCGGCTGGCTCTGGCGGGGAACCGGCCTGGGGGCCGGCCTAGGCCGGCCTGGAGGCCGGCCGGCTCAGGTGGATGACCGGCCTGGGGGCCGGCCTAGGCCGGCCTGGAGGCCGGCTGGGAGGCCGGCGCGTGGGCCGGCGGCGTCGGGATGTGGCCCGGCCTGGGGGCCGGCCTGGGCCGGTATGGAGGCCGGCGGCTTCGGATGGGGGCCCGGCCTGGAGGCCGGCCTGGGCCGGCTGGGAGGCCGGCGGCTTCGGGTTGGTGCCCGGCCTGGAGGCCGGCCTAGGCCGGCTGGGAGGCCGGCCACCCAGTCTTCGCTCCTTCCCTCCTCTTCTTGTCCATCTGCTTGGGTCTCCTCTTGGTCATCTCCTTGACTCCATTGTGGGCCATCAACCGGGTGGATCCTGAGTATGCACAAGGTACCGGCATGAAGTAGCAACCCATTCAAAGGAAGGTCAAGATCACACATCGAGAGGAGCGAGGTCACCTTTTCATGAAGAGCCTTGACTCTTGATCTTGTCATTGGGCCATTTGGCATGGTGTCCATGGTGTTGTCCACGTGTGGGGCTACATCATCTCCCCCCCCTTCGGAAAGAGTCGTCTTCGACTCGTCATCCTCTTGAACGCTTGCATCTCCGTGGAAAGGGGATAGGTCGGCGACGTTGAACGTATCATGCACCAAGTACTTTGAGGTTGGTATGTCGATCTTGTATGCGTTGTCGTTGATGCGCTTGAGCACTCTGAAAGGTCCGTCACCGCGAGGAGCAAGCTTGGATTTCCTTTCATCCGGAAAACGGTCCTTGCGGAGGTGTAGCCACACAAGGTCTCCTTCTTCGAATACCATGGGCCTCTTCAACTTGTTGATCTTGGTGGCTTGGCGCTTTGTGTGCTCCTCTAGAGTTGCTCGTGTTGACTCATGTAGTGTCTTCATGTAGTCGGCTCTTTTGTCGACGTCCATGTCGGTGCGCTCGTGTAGAGGAAGTGGTAGGATGTCTAGGGCGGTGTTGGGGTTGAACCCATAGACAACCTCAAATGGGCTTCGCTTGGTCGCCCGGTGGGAGGCACGGTTGTAGGCGAACTCGGCGTGCGGTATGCATTCCTCCCAACCCTTGATGTTTGGCTTGATTAATGCGCGAAGGAGAGTTGATAAGCTTCGATTCACCACCTCGGTTTGGCCGTCGGTTTGTGGGTGGTAAGCGGTGGAGAAGAGGAGCTTGACTCCTAGCTTTGCCATCAATGCCTTCCAAAAGTAGCTTGTGAACTTGACATCGCGGTCCGAAACAATGGTCTTCGGCACTCCATGTAGACGAACGATTTCCCTAAAGAACAAAGTTGCAATGTGTGAAGCATCGTTGGTCTTATTGCAAGGAATAAAGTGTGCCATTTTCGAGAAGCGATCGACAACAACAAATATTGAATCTTTGCCATTCTTTGTGCGAGGTAATCCTAAGACGAAATCCATGCTAATGTCGGACCAAGGTGTGTGTGGTATTGGTAAAGGCATATAAAGGCCATGAGAGTTCAACGTGGACTTAGCTTTGAGGCAAGTTGGGCAACGGCGCACCAAGCGCTCCACATCACGCGTCATCCGTGGCCAAAAGTAGTGTGTAGATAGCATGGCGAGTGTCTTGTCACGTCCAAAGTGTCCCATGAGTCCTCCACTATGTGATTCCTGTAGAAGTAACAAACGGAGCGAGGACTCGGGAATGCATAGTTTGTTAGCTTTAAACAAGAAACCCTTGTGCAAGTAGAAATCATCGCAACCTTTGTCAATTGTGCACTTGGTAAAGATAGGACCAAAGAAAGAATCGGAAGCATAGAGTTCTTTAAGGTCATCAAGACCCAAAACATTGATTTCAAGTTGGGTGAGTAAGATCATCTTGCGGGAAAGAGCATCCGCAACGATATTGTCCTTGCCTTTTTTGTACTTCACCACATAGGGAAAAGACTCGATGAATTCAACCCATTTGGCATGCCTTTTGTTCAAATTGGCTTGGGTTTTCAAATATTTCAAAGATTCATGATCGGAATGGATAACAAACTCTTTGGGCCAAAGGTAGTGTTGCCACACTTCCAAAACACGTACTAAGGCATAGAGTTCCTTGTCGTAGATTGGGTAGTTTAGGCGAGCACCATCAAGTTTTTCGCTATAATAGGCAACGGGACGGCCACATTGCATGAGGACGCCACCGATGCCAAGGCCACTAGCGTCACACTCAAGTTCGAAGGTTTTGGAGAAATCCGGTAAAGCAAGTAAAGGAGCTTCGGTCAATCTCTTCTTGAGTTCATTGAAAGCCGATTCTTGAGCATTGCCCCAAATGAAGGGTACATTCTTTTTGGTAAGCTCATTCAAGGGGCAAGCAATTGTGCTAAAATCTTTCACAAAGCGACGATAAAACCCAAACAAACCAAGAGCACTACGAAGTTGAGCAAGATTAGTTGGCGGTGGCCAATTTGTGATTGCCTCAACCTTAGAGGTGTCAACTTCAATCCCTTTTGAAGAAACCACATAACCCAAGAATACAAGCTTGTCGGTGCAAAAGGTGCATTTCTTGAGATTGGCAAAAAGCGAAGCATTACGAAGGGCCAACAAAACTTGCTTCACATGGTCGACATGTTCATGCAAGGATTTGCTATAAACAAGGATATCATCAAAGTAGACAACCACAAACTTGCCAATGAAAGTCCGCAAGACGTGATTCATAAGACGCATAAATGTTGAAGGAGCATTTGAAAGACCAAAGGGCATGACAAGCCACTCATAAAGACCAAGTTTTGTTTTAAATGCGGTCTTCCATTCATCTCCTTCATGCATACGGATTTGGTGATAGCCACTTTTTAAATCAATTTTGGAGAAAATAGTGGCACCACTAAGCTCATCGAGCATGTCATCAAGTCGTGGGATAGGATGTCGATACCTCACCGTGATATTGTTGATGGGACGGCAATCCATGCACATTCGGAGTGTGTCGTCTTGCTTGGGGACGAGGATGACCGGAACGGCGCACGGACTCAAGCTTTCACGAACATGTCCCTTGGCGAGGAGTTCTTGAATTTGGCGCTCGATCTCCTTTGTCTCCTCCGGGTTGGTGCGGTATGGCGCTCTATTGGGTAGAGGGGCGCCGGGAATGAGGTCGATGCGATGCTCGATTCCACGTAGGGGAGGAAGTCCTTGAGGTAGCTCATCCGGAAAGACATCTTTGAATTCCTGCAAAATAGACAACATAGACGGAGGAACTTGGGTTAAGTCGTTAGTTTCTTTGCCATCTCCTTTGCATAAGAGCACGAAGTGGAAAGTGGATGGGTTTGCTCTCACTTCCCTCATCTCACTTTTGGTGGCTAACAAGACTACGCCGGGACTCACTCTTTTCCCTTTCTCACTCATATTTGGCTTGTGGCTCTCACTCACGTGAATGTGGTTCGCTCTCTCACCACTCAACTCACTAGGGGATTGTTTTTCTTGCGCTCGTACAATTGTCTTGGCATTGTCGGCGATGATTTGGCTTGGAGTCATTGGGCGGAGCACTAGGATCTTATTGTTCCATTTGAAGCTATAGTAGTTGGTGCGCCCATCATGAGTAGCGGCCTTGTCAAATTGCCAAGGGCGGCCAAGAAGTAAGTGGCAAACCGACATTGGTACCACATCACAATCCACCGTGTCCTCGTAAGAGCCAATCTTGAAGGATACTTGAACCGTGTGTTGGATCCTCACGGTGCCGGAGTCACTAAGCCATTGCACATGGTAAGGATTGGGGTGCTTCTTGTATGTCAAGTTGAGTTTCTCACATAGCTCCTTGCTTGCCAAGTTGTGACAACTCCCACCATCAATGATGACCTTGATTTATTTGCCGTTGATGCCGGCCTTGGTTTGGAACAAGTTGCATCTTTGAGCGTCATCACCTTGGTTGATTGTAGTCAAGACTCGAGTGACAACTAGAGTGGGGTTGGGGTCACCATCACAATAGATGTAGTCATCGTCGTCATCCAAGCTTTGCATCGTGGCCACCTTGTTCAATGCGTGGTACTCATCTTCACTCATGGACTCATAGTCTCCATTTTCATTGACTATCATCACCTTCTTGTTGGTGCATTCAAATGACTTGTGCCCTTGACCTCCACACTTGTAGCAAGTGATATATGACTTGACGGCTTGTGGTGAGGGCGTCGTCTTCTTTGAAGTGGTAGTGGGTTGCGGTGTAGAACTTTTGGCATTGCCTTGGGCTTGGACTTGAGTCATGGGTTGTGTTGACGATGAAGCTCTAGTGGCGAAGAAGGACTTGGCCTTGACATACTTGAGCTCTTCGGCGACTTGGCGCTCGGCCTTCATGGCTTGATGAACTAGCTCAACAAGGTTCTCATAAGGTTGGAATTCCACTATCTTCTTGATGGGGTACGATCGCCTGGGGGTGCGGCTCTTCTTGACGATGTTGGTCTTGGTGTTGTTGAGGATCCATGTTCACTTGTTGATTAGGTATCTCTTGGCGATGGCGCTCTTGGCGATGGCGATGCCCTTGATCATTCTCACTCCGTGCGTGGCTTCTTGCGGTGGAGTGGCGAGAGCTTCGCGAACTTGACCTTGAAGAGTGTCGACGATCTCGTTCGAGGAGCTCTTGGATTTGAGCGAAGCGCTCATTGTTTTCACATTGAGCGGCTTGATGGCGCTCCTCATACCGACGGAAGTTGTCATCAATGTACCGCCTAAGGGCCTCCGCTTGTTTGCCGAAGTCGACGTCTTGTTCTTCCCTAGCCATGAGAAGCAAACACAAGTGATATGTGGAATATGTGGTGGCTAAAAACCGCTCTTACCTTTGGTTGATAATATTGGACAAGTGGGCTTGCCGTCCGAGACAATGGTGTCACAAGAGTAAAAGTGTTTGATTAGCAATCCAAAAGCGACCCACACACACACTTATGAGGAGCTTGGGTATGGTAAAGTGGCAAGAAATCGAAACGAAACCAACGAAAAGGCTATTGCAAGAAGTGGAGGATAACCACAAAGACCACGAAACAAAAGAGACTAACCACACTATCCGAGAAACAAAAGAGACTCACACGTGGAGACAAACGTGGATGGTGCGACTATAGGGAGGAGCAACTTGGACCTAACGAAGACTATGCTCGTGCCGCACCACCTCTCGAAGGACAACTAGCTCAAGTGTATGGGAAGGAGCACCCGATTTGCACAAGTGTACCCATTTATCTATTGGTAATTGGAGCTTGAGGATAACTAGGATCACGGCTCGGCTTTTCTCTTTTTTTTTTTTTTTTTTTTTTGAATCTTTTCTATTTCTCTTTTGCTTTTATGCTTTTGCCCGAGCCGAGTCCGCTACAACTAGATGCTCACAAGATTATGATATGGTTACTTGGCGTCACACAAGTGCAATGCTCACACTATGAAGAGCTAGCTCCTAGGAAAAAGTTTCGCGAAATGGAAAGGGATGTGTCGGAAGCTATACCTTTGATGTCGTCGAGGTAGCGATGAAGCGACACGAAGATGAAATCGGTGAATAGTCGTGCGGCAGTAGCACCGGCCGAACGGGCGGTAAGACCGATTGCGGGCGGTAGTAACGGCCGTTCGGACGGTAGTACCGCCGGCGACGAATTGCGCGGCACACTTGGGCTTGGAGCGGAAAAGGCCTCCGGAAAACACCAACGGAAAGTGGGGAAAAGGTCTTAAGTACGAGATCCGTGGATCAAAACCACAAATCGCTCACCAAATCGAAAGATCGAACGAAATCCATATGGGCTATTTTTTTTGGAATTTTCGAAATTGGTATGGGAAAGAAAAATTTTGGTGGAAAATGGCTAATAAACGGTGGAAACACGATCCAAATCCGTGGAAACCCTTGCTCTTGATACCAAATGGTGTAGGGCTAGGCCCGATCTTCACGGATTTGAAGGGGAAACGGGGATGAACACGAAGAACACGAGGGGAAACGAGGGAGATTCGTGGGCAAAACACAAGGATAACTAGCAAATCCTGCTAAGAACTCCACCCAACAACAAACCCTCAAAAAGGTAGCCTTTGGATCGAAGAATCAAAGCCAAACTTACTCTTGTTGAAACCGATTGCTCTTACCGGCCGGTCCACCGATCCAATAGAATCACCGCAGTGAAAGATTGGTTTGCACTACTAGAGACACCGCAGTGAAAGAGTAGCAACAACAAGATCTACCTCAACGAGGCACCCTAGCTACGAGGGAGGAGGAGCATAGCTCTCACAAGTCTCAGATTCAGTCTAACCTCGAAATGGGGAAAGTGGAAAGCTATTTATAGTCTATTACAAAACGGGCAGGAAAGGCGGGGAACCGGCCTGGGGGCCGGCCTAGGCCGGCCTGGAGGCCGGCTGGCTCTGGCGGGGAACCGGCCTGGGGGCCGGCCTAGGCCGGCCTGGAGGCCGGCCGGCTCAGGTGGATGACCGGCCTGGGGGCCGGCCTAGGCCGGCCTGGAGGCCGGCTGGGAGGCCGGCGCGTGGGCCGGCGGCGTCGGGATGTGGCCCGGCCTGGGGGCCGGCCTGGGCCGGTATGGAGGCCGGCGGCTTCGGGTGGGTGCCCGGCCTGGAGGCCGGCCTGGGCCGGCTGGGAGGCCGGCGGCTTCAGGTTGGTGCCCGGCCTGGAGGCCGGCCTAGGCCGGCTGGGAGGCCGGCCACCCAGTCTTCGCTCCTTCCCTCCTCTTCTTGTCCATCTGCTTGGGTCTCCTCTTGGTCATCTCCTTGACTCCATTGTGGGCCATCAACCGGGTGGATCCTGAGTATGCACAAGGTACCGGCATGAAGTAGCAACCCATTCAAAGGAAGGTCAAGATCACACATCGAGAGGAGCGAGGTCACCTTTTCATGAAGAGCCTTGACTCTTGATCTTGTCATTGGGCCATTTGGCATGGTGTCCATGGTGTTGTCCACGTGTGGGGCTACATCAAGATCTTCCACTTTAGAGACAAGTCTATTGAGTTTTTGAAGTTTCTCTTCGACAGTTTTATTGAAAGCTTTTTGAGATGAGATAAATTCTTTTAAAACATTTTCAAGATCATAGGACACATTCTTATTAGGATTATAAGAATTACCGTAGGAATTGCCATATGAGTTGCCATTATTGGGAGGATAAGGCTTATAGTTGTTAGCACCAAAATTATTTCGATAAGCATTATTATTGAAGTTACTTCTATTAAGAAAATTAACATCAACTTGATCCTTTTCTTGAGCAATTAATGAAGCAAGTGGGATATTATTAGGATCAATAGGGAACTGATTGGTAGCAAGCATAGACACAATCATATCAACCTTATCACTCAAAGAGGAAATTTACTCAACAGAATTTACCTTCTTACCACTTGGAGCTCTTTCGGTATGCCATTGTGAATAATTTGTCATCATCTCATCCAAGAGGGTAGTTGCTGCACCTAATGTTGTGGACATAAAGGTGCCTCCCGCGGACGAGTCCAAGAGGTTCCTTGAAGAAAAATTCAATCCTTCATAAAAGGTTTGGATAACCATCCACATAGTTAATCCATGTGTGGGACAATTATTAACCATAAATTTCATTCTCTCCCAAGCTTGAGCAACATGTTCAATATCAAATTGTCTAAAGTTCATAATGTTACTCCTCAATTGTATAATTTTAGCAGGTGGATAATATTTCCCAATAAAAGCATCTTTGCATTTAATCCAAGAATCAATACTATTTTTAGGCAAAGACAATAACCATTCTTTTGCTCTCCCTCCCAAAGAGAAGGGGAAATGTTTCAGTTTTATGATGTCACTTTCTACCTCTTTATACTTTTGCATATCACATAACTCAACAAAGGTATTTAAATGAGAGGCAGCATCATCAGTACTAGCACCAGAAAATTGCTCTTTCATAGCTAGATTTAGCAAGGCAGGTTTAATTTCAGAAGATTCCGCTTTAGTATGGGTGGAGCAATTGGAGAGCATATCAAATCATTGTTATTAGTGCTAGTAAAGTCACACAACTTGGTCTTTTCAGTAGATGGCATAATGATAAGATAAAATAACAAGACAGAAATAAAGACTACACTAATATTTTTGGGTTTTAAAATTTTGCAACAAGAAAAATAAGCTAACGATAAATAAAACAAGCAGGACAAAAACAAAGTATAGTGATTAAGAGTGTGAGACTCCCCTTGCTGTAGCTCCAAGATCCCGGCAACGGCGCCAGAAAAGAGCTTGCTAAGTGCTGGCAAAGTTGGTGGGGACTAATCTTCTTATGTGTCTTTAGTGCGTTCCCCGGCAACTGCGCCAGAAAAGAGCTTGATTGCTACTAATGAAGAGTTGGGTGGTGCCCCAAGCAAAGGCATGGATGTAGCAAGCAGCAGTTTTTCCTCGATAACGAACCGAGGTTTATCGAACCAGTAGGACCTTGAAATCAACAACAAAGTGAATGTTGAAGATCTCTAGCGCTTAATCTTGAATAGACGTGGACCTGCACACACTCAACCAAAATACTTTGCCCCCAATGGCGGAAAGGTTGTCAGTCTTTCCGGTCTCGCAGAAAACAAAGCGGTTAATTGCATAGTGAAATAAATGAAATATGAAAAGTGGCCAGTGGAGTAATGATGGTGAAAAGCAAATAAATGAGGTTGTAAACAATGTAAAAAGATGGACCGGGGGCCATGGGTTCACTAGTGGAGTCTCTCAAGTAAATAGAACGATCATATGATGGGTAAACAAATTACAGCTGGGCAATTGACAAGATTATAACACAAACTTAATTTAGCTATGATAAATTAACATGATAATATTTATGGAGGAATCACGACAATGAACAAAGACCGTTGAGTCCAACTGCATCTTTGTCTAAAAAGTCCACCGTGGGATCGCTATCCAGCCTGTCACCCATCGGTATTAAGTTGCAAGCAACAGACATTTGCATTAAGTAAAGTGCATGAAGTAAGCAATATTAAATATCAAAATAGACTTTAACACCGCTGTTTTACCCTTAGTAGCAACAACACACCCTCGCCCTTAGACGTTTCTGTCACTCGTGCCCAGGAACAAGAGGGGGCATGAACCCACTATCTAGCATAAATACTCTCTCTTGGAGATACACACAATCACTTGGCCAAAGTAACTACGCACATCAGAGAGCATGCAAGAACCTAAATGAACATATAAGAATCATGCACAATCTGATCATAACTTCATAATCCATCAGATCCCAGCAAACACATCACATAGTATTATAATAGTTGATCTTGATCATGTTAGGCAGCTCACAAGATCATAAACATGAAGCACATAGCTACTGCCATGGACCCAAGGTCCAAGGTGGGACCACTCACAAATCATCCCGAAGGAAGGCATGGCGATGAAGAGCCCTCCGGGATCGATCTCCCCTCCGACAGGGTGCCAGGAACGGCTTCAGATTGACCCCCGAACTAGGGTTTGAGGTGACGGCGCGTTGGGATGTCTTCTGTGGAAAATAATGGCCGCCCCGTCGTTTTTAGGTTAATTGGGATTTTATAGGCGTCGGAGGGGGCCGAGGGGGTGCCCAGGGGGCACAAGCGGGTCCCACCCACGGGTCCCGGGGGGCCGTGGTAGGGGGGCGGCTCTGCCTTGTGGGTGGCCCCTCAGGCTCCCCTTTGGTCTTCGGGTGTCTTATTTCGCATAAAAAATCTCCGTAAATTTTCGTCCAATTCCGAGAATATTTCCAGAAGTGATTTTCTGAAATACAAAAATAGCAAAAATAGGGAACTGACACTGGGCATCTTGTCAATAGGTTAGTCCAACAAAATGCATAAAAATGATGTGATATGATAATAAAAACATGTGACAACATCACAAAATTAGCATGGATCACTCAAAAATTATAGATACGTTTGATACGTATCATGGGGTCAGGGCCCCGCCCTGATCTTCCGCCGCCGCCTCCAAATTACTAGCAGCAGTCGCTCGCTCCCCGTCGCCATGCCGCACCGATGAGTCGCGCGTCACAGATGGGTGTTTGTTCTCTAGGGAATCTTTGTCTGTCGCCGGTGAGGAGAGATCCCCTTGCCACCGACGGTTTTTGGTGGACTCCTCCGGGATCACTGGAGCAGGAAACAAAACCCTAAAACGAAAGGGTACCCAGTGGACTTCTTACTTAATTCATATAAGTTATTTGACAACGTTCATGGACATCTCACATGTGCAATAACCTGTGCAAACATATCCGTTCACAGGAAGTAGCAGTAGTCACCAGAAAGGTGGGTATAAAAATTTATATGGGAGTATTGTTGTTTAGTAATTCAAACCATACTTTTTCACTAACACTAGAACATTAGAGCAACTCTAGCAGATACCGTATATGTTGGTACCGGATATCTCTTATCCGGTTGATTGGAAAACTTGTTTTCGGTACCGAATGACGCGGGGAAGAATAGATACATGAAACCTATGCTGGATATTCAAACCTAGATGAAATCGCAAAGTTCGCGTGAGAATTAGAGGAAGCAAACTAGATAACAGCACGATAGAACTGAAATTAAGTTCGATACAACCGAAATTAAACTAGACCAGATGCGAAATTAAACTAGACTAGATGCGAAATGAAACTAAAAATCCTAGATCTACGGCCCGGCGGCAGCAATTGTTCTGCGGCAGCTGGTCTTCCCCTCGGCGACTGCGATGGCGGCGGCGTCGTCCTACTCGTCCTCCTCGGTGATTGAGCGCAGCACCACCGCGAGCTCCTCCTCCTCCAATGCCGCCGCCAGGCCCTCCTTGGCACCGGGAGCTCTGGCCTCCAATGCCACCGTCCAGGCAACGACCTCCTCCTCGGCTCTGCGGACGCGCCCGTACGGCGGCGGCAACACCTCGAGGTAGCGGTCGAGGCGGACGATGGCAGAGCCCCGCCGGCCTTCGAGAATCACGCGGCAGTGCCCTTACGGAATGGGATCCTCCGGCTCCTCCCGCTTCCTCCTCCGGCTGCCGCTCAAGCTCCCCGTCTCCGCGTCGTGCCTTGTCCGCCTCGACCGCGGCGTCACGAGCCTCTCCCACCATCGTGCGCTCATCCACCTCCCACGCCGCCTTCTCGGCCGCCCGCCTCGCCGCCACGTCTTTCGACGGCTCCCGGCCTCCTGCGCGCCCTCCGGAGCTGCGTAGGCTCGAGCCGGCCATGGATCTGGTGGCGGGAAGTGGAGAGGAGCTACGACGCGGTGGTGATTGCTTGTCGGAGCTAGGAGAGGGATGCGGCGGAGCTGGGCTGGGTGCAGCGGAGGGGTTCGGTTTTGGTACCGAATCGACCCCTCCGCCCCGGCTATATGAAGGACGAGGCGTCGCTTATCCGGGGGGCCGGATAAATTTTTCTGGGCCGGCCTATTTTCCTGTTTCTGATCGGGCTGAAAAAACGTCCCGTACCCCAAATCGACCGGGATTTTCCGGGCCGAGGGGCTTATTCGGGGTCTGCTAGAGTTGATCTTAAACAACATACACCTATGAATAGCAAACGGCAGATGGCTACATAATAATTTGAAACTAAGGAAATTCAAGAGCTTTTGTTATTTACGCCGACATAAGTTTTGGCGATACACATGATCAAATATCAACCGGGGGTCCTAAAGGAGCCCTAGGGCTCTTTGGGGTGCCGGATAGAAAAATCGGGCACATCGGGAGGGGGGGGGGATGGGTCCCAAAGCTCTCGCCTGGCCCAAATACTGTCCGGCACTGCCAACCGGACCCCCAACTTTGGTGGCTGGCTTGGCGATGCCAGACACTGTCCAGCCCACACCTCCGATAGGTATGGCCAGCCTGTCATCGACACAAAATGAATGGTGCGAAATTTACCACCTACATTGCCACACCGGTCGCCAAATCATCTCAAACTTGTTTTCTCTATTACCAGAAATCCCTCTCTTTCTTCCTCACCGCCGCCGCTGAGCCCTCCTACCTTTCCATCCTCATTGCCGCCATTGCCTCGAACATCTCACCGGCTCCAATGGTGCCGGGGGGGATTGAAGAAACCCAACCACAACAAATCCACCAAGACACTTGGGGTGGTGAGGACCCATTTGATGAAGGCGCCGGCGATGAAGGCAGAAGAAGTTGACCTGTCGCTGGACCCGGATACCTTGTGGTCGGCTCAGTCCATCTCATGAGCTGACCGGCGACGACGCGCAAAGGTGAAACAAGCGGTGCTAGGCCTTCCCTCCATCGCCCAATCTCTAGGCGACCTGAGCCAAGGGAGTTCGTCGGCTCACCATCCTCGGGGTCATCGCCCAGTCTTTCCCGAACTACTTTAACGAGACTTCCGTGGCACTTTTGTAGACATCATGATTCTCCAGTTTGCCCGACGAGGCCAATGATGTCTGAAGAATCGACCTCAACCAGGACGCCCACTTCAGCGACTCGCCCACGCTTCGTCGATATGCAGGCGCCGCTACCATAGCACCGCACCAGCTTGTAGCGACCTTGCCTTTTTAAAATTGGCCAAGATCCCTATGTTATTGTGCTAGTCCCTGGATCGAATAGCTAGCACCACAGTTCAAGATGTAATATCATGCAATTGCGTCAAGTATCTATTACATCGATGATCCAGAAGAATAAAACATTACAAGTTGCATAGCCAAAGGATAGCATGTTACAAAGTTCAGCAGCGGAAAACTTAAAATAGCATGGAGCCTCATCATCTTCATGTGCCACAGGCAAACATGTTGGTTGTAGACTCGAAACCCTTATTCGTTTCCTTAGTCGTTGTCAGAAAACCTGCAACACGTATGTTACAGCCAAAAAATTGGTCAGAACCATTAGAATGGATCTGGCAAGTGATACTTGTGGACTCATAAGGGAAAACTCCTAATATCTATATGCATATTTGGCTAGTGGAGTTGAAGGCTATTTTGCAGAAAGCCAACTTTTTCCTAACTCTTTGTAAAACTTCGTTTCAACTATACGAGACTTTCATGGCATGAAAACCACCGTCTCAACTACTCTTGTTCATCCATCAAGTTTTAACTTAGAGAAATTGGAATGTTGAGATCTTCAGTTGACATCCTTGTTCAGCTGCTCAGAATTGTCCGTAACCGGGGACACGGCTATGATCATAGTTTTGACACTCTCGAGAGGTTGTGCACTTTCACCACAAGACTTCATGAACCCATTCTGTTCTTGACCTTCTTGAAGTGAAAAGCAAAGGTGAAGATGAAGACGAGACCTTTGGGAACCAGTCCCCTGTTCGTGAGGCAGACCCATACAAGACATTCATCCGCTGAGAACTAGCGGAATCAGGTTTCTAGAACTTACTTAGTCAAGGAAGATCCATAATACCAAGTGGCTGCACTGGAAGCAATCTAAACTTGGAGCGACTTAAATCTCTTTGTTCCCGGGTGGCCGTTCACAAGTGAACATACTCAGGTATAACCATGGAAATGGCTCTGAGCAGCCACTCAACTATGTACCACCAATAGAGCAAAATCAATTGTCACCCAGGTAGTTGTTTAACTTAGTAGAAATTAGCTTTTCATCACAGAACACATAGCATAGCACTTCTACTAAGTTATCATATAGGTACTAGACAGGAATATTTGGAGTAATGCTAAACAGGTCTAGCATAGCATAGTAATAAAACCTGACATGCAATTCTACTTAGAAAGTAAACTACAATGCATATCAAAATACTTAGGAAATTTCATGTGTGAGCATCACTTGCCTTTGAAAAACTTGTCGTTGCTCACACTCTCTTTTCAACGTAACTTGGAGCACTCCGTTCAATCTAAATAATATAAACAAACAACAAAAAACAACAATACAACAATCACAAATAAGGCAATACAAAAAAATATATGAATGCATGAAATGCAATCTAACACACAACAATATTAACAATAATACATCTAGTTAGTTTTCTGTTATGTAGCATATGCATGATGCTTATGAACACATTTTTAAAGTGTTTAGCAATTTAGTAAATATGCCATAGGGCTATAATACCTTATTTTATGTTTCTGTAAAAACATTTAAAATGCATGATGCAAAGGTGCAATTTGAACATTCCACTGGATAGAATATATTTTCCAATCATTTTGATATAAAGTTTGTAATTTTTGGATACACAGGGCACAAGATATGAATTTTGAAGTTGGACAAGTATGGTGTCTTTTTAAATAAAAACTAGACAAATTTTATTATAACAGAGACAAGTGGCGCTCTATGATTCTCCAGTACCGATTTGCTGGTAGGATCTAATCTAAGCCATTGATTGAATGTACGGACGTGAACGGAACATCCATGGCAGCGGTGCTCACCGGAGAACGGCGATGGCGACTCGGACGTGGATGTTGGTGGCGTTCCCGTGGTCCTCCGGCTCAACGAAGATGTCCAGAAAGCTCCTCCCTTCATGACTAAGATGATGGAATCCGCAGCAGTGGCTCACGGTGTCTCAAACAATGGCGACGACGACTTCCCGAGCAGCGGCTCCGGTGGCACTCCGGCGACGAGCACGAGCTCTATGGTTTGCCAAATACAAAAGTAAAAGTTTAGGCGGATGCAGAATTTTGAGGAGAGTTGAGTAGACAAGGATAGAGGTCCTCCGATTGTCCGAGACGACGTAGACAACCTTCGAAGCTCGACAATGGCGACGGCGATGGCGGTGATGCGGGAAAAGACTTAGCCTTGAGGTATAGCCATGTCCTGTAGGTAGACAACTATGAGGAGAAACCACGGTTTAAAGGAATCGAAGAAATAATCAACGTATATGACGTACCGGTCCGATGAACTTGTCAAGATCCAAAACAAGGCGTCGAGAGTACGGGCAGTAGAGAGCTTATCTCGGGAAAGTTGATGAATAGAAATTGGAGAGAAGGGAAAAAGGCACGAAGTGACGCAAAGGGATTGCTCTTATATGGTCTGAGTGGGGAGATCGGGGGAGGAATGCCAACGGGTGGCATTCGGTGCACCGAGGCGATTGGACAGATTAAGGCGTTAAAATTTGGTATCAATGGCCTGAATGAGTCCGTGGTGGAGTGGCAAGTAATTATTGTGTTTATATTGAGCCGTTTCGGTGTCTAGAACGTCCTATAGAAGGAGGGGAAGAGGTTGTTGTCATGGATGTGTAACGTACAGTTTATGCACGCTCGAGGAGGAAGACGACCACGAGCACAGGTGCGGTTCGGTCGGCCTGGCTGTTGGGCTTCGGCCCAGTTAGTATTATTTTTTGTTCTTCTCTTTTTTTTTCTTCTTTTTCTGTTTTATTTTATAATTTTTGATTTAGGCCTCCAAATCAAGTTAAATAAATTTGTAAAATTTTATAAAATTCCAAATATTCATAATAGACATTTAGAAACTATTTTTGGTCAAAACAAATTATATAAATAACCTTTTGGTCAAATTTTCCTTACATGGCTATTTGGGAATTTTCCAAATTAGGGTTTATAAATATCACAAAATATTTAAATAAAAACCAGAGAATAATATGAGTAATATCATTCAAAATTATAATTCATTTTAATATTAAAATAATTTAAGATAAAACATTTTATAAGCAGAGCTTGGAAAAATGTTTAAATCCTTCTCTCAAATAATTTAGGGTTTATAATATCCCCATATTATTTATTTGAAAATCAAATATCCAAAGTGGAAATTATTATTTGAAAATTCATTTAAATATTTTATTTCCAAAACTTTAAAGTTGAAATTGCAAGATAAAGGAATATTTAATTTACAATATAACTTTGAAGATGTCAAAACAATCTTCTATAAAAGATTTTCTTGATTTTTGGAGACTTTATTTAATTATTAATAAAAATTTTAAAATTTTGTGATTTTTAAAACATTCCAAAAATTGGGATGTTACGCAGCTGTTCGGTGATGAGGAAGCTGACGTTGCCAACGTGCTCGGCGGAATGGCGGCAGCTGAGGTACGTTTTGAATTGTGTATTTAATGATGTCGCCGGCAGTTAGAATTATACATTTATTGTGGTACAATGTTTATAAACTAGGACGCCATGATACTATTATTCGTGGCCCGGTCAGGACGAGTACGAAGGCCAGTACGAACACAGTCGAAACGAGTTGGGCTAGGAGGAGGAGGAGTGCGGGGTGGATGACGACACCCAGCTTATGCACGATGTTGAAACCGGTGACGGTATCAAGCTGCCGATGGGCGGAGGGAATAGAGGCAAGACATGGAGGATAAAGGAGGATGAGGCTTTGTATGACGCATGGATGGCTGTAAGCCAAGACGCATCACCGGCGCACAACAAACAAGTCATTCCTATTGGACCCGGATTTATAAGGACTTCCTCGATAGGACGGCGTATGCGCCACTGAATGTGCCTCCACTTCGCAAGGCGAACACAGTAGAGAAGCAGTGGGGGGTCATACGAGAGGCCTTCAACAAGTTCCATGGATGTTGGGATCAAGTGCACAATAGAAACGAGAGTGACGCCAACAACACCGACGTAGTAAGATGCTAAACCAAAGCTCTCCTCTTTTTGGCATGCACCAAAGTTTACATTGTTCTTTTAACATGTGTTTTTTGATTTAGTTTATGGAAGCTATCATGATGTATGAGCCTTGTACAAGAATAAGGCCTTCAAATTCATGCATTATTGGAATCAGCTTCAAACTTGTCAAAAATGGGCTACATTGCGTCTGTCAATTAGCCAAGGTGGCAGAAACAAGGTCGATGTCGATGATACCCGGATGTCAGGGGCTGGCCCAACTCCACGGCCAAATAAGAACAAGAAGGCGAAGGCCGCGGCACACAACGCCAGGGCATCTTCCTCCCTACAAGAGTCTCTTGCCATGTTCATCGCATCCTCCACCATTCTCAAAGAGAAGATGCACAGAGAGAACAACGAAAGGTGGGATATGTACTACTCCGTGCAAGGAAAAAATATGAAGGAGATGCAAGAATCAAGGTAGGTGAAACGGCAAAAAATCAAGGAGATGCAAGAAAATCGGGAGCTCAAGATCATGGCCATGGACACATCAAACATGACGGCTGATCAGCAAGAATACTTTGCCGAGGAGGTCGCACGCATCATGTAGACACGAAAACAAATTAAGGGCCGCAGAAGCCGAGACCCAAGAAGAATGATTTTCATGTTCTTCGATGTCTAAATGTATTTTGATGGCAAAAAAATTATTTTACTAAAACATGAAAATCGTTTCAATAAATGTTGCAGGGACAAGATGCGATTCAACAATTCGTTTCAGTAAACCCAAATGGCAAGAGCACTTTTATATTTTGTGGCGAGGTCGTAGCCTCTGCATCCAATGGATGCATGATGATGTGGATCACACGTTCGCTGGGAAAGCTCAAGAGGAAGGTATGATGCAGCAAAGCAGCAATTTCCCTTGATTACAAAAGCAAGGTTATCGAACCAGTAGGACTCGGAGAAGGCCTTGCTAGGTATCAACGGTGCTAGAAAAAGAGCTGTTGGTGGTGACTTAGTAGTTCGAGAAGTCTTCTTGGCGTGTTGACGTGGACCTGCACACAATCACAAACAAACTAATTTGCCCCAACGAAACAGAGAGGTTGTCAATCTCTCCGGCTTGCCGAACACAAAGAATTAAATGTGCAGATGTAAAATATGAAGAGTGTGAAATATGACCAGCGAGCAAATGATGATGAAAAGCTATTAAAACAGTTGTAAACAATGTAGGAAAATAGGAACGGGGTCCACAATTCACTAGTGGTGTCTCTCCAAAAGATATACATGACGGGTAAACAAATTACAGCATAGCAATTGACAGAATTGAGGGCGCACAACAATGCTATCATAAAAAAATATAGTTCACCGTTTCATCCAATATGGGCATTACATCAAAATACATAGACCGCCATCCAACCGCATCTATGACTAATAATCCACCCCGGGATCGCTATCCAGCATGTCACCCAGAAGTATTAAGTTGCAAGCAACAGATCATCGCAATAAGCAATGTTCATAAAGTAAGCAATGTAAATAACACAAAAAAATCACAGCGCTGTTTTCTCCCTAGTGGCAACAACACATCTTTAGTCTTGATCATTTCTGTCAACCCGAGCTTAGACGAAAAGAGGCATGAACCCACTATCTAGCATAAATACTCCCTCAAACAACACTAATAATTACTTGGCCAAAGCATCCACTAGCATCGGAGAGCATGCAAGATCATAGAAAAAACATAACACATAGAGAACAAAAGTAATGCGGATCCATGCAAACACAATCATGTAGAAGTTACAGATAATGTGATCTTGATCATGATAGGCAGCTCACAAGATCTAAACAATGGAGTACAAGGAGGAGAGACAACCATCGAGCTACTGCTATCGACCCGTAGTCTCGTGGTGGACTACTCACGCATCACTCCGGAGGCAGGTATGGTGATGTAGAAGCCTCCGGTGTCGATTCCCCTCTCTGGCAGGGTGCCGGGAAGAGCTGCAGACCCCCCCCCCCCCGAACTAGGGTTGGTGATGGTAGCGGCCTCGGACGTCTTCTGGAAAATATGATTGGGTACTTAGGGTTTTCGGGTCGAAGACGAATTTATAGGTGAACAGGTGACACGAGACGATGCCAGAGGGCACCAGGTGGGCCCCATCCGTGTCCAGCACCTGGGCCGCACCTAGGTGGTGCCTGGTGGCTGTGGGGCCCCCCTGCAGCTGACTTTTTTCTGCTTGGAAATAATTCCCATAAATTTTCAGCACATTCCGAGAAACTTCATAGAACAACTTTTCTGAAATAAAAAGATAGCAGAAAATAGGAACTGGCACTGGGCATCTTGTTAATAGGTTATTTCCATAAATCATGCCAAAATGATATTAAAACATTATAAAAACATGTGGCACTGATATATAATCAAGCATGGAACATCAAAAATTATTGATATGTCGGAGACGTATCAGCATCCCCAAGCTTAACTCCTGCTCGTCCTCGAGTAGGTAAGTGATAACAAAATAATTTTTGAAGTGACATGCTACCAACACAATCTTGATCAAATAATCATGTAAAGCATATGAACTGAATGCATTGATCCAAGACAAAGGTTCATTGAATGAAACAAATAATGATTAATCAGGTGTAACATCTAAGCAAGAATTAACTAGAAAAGAGTACTTTGGAGATTTAAAAGTATAACACTTGACAATGATTGATATCTCACAAAGCAATATTATTTCAACAAAGGAGTTTGGCCAACACAAAGGAAGATTTAAGTTTTCAGCATAAGCTTCAACTTGCAACATATTTATCTCAAGATAAAATCAATACAAAGCTTTCATAGTTAGACATAAAGATAACATGAAGTAAAACTTGAACCGAAGTTGACACCAAGTGATTGCTTGAGGGGATAAAGAAGGAAGAGGAAGACTGACTCAACATAAAAGTAAAAGAAAGGCCCTTCGTAGAGGGAAGCAGGGATTAGTCATGTGCTAGAGCTTTTTATTTTTTTATTTTTGACAGAAGTAAAATAATTTTGAGATGTGCATGCTTTCGTCAACGACTTCACAGTAAAGAAACTAGCTAGTCCCCCATTTCAAGCAAGGCTTTTAGACTTTTGAGAGCGGCTGGTTCTTAGAGGAATGAGGTCACTCCTCGTTCTCCTTTGTTTCACCACTAACCAAAGTTTTGACTGATTTCTCAGGTTTTCATTGTGCGGAGCAGAATGGTGGGTTATATTTATATTTTGCTTAAGACGCTCTTGGCAAATTCAAGTGAAGACGTAAACCATCAACACCGGGTGAAAGGGGTGAAATGACCTTGCTTGTCACAAGTTATATCTAGCTTCCTACTGATTCCTCAAGAGCTTAAAAACAGAGGCACAAAAAGGAGAATTTTGAAAGTTTTAAAAATAGAACATGAAAATTTTACTTGGAGTGGCAAGCAAATACCACATGTAGGTAGGTATGGTGGACACAAATGGCAAAGATATTTGGCTCAGGGAGTTGGATGCACGAGAAGTATTCCCTCTCAGTACGGAGTTTTTGGGCTTAGCAGGATATCAAGCAAACACATAACATCAACTTGGTTCAATGAATGACTACAGATATACATCATGCATAACCACTAGACTTCACACTGTCTACCTTGTTAGCCAAACCAACTCTTTACAAAAAGAATATCTAGACTTTGAGAGCTACCAAGCAGGACAAGCACCACAATTTTAAAGCTTTACGGTAGTTCTTTACTAATCTATTCTTACTAGATGATCCACAAGTTTAAGCATTAATCTACTTTATATCTCTAAATAATTGACAAGTATCAAAGATTCAAGACAATGATCTACAAGATTTAAGCATCACTTTTTCACACTTCCTACACGATAATTTCCATTCAACCAAACACCAATCAACTTATTTGAAACAAAACTAAAAGGGTGAAACAACAAGAGCAATACTTCCTAACTACAAAAGCTAACAGCTCTAAACAAGAGATTCTTGAAAACAAGAGCTAGAAGCAAAAATAACAAAGCTAAACACTCAACACATATAAGTGAAGAATAGGAGTGTATACGAGAAAGCAGAGCATGTCTCTCTCCCAAACAAGCATGCATGGATCCAATTTATTGCAAAGACCAGAGAACAAAACACAAACAAACTGAAAGTAAAAAAACGGACGCTCCAAGAACAACCCATAATGTGTAAAGGAATAAAAATATAGTACCATGAGAGAAACCGATGATTGTTGATGAAGAAGGGGATGCCTTGGGCATCCCCAATCTTAGACGCTTGTGACTTCTTGAATATTTAAGAGGAGGGTCCATGGGGAGCCTCCCCAAGCTTAGTCTTTTATCCCTTATTGATCTTCCTTCATCACCTCGCACTTGGATACTTGAAAACTTCCTTCATGCAAAACTTATAGCAACTTCATTAGAGGGGTTAGTCCACAAAAACAATATCTTCCTTCAGTTCCAAAGCACATATCATGAACTTATATTTTTTTTAACATTTGCTACTGTCACAAAGGTCTAAGTAAAGCTCTAGCTTTGAAAAAGCTTCACTTTGCCCGTGAAAGAAGCAATGCAAAACTAAGGACATAATCTGTCAAAAACAGAACATACTGTAAAGACTTCTGGACCTCAAATCAGAAAACTTAAAACTAGAAAAAGGTAGACAAAGCCCTGAAGCTTGCTGTAAAAAATGTGCATCCACAGATGAAATTCTGTGATTGTTTGGATTTTCGAACAGTGAAGAACAGAAATCTGATTTTGGACAGCAAACTCACCAATTAGTCTTTCTCTCTTAGAGGCTATTCTTGGCACCAAAAACCAAAACAAAAAGATACAAGGGAGTTGTTACAGAAGTAACATCACCCAAAACTCAAAGAAACCAAAAAGAAACAGAAGGTAAAAATAAAATGGGTTGCCTCCCATAAGCGCTTTTCTTTAACGCCTTTTAGCTAGGCAAAAGGGCAAATTCAAGTTTTATCAATTTCATCTTCCAAAGAATTTCCCTATGCAAGGTTCAGAATTTCCCTTATCACCACCTTTTGGTTGACTACTTTCATCAAAAGGATTTTCAGGAACAACCCAATCAAAATTCTTTTCTACAGCTTCATGCATTGCTGTAAGCTTAAATGGTATGGGTATTTTTTAGTTCCTCTTCATATTTAATTTTACCCTCACACTTCATTCTTTTAGTTTCAAAGGTTTTAAGGGTATGTTTAATATTAAGACAACATCCCAGCATATTATAATGGGCAAAAATCTTTCTAGCTTCTCTAGCAATATCATCAAATTCCATAAGCAAGGTCTTAAGCAAGAAATCTTTATCTCCCCCCTTCTCCATACTTTCAAGTTTAAAGAATAATTGTTGTATAGTAGGATGAAGGTTAATAAAGCTAGCTTCTAACTTTTCCACCAAAGAAGCCACAGCAGTTTCATAGTCATGTGTAAGTTCCACCAAATATTTTTCATTTAGATCATAAAACCAGTAATGTGATTGAAGAATTCTTCAATATTGTCTTTACCAATGATGGAACCTCTTCCTACCTTAATGTCATTTATAGCAAATTTAGGTAAAAGCCCCATGACTCAAACAAGCAATAAGACCACACAAACCGAAAGAGAAAACTTGCTGGAATTTTTAATTTTTTTGTGTTTTTCACTTTTAGAGCAAACGAAAGGCAAAACAAGACTAAAAAAATATACTAGGCAAGACAATAAAAAAGTAAAGTGAAAGGATGTGTGAAACTCCCCTAGCTAAAGCTTCCAAGTCCCTGGCAACGGCGCCAGAAAAAGAGCTTGATGACATGGATCACATGTTCGCTGGGAAACCCCAAGAGGAAGGTATGATGCAGCAAAGCAGCAGTTTCCCTTGATTACAAAACCAAGGTTATCGTACCAGTAGGACTTGGAGAAGGCCTTGCTAGGTGTCAACGGTGCTAGAAAAAGAGTTGTTGGTGGGAGACTTAGTAGTTCGAGAAGTCTTCTTGGTGTGTTGACGTGGACCTTCACACAATCACAAACAAACTACTTTGCCCCAACGAAACAGAGAGGTTGTCGATCTCTCTGGCTTGCCGAAAACAAAGAATTAAATGTGCAGATGTAAAATCTGAAGAGAGTGAAATATGACCAGCGAGCAAATGACGATGAAAAGCTATTAAAATGGTTGTAAACAATGTAGGAAAATAGGACCGGGGTCCACAGTTCACTAGTGGTGTCTCTCCAAATGATATACATGACGGGTAAACAAATTACAGCATGACAATTGACAGAATTGAGGGCGCACAACAATGCTATCATAAAACAATATAGTTCACCGTTTCATCTAATATGGGCATTACGTCAAAATACATAGACCGTCATCCAACCGCATCTATGACTGATAATTGTAATAGCCCCAGTTTGGTAGTGTAAAATTTGAACCAAACTTTCACTTTTGCATTGTCATCTTGTATCATGGCATACATTCTAAATTGCTAAGTTTAATAAAGCAAAAATTGGAAAACATTTAAAGGGAAACAAACACCTTCCCAAATTTCCACTCCAGTTGCATTGGTCAAATTGGCAAAACAAATTATTCTTGAATTTCCAATTTGTCCAGGAAGTTCCAAGAATACATGTTATAAATTTTTGTCAAAGGCAATTTATGGCCAAGCAAAGAATTAAAATTAGAATTCAAAATTGGTTCAAATCAATTCCTATTTTTGAAACCAAGTTAACCATTTCAGAAATTCAAAATAAAATTATGGGGAGCTTCATGATGTTACTAGGAGCCTCCCTGAAAAAAATTTCATAATTTGTGAAAAGGTTTAAGTACCCGAAATAAATGGCTTTGGTTGCTGCCTTTAAAAGAATAAATCAAAAAAGGGAAAAAACAGCTAGGGGGTATGCGCAAAATCGCCATCGTCCCTATGGCGACAGTGGCGCACTGGCGCCATGCTGCCGATGCTCCTCTTGCGCCGCACTGCCATGCTCACTTGGAGGATAAGGACGCAACACGACGCCCACCTGCTCCCCCTCACTCATTTCCCTCCCCGTTTTTCCCGTGAAGAAACCCTAAACCTAGCTTCCATGGCCATTGTCGACCCGCCGCCGTCCCTCTCGCGTCGCCGCTGTTAGAGAGCCCGTGGAGCAAATCGAAGACCACCAAAAGTTCCGCCTCGTCGTCTACCTCCCCGCCGAAGGAATCGAGACGGGAGGCCCTCTGTTACGAGTTCACCGCCGTCTTCTTCCACTCCGGCCGCCGCACGCCGAGCATGATTGCCGCCGCCTCCGACCTCCTTTTTCACCACCGCGAGCAAATACGCGTCGAGGGTAAGTTTGCGAGCCTCCTGGACCTCCTCATTCTCCTCCTCTTTTTCTAGTTCGCCGGGTCGTGGTATCTCACCGTCGTTCGCGTTGCTCCGGCGAACCATTATGTAGCGGCGCCGCCACTAGTTGGTTCGCCTCGGCGAGCCGCGTCCAGCGCACCGTGTAGCACGTCCTCGCGCGCCCCGCACTGTCGAGCACGTGCTCGACATTGCGCGCGGTCACCGCGCGCGCACGTGCCGGTCGTGCTCAAAACGTTTCGTCGGTACTACCGGGTAGTTAGCCGGAAGTACCGACCGTAGGTTGTTTCGGTACTGGATACCCACGTTCTATTCCGGAAGTAGCTCCGGAAGTACCGACTTGACCGGTACTATTGGGTAGTTAGCCGGAAGTACCGACCGTGAGCTATTACGGTACTGGATACTGTTGACGGTCAAATTTGGCTCATTGTCAAAGTTTCGGTTCTGGGATGAAAATGACCGATTTTGGCTTACAAAGAGGTGCCAGCAAGATTATCTCGGATGACAATATAATGTGAACGAAAGTTGTGCGTATCATCGAGACAAACAACTTTGTTTTTTTGGATCATCTCAATCCGAGGTCATATGCAACTTGTGGAGCCAAAATACTGTGGGCGCATGACCATAGACACCGTCTGCCCTCGGGCGCGGGTGCTGGGTGCAGGCAGCGCCTGACCATAGACACTGTCTGCCCTCGGGCGCGGGCAATCCGGGAAGGACTAGAATTGCATTGATTTACTTCCGATTGAATTTAAGGGTTCCAGATGAAGTCAAATGGAAAAACGCATAAAATGAAAGTTCTTCGTTTTTCGAGACGAACAACTTTGTATTCTACGAGATTTTCATCCGAGGTCGGTAACTGGCTCAAAACGACCTGTAAGGTGCAGACCGAACAGTTTTTGGAAGGTTCGGGTTAGACCAACCGAATTGGACCCAGATTAGGGTTTTGGACGTGAATCCAAACCTTTCCTTGCACGGGAAGTCCAGCCGCCCTTATATACGAGGGTGCCGGCCGATTGAACAACACACAATCGTAAAACACAAAACCAATCTACAAACTTTCATCTCCTACCCTAGTTTTCTGCTTCTCGTTCGTCGGAGTTCTTCGTTTCGGAGAGCTTTGATCTACGAAGTCCTGGGGGCGGGCGAACCGACCTAGGGCAGCCCATCACCGCCGTGCGTCCAGACGGGGTCTCTCCCGGCCGCGTGGGGTTTCGGGTTCTCAAAAGAGCTCGCCGGATTGTCTTGCGTATCGCGCTTCCGGTGAGCCTCCTCCGGCGACGTGTCCTGCGTATCGCGCTCGACGCTGGGGGTACACGTGACGTGTTCGTGTGCGAACACACTTTTTGGCGACTCCGCTGGGGACTCAGAGCATCATGTCAGGCCAGATTCCCCGGCCAGCTGAGGTTAGCGCCGAAAACATCATCAAGCCTAGCTTCGATGATCTTTCGGCAGAGCAGCGCCAAGACTATGAGGCGTGGAAGAAGGAACGCCAGGAGCAACTCGACGCGCTGGAGAAGAAGCACAAGGAGAAGTTCGAGGCTCTGAGGAAGCAGCAGGAGGAAGAAGACATGAAGTCGTTCCTCTCCGGATACAAGAAGGAACGCCAAGGGGGCTTTGTCCCGCTCGGCGAGAACAAGCTGCCACCCATGCTCGGCACCCCAGCCGAGCCCACTGTAAGTTCTGACGTTTTTTCTAAGGACCAAATAGCTGCAATTAATCATTATGCCACCGAGTCTAGTAACCTAGCGTATGCGGCATGTTAGATTTGATTAAAGCTGGGAAAAATACACCTGATAATTTTGTTAATGCAAGCCTTCCCGCTAGAAACCCTAATATGGCTCCACTTAGTTCATCGGCTGCACCTCAGGGTACGCCGATGCGTCCTTTTCAAGATAATCAGCTCATAAACGTGCCAGTATCTCCAATGCCTACTAGCAACATACCGTATTCCGCTCTAGTGCCAAATTATGTTGGGTCACCTGTAGCTAATCTCACGGCACCAAATCACAATTCCACACCCATTGCGCCTATGAGTGGCATGCCATATTCGGCTCCATTGCCAAATCAGGTCACGCCACCCGTAGCCAATATATCAGCCCCAAATTACAATTTGGCAACACCACCAGCAGGTAATTCCAGGGACGGAGGAAGGGGGGGACGAGCAGGGGCTAAGCCACCCCCAACAATCTAATTTTCTTCCTAAACTACCTAAGAATCATGCTTATACTTGGTGATTTTCAGCTATTTTGCCCCCGCCAACACAGTTGTGCCCCCTCCAAGGCTAGTGGCTGGCTCCGTCCCTGGGTAATTCGGTCATGGATGAAAACATGGTTACTCTTAGAGCCGAATTGCAAAAAATGTTCTATGAAAACTTCGGCATAGAGCCAAAGCCAATTAGCCGAATGTGCCAAAAGCCATATCCCGAATATTTTGACAGCATACCATATCCCCAAGGTTATAAAGTCCCTGATTTTGCGAAATTCAATGGGGTAGATAATAAAACAACATGGAGCATGTGAGTCAGTATCTAGCACAGTTAGGAGAAGCTGGCAATACTGATCCTTTAAAAGTGCGCTTATTTCCATTGTCATTAACCGGTACCGCTTTCTCATGGTTTTCTGCATTACCTTATGGTTCTATTCACACTTGGTATCATCTAGAAAAGAAATTCCATGAGCACTTTTATACCGGTGATAATGAGCTTAAGCTGTCCCATCTTACATCGGTTAGGCAAAAACATGACGAATCGGTCACCGATTATGTCAAGCGATTTAGAGACACTAAGAACCGGTGTTATAGCTTGGTGATAACTGAAAGGGACATGGCTGATTTAGTGCTTAACGGTTTGAGAACCCACATAAAAGAAAGAATTGAGGGTTTCGAATTTTTAAATGTTAGCCAAGTCTTGCAACGAGCGTTGGCTCAAGAAAACCGTGGCAAGGAAATCAGGGACACACATAGATCTAAATCTGATCGTCCCCATCTCCACATGGTAGACTACAACAGCGAAAATTCGTACGATGAGGCCGATGTATATGCTGCTGAGTTTATTTGGCCATCAAAGGCCAAACCGTATACATGTGAAGCTTTAAAGCCGACTCGCAAGAGTCGTGATGATGATATGGTGTTCAGCTTTGATGTTGGTAAATGTGATAGAATTTTTGATGCTATGCTTAAAGACAAACATATTCGCATTTCTCATGCTTTACCGCCGTTTGATGAGTTAAAACGGCGTGCATATTGCAAGTATCATAATTCATTTTCTCATGCTACTAACGACTGCAATGTTTTTCGACGACAGATACAATCGGCCATAAATGACGGACGATTGAGTTTTTCTGATATGCAAATTGATAAGCAGCCTTTCCCCATGAACACCATCGAGCTGCAGGGGAAGAAGGTGCTAATTCGGCCAGAGGCGGCCGGATCTATTAACAAAGCTAATGTCGTTATTGGTGAGCCCAGGAGCAACAAGGACAACGACAAGGCTGCAAGGAGAGAAGTGGTGCTGGACAAGCAAGCTGGGGGCAAGGAGGTGCTGAAGATCACCATCAAGAACACCACACCCGGGGGGCAAGCACCAGCGCAAGAGGGTATTCGTGCTAAATTCATAAAGCCGAAGAGCCCAGAAGTTGGCAAGTGGAAGAAGAATGAGGTTAATGCGCGCTACAAGAAGATCAAGCCAACCTTTGACATGTTGCTGAACAAGTACACGCGCCAGGCTGCCGGTTCGTACAACCGGCAATCGCATCCAAGGGAGAGGTCTCCAAGGCGCGAGAGGCCGTATGGGCAGTGGATGCCGGGGCCCCGTGGGGCGACACCTCCCTACGCGCCACGATATTACAATGGAGGACAGATGCAACCCCCAATGACACCACATGCATTTCATCCGGGGTGGGCAGCTCCTCGGAGATCCGTTCACGATAGGATCAGACGCCCTGTTCATGACCGGTTGGGTAGCAATGCCAATCGGTCATATCATCACAACGAAGTGCAGAGGGTGTGGCGTCCTACGTCACCAACAGCGGGCGAGTCAACAAGTGTTGGGCAGCATGGACGTGTCACAGACAGCAGCACCGTGATCATTGGTACGCGTGAGTTGTCGCTCGGGGAACCGATCGTTGATGGATTGGTTGAAAACACGACAGCGCAAGGCAGAGTGGCAACGAATCTGCCAAAACAGCTGCCATGGCAGAGAAGTCTGCCGAAACAGCTACCGCGACAGGAGCAAGCAGCAGAACAGACATCGCCAGGACAGCGGCTCATCACGGCAGCAAAAATGACAAGAGTCCTGTCGTGGCAGGGAGCGGCAGCAAATCGGCCATTCAGCCGGTTTCATCTATGCAACAGCGGACCTCGGCTAATGATCATGAAGCCAGCAGCAGCCAGACCAAGCCGAGGGATCCAAAATACACGCAGCCTAAGTGGTGTCCTCGCGGAATAACCAAAACACAGAAGAGGAAGCTGCAGCGCATGAGGAACCTGCAGAAGGCGGAACATGATGCAGAGATGTGGAGGGACGAATTCTTCGAGGAGATTCATCCGTCTCCATCTCAAATGTGGGTGCGCAAGGCGGTAAAAAAGGCTGCAGATATGGAGGTCACACCAATTCCTACACCACCTGTGGAAAACGCCGATGTTGATACATCGCCTGCATCCACCGACATGATCACGGCAGATAATGAGTTGGAGTTGGCGGATAAGCAGGAGAGTGGTTTGGAGGTGGAAACCACGCCAGAGGAAGATGAGGAAATGGTGGACTTCGAGAACACACCGCCCAGGGGAGGTATGGATATTAACATGGTGTATTACTTGCCCTCTGAGTTCCGTGCTACAGACGAAGAAGGAGAGGTGGCGCAGCTGGATTTCGGTCCCAAGAATGCTATCTTTGAGAAGCCTCAAGAACCGGTGAATCATTTAAAACCACTGTTTATCAAGGGACATATTGATGGATCACCGGTTACTAGGATGCTTGTTGATGGAGGTGCCGTGGTGAATTTGATGCCGTATTCTGTCTTCAAGAAGTTGGGGCTAGATGAGGATAAGTTGATGAAGACCAACATGGTGCTCAATGGATTTGAAGGCAAGGAACGAACCGAGGCCAAAGGCGTTATGAGTGTTGAGCTCACGGTGGGGAGCAAGACTTTGGCCACCACATTCTTCGTCGCTGAGGTGCAAGGTAACTACAATGTCATACTTGGCCGTGATTGGCTCCACGCGAACCAGTGCGTGCCATCCACATTGCACCAGTTTTTAATTCAGTGGGTTGAGGATGAAGTGGAGGTCGTCCATGCGGATAATTCGGTGTGCGTTGCTTTGGCTGATTCTTTGGTGGACTGGCAGCATCCCAACGCCACATGTCTGACGGGACGCGATCTTTCAGATTTTGACTTCCTTAGTGCTACAAGGAATGGTTTTATACCTGTATCTCTAAAGCCGACTGGTGATAATCGGCTGTCCCGTTCATAGTCTAATGGATCACAACAAAGAGTGGCTGCAAAAGAGGCTCGTCGAATATCGGGCCATTGGGAACGATATGGGTGAATCTATAGAAGAGATAGAAGACATGGACAAGTTGGGACAAGGATTTACATCGGCCGACCCGTTGGAGGAGGTAGACATAGGGGATGGCTCTGTTCCTAGGCCGACGTTTGTAAACAAAAATTTGAGCACCGATTATAAATTCGTGTTGATCGGCTTGCTAAAAGAATTTGTTGATTGCTTTGCATGGGAATATCATGAGATGCCTGGATTAAGCCGAGAGCTAGTTGAGCATCGGTTGCCAATTAAGGCCGGTTTTAGACCTCATAAGCAACCGGCTAGGAAATTTGATCCTAATATGTATGACCGAATCAAGGAAGAGATCGGTCGTTTGCTTAAAGCTAATTTCATCAGGACTTGCAGGTATGCGGATTGGATTTCCAACATTGTGCCCGTGGAGAAGAAAGGATCTACCAAGTTGCGGATCTGCATCGACTTCCGGGACTTGAACAGGGCTACGCCAAGATGAGTACCCTATGCCTATAGCTGATATGCTTATTAACAATGCTTCTGGTCACAGGATCATCAGTTTTCTTGATGGCAATGCGGGGTACAACCAGATTTTTATGGCCGAAGAGGACGCGTATAAGACGGCTTTCGTTGCCCTGGTTTTGTTGGTCTATTCGAGTGGACAGTGATGACCTTCGGCCTGAANATTTGCGCCTAGCATTTGAGAGGATGCGAAAGTATGGACTGAAGATGAACCCGTTGAAGTGCGCGTTTGGAGTATCGGCTGGGAAGTTCTTGGGCTTTGTTATTCATGAGCATGGTATAGAAATTGATCCCAAGAAGATAGAAGCAATACAGAAAGTGGAAGCACCAAAATGCAAGAAGGACGTGCAGAAATTCCTGGGCAAAATAAATTATTTGAGGCGGTTTATAGTGAATCTGTCCGGGAAAGTTAGTGCCTTCACTCCTATTCTTCGGTTAAAGTCTGATCATGAGTTTGCCTGGGGGGCAAAGCAGCAAGAAGCATTCGAGAATATCAAGCGGTGTTTATCCACCCCTCCGGTTATGAGGGCAACCGAGGCATGGAGAGCCATCTCGGTTGTACATTGCTGCAGAAGACAACGTTATTGGTTCTGTCTTAACACAAGAAACCGAAGGGAAGGAGCACATTATCACTTATTTGAGACGGTGTTTATTGGATGCCGAAACAAGGTACACATTCGTTGAAAAATTATGCTTATGCTTATAATATGCTTGCACCAAAGTACGGCATTATTTGTTGTCTAGCATGTGCACTATAGCTTGTCAAACCGATGTCATAAAATATATGTTACACAGGCCGATTTTGAGTGGTAGAATCGGCAAGTGGGCGTATGGTTTAATTGAATATGATTTGGCTTATGAATCCTTAAAATCTATGAAAGGCCAAATTGTTGCTGATTTTATTGTTGAGCATCGGATTGACGATGAGCATGAGATAGATGTTAACCTTATTTCGCTAGTACCATGGAGACTATACTTTGATGGTTCAGTTTGTGATGATGGCCAGGGGGTCGGCATTGTTTATATTTCTCCTCATGGTGCTGTTTTTGAGGCCTCGTGTCGCTTAGAATATTTCTGCACCAATAATCAAGCCGAATATGAAGCATTGCTATTCGGGCTAGAGATGATGGTCGCCGTGGGCGCGACGCATGTGGAGGCTTTTGGTGATTCGTTGTTGATAGTGCAACAAGTAAACAAAGTTTTTCAGTGCATCGACGGATCACTTAATATGTATCTTGATAAATGCTTAGACATAATTTCTACTTTGGATTATTTCAATATCTCTCATATATCTAGGCAGGATAATAGTGTTGCAAATGATTTGGCACAACAAGCATCTGGCTATCACGTCAGCCGTGGCGCGTTTCATTGTTCTTATAAGCCGATGTTTGCTTTTGCTGTAATATCCGAAGCCAAATCGACCCCCATTGATTCGGCTGCTAATGAAGGGTCTAGTGCAGGTATACAAGGAGATTGGAGGAGACCCATTATTGAATACTTGCAGGATCCTAGCAAGAGGACGGACAAGGCAGTTTGGCGGTTGGCATTCAAATATACGTTGCTGGACAGTGATTTATATCGCCGAACAGTGGATGGCATTCTCCTGAAGTGTCTAGATGAAGATCAAGCAAGAGTTGCCATGGGAGAGGTACATGAAGGTATATACGGTACACATCAGTCGGCTCACAAGATGAAGTGGTTACTACGGCGTGCTGGATTTTATTGGCCGATGATGATTAATGATTGCTTCAGGTATTATAAGGGGTGTGAGTCTTGTCAGAAGTTCGGGGACATACAATTGGCACCTGCTGCTATGCTACATCCTATTGTGAAGCCGTGGCCGTTCAGGGGATGGGGATTGGATTTTATTGGCATGATTCATCCTGCGTCCTCGAAAGGGCATCAGTTCGTATTGGTGGCCACCGATTATTTACCAAGTGGTCTGAAGCAGTACCTCTCCGTAATATGACACATAAGGAGGTAATCAAATTTATAACTGAGCATATTATACATAGATTCGGTATTCCGCAAACTTTGACTACAGATCAAGGTACGTCATTTATGGCGAAGGAAGTAAAAGAGTTTGCCGAATCTTATAAAATAAAATGCTCAGTTCATCTCCATATTATGCCCAAGCCAATGGACAAGCCGAGTCTAGCAATAAAATATTAATCAAGTTGATCAAAAAAAAGATTGAAGATCATCCGAGGAGGTGGCATGAGGTGTTGTCCGAAGCTTTGTGGGCACACAGAATTTCAAGGCATGGTGCTACAAAGGTAACTCCATATGAACTTGTGTATGGACAAGAAGCCGTTTTACCTGTAGAAGTAAATCTGGCTGCTTTGAGATTAGCCAAACAGAATGATTTATCGGCGGTTGATTTTCATAATCTGATGATAGATAATATTGATGAAGTCGCCGATAAACGTTTAGCTGCTTTGAGGGACATAGAGAAAGACAAGCTGCGGGTAGCAAGAGCTTACAATAAGAAAGTGAAATTGAAGAGTTTTCAGGTTGGTGATCTCGTATGGAAGGTAATTCTACCAGTTGGTTCAAAAGATAGAAAATTTGGCAAATGGTCTCCGAGTTGGGAAGGTCCTTTCAAGATCGTAAGAGTGGTTCTCAGAAATTCATATTTGGTGGAATCTATAGAGGGAGATCTACTACCCCGAGCTCTCAATGGAAGGTACTTAAAGAAGTTCTACCCGAGTGTGTGGCAAGAAGCTTGAAACACACATGGCCGATAAGCTTATATCTATCGCCCTTAGCACATATGTCCGATAGACTATTATCGCCCTAAGAATATATGGACGATGGAGTGTTGACATCGTCCTGATAACAAGAGAGGAAAGTTATTTTTTGACACGCAAGCTTTGCCAAAAAACAGGGGGGCATGTGTTGACAACTTATTTTGTCTCACAAAGTGATGATATCAAGATGACCTCAAATGGAAAAATAATGTGAGCAAAAGGTGTGCGTATTATCGAGACAAGCAATTTGGGTTTTTGGATCATCTCAATCCGAGGTCATATGCAACTTGTGGAGTCAAAATACTCTGGAGATGTCCTCGGATGAGCAGGCAGAAGCGCTGGACATAGGAAAATCACCCTACCATAGACATGCTCCGTCCTCGGGAGAGCAGTATTTGGAAAGACTGAAAACGAATCGAATTGCTTCCGACTGAATTTAGAGGGCCCAGATGAAGTCAAATGAAAAACCTTATAAAATGAAAGTTCTTCGTTTTTTCGAGACGAACAACTTTGTCTTCTACGAGATTTTGATTAGAAGTGGTTTAGTGCCTCCAACATGGCCCGTAAGGTGCAGACAGTTTTCAGACCGAACTGTTTTGGAAAGTTCGGGTCAGCCATCCGAATTGGACCCAAATTAGGGTTTTGGACGTGGATCCAAGTCCTTTCCTTGCACGGAAAGTCCAGCCGCTCCTTATATACATGAGGGGTGACGGCCGATTGAACAACTCACAATCGTCAAACACAAAACCAATCTACAAACTTTCATCTCATACCCTAGTTTTTCAGCTTCTCGTTCGTCGACGTTCTTCGTGTTGGAGAGCTTCGATCTACGAAGTCCTAGGGGCAAGCGAATCGACCTAGGGCAGCCCATCACCGCCGTGCGTCCTGACGGGGTCTGTCCTGGCCGCGTGGGGTGTCGGGTCTTCAAAAGCGCCCGCCGTATTGTCTTGCGTATCGCGCTTCCGGCGAGCCTCCTCCGGCGACGTGTCCTGCGTATCGCGCTCGACGCTGGGGGTACACGTGACGTGTTCGTGTGTCAACAATTGGCTGTCTAAATACACGTAATTTGGTCATGCACGCGTGTATGGTCATCTTTTTTTAACTCGTTACGGAAATCTAAGTACCACAGGAGATTTTCCATTCACATATTTGGGCCTGCCATTGTGCACTTCAAAACCTAGAGTGATGGATTTCTCTTCTCTGTTGGGCAGAATTCATAGCAGACTGACCGGTTGTTCAACATTCTTGTCTTATGGAGAGAAACTTCAACTAATTAAACCAGTTTTCTCCAGTTTGCCTGTCTTTTACAGGTGCACTCTCATGATCCCTACTTCAGTGCTGCAACAAATTAACAAGTTTATAAAGCATTGTTTTTGGAGAAAATATGACATGGAAGACAAAGGAACGACTGTTTAGTGTAGATCAACTAGGCTAGATCCTCTACGGTAGAACTCTTAGGGTTTCTGTCCTTTGCATGTGTGAGAGAGAGATAGAAACAGAGTGTTAGATTATATTGTTGGAGTCCAATACGAGTTGTAATTCTATTAGACTTGTAGTCCAAGGAAGATTCTAGCATAAGTCGGTTGTGTTTTGTAATATATATATATCCATGTAGTCCGGCCGTATCAATCTATCAATACAAGTTTTATCTCAATCTTTCATGGTATCAGATATCCGATCCTAGGGCATGGCTCCGCCGCCCACCCCACCACCGCCCCCGCCGCTGATGTAGGGGGTTGGCCCGATCTTCATGGATTTGAGGGGGAAAGAGGATGAACACGAAGAACACGGAGGTGGAAACGAAGAACACGAGGGGAAAAGGGCAAATTCGTGGGGGATAACTCGCGAAGCCTACAAGGGAGAATCACCCGGCAACAAACCCCCAACGGAGTAGCCTCCGGATCCCAAAACCCAAGTCAACAACACGCTTAATGAAACCGATTTCTCTTACCGGCTGGTCCACCGATCCAATAGAATCACCGCAGTGAAAGATTGGTTTGCACTACTAGAGACACCTCAGTGAAAGAGTAGCTACAACAAGAGATTCATCATCCTCCTCGGAGGAACCCATCACGGGAAGGAGCAACGCTCAACTCTCTAGTTCTTTCATCTCTGGTCTAAAATGGAAAGGGGGTAGTGCTATTTATAGTCTGGTACAAAAAGGGGGGGTCCGGCCTGGGGGCCGGTCTAGGCCGGCCTGGAGGCCGGCATGCGCTGGTGGGGGACCGGCCTGGAGGTCGGCAGCGTCTGGAGGGGGCCCGGCCTGGGAGCCGACCTAGGCCGGCCTGGAGGCCGGCAGTGTCTGGAGGGGCCCGGTCTGGGAGTCGGCCTAGGCCGGCCTGAGGGCCGGCTGGCTCCTGCCTTGTGCTTTTGCCTGGACGCTTCCTCCTCCTCATCCACGCGTACTCCTTGGATGAAATCAACTCTTGGGTTTCCTCGACACCTCCCATCGGCTTCGTATCCATCGTGTCAAACCTAGCAATGCAAAGGGGCGGATACTCAAGTAGCATACCATTCCAAAGGGCAGGAAATGAGATCTCGAAGAGGAAGGAGTTCACCTTTGACGCCCATGGTGACTTGGCATGTGTCGGATGGCTTGTCATGGTGATGGACGTGGGTTGGGCTACATCATCTCCCCCTCCTTTGAAAAGTGCCGTCCTCGACGCTAGCACGTTCTCATCATGTGAAGGAGATAGATGTCTCGTCGTTGAAGTGGAAGTCACCATGCCGCTATTGTTACCTATACGCACCAAAGACCAAGTAAAATATGTGTGTGCATGATAGAGGAGCACATCATTGACGACATGTCCGAATTGTTCATAACACCATTAGCACAACACAAATATATGGAATGGAATACAAATGCAAGGTCAATGTGCAGGCAACTCATCCAAACATCCTCAAAATGTGGGAACACAAAATCTCCAAGAAAATTAGAGAAGGCTAAGATACCCATCTCATTGTGAACCATATGAAGTCCATTGCATTGAAAGCATCAGAAAGAGAAATTTGTGAACCACACAATTTGAGAGAGGCTCTTATCATTGCCATCATGGGTGCAAACAAAGTAAAGAGAAGAGAAAGTGTTCATCGATTTTGTTGCAACACCAATAAGACAATATCCAAAGGCCTCATGACAATACATGCTAAAAATATCATTATCGTTGCAAACAAGCCATCGGAAAGAACAATTGTTCATCATACTTTTTGCAACACATAAATCATTTACAATGAGGGTCAAGGGAGCATGAATGTCACAAAGGAAAACCAAAGCACTCACATGTTTGCACGCGAACCAAAGGAAAGAGCAATTGTTCAATTTGTTCGATGCAAAACATAGGAAAATGAAATAGAGTTGGATTGGATCCATAACTCTCATGGAAAATGCTCTCAAGAGCTCTTTTTGTCAACTCATGTTCAATTGAGGTTGACATTATGAAGCGTGAGCCATTACACACGAAATTCCATAAAAAGAAATTGTGTGCATGGTACATGAATGAATCATCCATTATGACGCATTTCTTCATTTGCACATCACCAAACGCACTACAATCAAATTGACTATATGAAGTATGCGGATGGACAACATGCAAAACGAAGAAAGAAACAAACTCAACACTCAAACAAGGCAAATCTCCAAAATGTGAGAATGCTATGGGGGCAAACTCATTGTCAAGAATTTCATCATCATTGCAAGCAACACATATGAAAGAGAAATTGTTCGACATATTGCATGCAACAATGGGAGAAAAGTGAAAACATTCATAGCAAGGCATGTATGTGGCAAGGTCATCACACATATGAAATTCCACATGATCAACATTGGTTTAGAACAAGGTATTACATGGGAATATGAAAGAATCATAGGTGACATCAAAAGGATCATCCATATCATGCAAGCAATCGCAAGTCATCATGTCCACTAGTGGGATCATGGCATCATCAACACCCATATGCGTACCTTTGTAGTCCCTCTCATGAGAGGTAGGTGTTGTGGTAGAGGTAGCGGCGTCCATGTAGCCGACTTGTTCATCGTGATGTAGACATGGGGTGGCATCGTCTTCATCCTCCATGTACATCTTCTCCATCATAGGCACCATCATGTCGAGGCTTGGCGTCTCATCATCCATTGAACCTAGTAGAACATGAGAGAACACACTAGAGGTAGAGGGTAAGTTGTTAGAAATCGAAATGGCCTCACTTGACCTATCAACTACCTCTCCCAACTCAAGGTGTGTATCACTCATTCCCTCAAAATGGAAGCACTCAATCTCGCATATGGTGTAGGCACTCAACTCACTTGCACTCTCACTCAAGTGGGCTAGGTGGCTCTCATTCTCACATGGGATTGGTACCATCTCATCATTCAAGCACATAAGGATAGGCTCGGTATGCTCAACTCCATTTGCCGCCTTGGTTGAAGGGAAACTCCCATGCTCAACCTCTTCACTTGGCTCGCCGTCACAAGTGGTAGCCTCTTCAATGCTCGCCTCCTTGGTCGAAGGGAAAATCCCATGCTCGACCGTCTTCTCGCCATCTTCATGGTCACCATCTTGTAGTGGTGTGGACAATAAGCTCGGTGAAGAGTCATGTGAGGGCTTGAAGAACTTGGATAACCCGGCAACGAACTCCTCGCGGATGGTCTTGAGGTCGGTCAAGAGCTTGTCGCTATCGGCGTCGGCCTTGAGCTTGGCTTGCTCGATCTCGAAGTTGGCATTGTCGGTGTCGCGCTTGGTCTTCCACTCGTCGAGGATGGCCTTGAGTTTGTCCAATTCCTTCGTGTAGCTTGATCTATGCTTGGACGCTCTTTTGGTTGTGGCGCGCGGAGGAGACTCCATATGATGTGTACTTGCCGCCATCTTGGAAGTTGATGTAGATGCGTGATGGCGTGGCCTCAAGTATCTTGTGTCCTCATAGTGACGTCGATGATGATCATGATTAGATGTACGTCGATGAAGATCCTTGGTGTTCCTTGACGAAGACTCATGTGCATAGGCACTTTGCATTGGCCGCCGTCTCGAGGGTGAGGTAGCTTGACGTCGAGGAGGAGGACGTGTCTCCTTGTCCTCTAGGCGAAGATGCCTTGTGCTCCGTCTCCTTGAGCTTGAAGTAAGTGCTTGACGGCGGTGGCGCTCTTGAGTTCGTGGCCTTGAGGAACGTCGAGGTGGGTACTCCTCGTCGGTGTCGTCATCCACATGATATGTAGCGCCTCGCTGGAGATCCTTGACGTTGCTTGGTGGAGGGTTATGTGCACGAGCACTTTGCATTTGGGCATAGTAGTTGATGTGCGGCTCCACCAAGTCATTGGAGTTGTAGTCATAGTAGTGGTCCGCCATGGTGTTGATGCTTGTGGACGCGAACTCGGTGTAGCTCTCCATGTCGTGGACGGTTGCGGCATCGTAGTCGTAGTAGTGGTGGTGCTCCGCCGTGTAGTCCATGCTCGTGGAAGAGTTGTCGATGTCGTGGTCCATCATGTCTTCCATGCTTGGGGCGCCGTAGTTGTTGTCGCTCATGATGTCATCCATGCTTGGCGCGCTGTAGTCGTTGTCGCTCATCATGTTCTCATCATCATGGCCTCCATAGGATGCTCCGCTCTCACTAGACATGGTCAATCACAAGACAAGTGTATATATATGTGGAGTGAGAGGAACTAAGAAACCAACCTCACCTAGTAGATAGTATTAGAACTAGTGGACCATGCCAAGAGAAACCGATACACAAGAATGCGGGTGACTTGAATTTCAAAGATCCAAACGCAACTCCAAAACAGCTTATGAGTGGATAGGTATGAAATGTGGAAAGCAAATGGAACAACCGGAAACCAAGATATTGTACAGGCAAGTAGAGAACCACAATGACCACAAAGAAAATACAAGTCAATCTCAAAGGATAGGAGTGAAGCTCATAGAAACACACGCTTTGAAAAGTGGGACTTGTGCAACCAAAATGAGCTAGTGATGGACCTAGCGAAGACTAAAGCTCAAGTCGCACAAGTACAAGAGAAACCAACTCGATTGCAATTTATTGGTGGGCTACAAGATTTGCACAAAGATACCACACCTATGAATTTTTCATCGAGCTTGCGCGACCTACAAGAGATATGGCATTGAGGCTCTTTCTTTTCTTCTTGCTTTTGATTCTTTTCAATTTCTCTTTTGGCCTCTTACTTTCTTTTTCTATTTTGCCTCTCACTTTGCTTGCCAACAACAACTATATCAACTAGCGCATACAAGGTTTGCTCGGAACAATACGAGTTATCAAGTGTGCAAAGCCCAAGAAATCATAGATGAGCTAGTCTCAATAGGTAATATAGGCACAAATGGCTTGGCTAACAAGTGATGCTAGGTGGGAGAAGATTTGGGAATGTTATACCTTTTGGCGACGATCTTCAACCTTGGAGTGGAATGCCTCTTCCTTGATCACGCAATATGGTGGAACTAGATGATGGATCAACCGCTATGGTGATGTAGAGCTTGTCGGTAGCTTTGATTAGATACGAAAATCACCAAAAACGGAGTCCGGAGTGAAAAGTTATGGCCAAAACAAAATTTCTGTAAGGGGGTCGGCCTGGAGGCCGGCGGCTTCTGCCGGGGGTCCGGCCTAGGACGGGCTGGAGGCCGGCCGGACTACCTTCCCGTGACGCAAACAAGTGCGATTTGGGCGGAAAAACGGCCCGAAAAACACCAAATCGGAGGGGAAATCAAAGGAATTTGGCCATGGGAACGCAAAGGGAGGTAGATCAACAAGTATATCAATTGATCCACGGATCAAAACCTAGCAAAACTCACAAGAATCTCAGATCGATCCAAAAGCAATTTGGGGCTATTTTTGGTAGAAATTTTCGAAATTAGCAAAATCAAAGAAAAAATTTGTGGATTTGGGGGTGGAAACAAAGGCAAATCCGTGGCAACCCTTGCTCTGATACCATATGATGTAGGGGGTTGGCCCGATCTTCACGGATTTGAGGGGGAAAGAGGATGAACACGAAGAACACGGAGGTGGAAACGAAGAACACGAGGGGAAAAGGGCAAATTCGTGGGGGATAACTCGCGAAGCCTACAAGGGAGAATCACCCGGCAACAAACCCCAACGGAGTAGCCTCCGGATCCCGAAACCCAAGTCAACAACACGCTTAATGAAACCGATTTCTCTTACCGACCGGTCCACCGATCCAATAGAATCACCGCAGTGAAAGATTGGTTTGCACAACTAGAGACACCTCAGTGAAAGAGTAGCTACAACAAGAGATTCATCATCCTCCTCGGAGGAACCTATCACGGGAAGGAGCAAGGCTCAACTCTCTAGTTCATTCATCTCTGGTCTAAAATGGAAAGGGGGTAGTGCTATTTATAGTCTGGGTACAAAAAGGGGGGGTACGGCCTGGAGGCCGGCATGCGCTGGTGGGGGACCGGCCTGGAGGCCGGCAGCGTCTGGAGGGGGCCCGGCCTGGGAGCCGGCCTAGGCCGGCTTGGGGGCCGGCTGGCTCCTGCCTTGTGCTTTTGCCTGGACGCTTCCTCGTCCTCATCCACGCGTACGCCTTGGATGAAATCAACTCTTGGGCTTCCTCGGCACCTCCCATCGACTTCGTATCCATCGTGTCAAACCTAGCAATGCAAAGGGGCGGATGCTCAAGCAGCATGCCATTCCGAAGGGTAGGAAATGAGATCTCGAAGAGGAAGGAGTTCACCTTTGACGCCCATGGTGACTTGGAATGTGTCGGATGGCTTGTCATGGTGATGGACGTGGGTTGGGCTACATCAGCCGCCCGGCTACTTCGACCGCCGGGCTGCTCTCGTCGCCAAAGCCGCCGCTGCCGCGACATCCTCCTCCTCCACCCTATCCCTTGCTACCACACCAAATCCTCCTCCTAATACCTTCATGGCTGCTCCAATCTCCTTCACCGACACCATAGCCGATGTCTCGCCTTTTATCCCGGTCACCCTTGGCCTAGCCTCTCACAATTACTATCATTGGCGCCATCTATTTGAAGTTCACCTTGGCCGCTGCAATCTGCGTGACCACGTCGCCGTCGGCTCGGTTCCTCGCCCCGCGGATCGGCAATGGGTCAAGGATGACCTCGCCATCATCCAATGGATCTATACAAGGGTGTCCACCGAGATCTTCAACCTGGTGTTCCGTGATGCTGCCACCGCCGCCGATCTGTGGACGGCCCTTCGTCAACTCTTCCAAGAAAATGTCGACGCCCGCGTCAACAACCTCAACACTGAGCTCCGTAACACCGTACAAGGCGACTCCCCCTTCGGCGTGTATTGCCAGCGCCTCAAGTCCATCACCGACGAACTCCGCGAACTCGGTGATCCCGTGGATGATCAGCAGCTCATCAATGTTCTCTTGGTCGGTCTCGGCGAACGCTTCGAGAAGCAGGCGTCCTTATTCCAATGATGCGGCCACCACCGTCTTTTGCCGAGGTCCGATCGCTACTGCAGTGGACTGATCTCGCCCAGTCCCGCAAGGATGCTCGGCCCCAGGCCTTCGTCGCCGCTCCACGCCCACCGACCTCAGCCCCGGCTGCTGCCCCGCCGCCCGCGTCACCCATGATCCCTCCAGGATGGCGTCCCAGCCCGAACTACAAAGGCAAAAACCCCATATACCGGCCTCCGCGATCTATTCCATCGACACCTGCTGCACCTGCTCCGACCAGCGCCCCTACGCCGCCTGCCGCTCCTGCGCCTCCCACTGCGCCACCTCCCTGGCGTCTGGCGCACGACCCATGGACCGGGATGGTGCAGGCCTAGCCCATGCCCTGGGCCCCTCCTTCACCATTTGGCGCTCCGCCTGCTTACTCCGGCTCCTGGATGCCGGGGATGCGCCCTCACACTAGCTCGCCTGGACTCCTTGGATCGCGTCCTCCAATGCAAGCCTACCATGCTGCACTGGCCTTCTACCCACATGGTGCCTTCTCTGAAGGCGGTGTTCCCTACTCGCCATACCAGATGCATGCCCCTACACTCATGCCTCCGCCGTCACCTGCACCACCTCAGCTGCCGCCATCAACGCAACATTGGGACCAAGCCGCCTTTCTACAGGCCATGAACAACTTTGCTGCCCAAGGAACCTCAGGTATGGACTGGATCTTCGACTCTGGTGCTTCAAGTAATATGCTGTCATCGTGTTCTACTTCCCCTTATTCCTCCATTACTCTTGGTGATGGTTCTTTCACTCCTATCTATTGTGTTGGTCACACTCAAATTCCCACCCACCAAACCTCTTCTACGTGATGTTCTAGTTGCACCCGCCCTTATCAAAAATTTAATTTCGGTCCGCAAGTTCACTTCTGATAATGGTGTTTATGTTGAATTTGATCCCTTTGGTTTATCTGTGAAGGACCTTCTAACCAAGGTGGAGATCGCACGCTTCACTAGTTCTGATGATCTCTACTCTCTCCATGGAGCCCCCACCGCCGCGTCTCCTTCATCCATGGTGGCCTCGACTGATCTTTGGCACCAACGACTCGGCCATCCACACGCTGCTATTTTATCATCTCTTCTTAGCGAGTTTTCCATCCCTTGTAATAGAGAAAAACATAACAGTTTGGTTTGTGAGTCCTGTCAAACAGGCAAACATGTTCACCTACCATTTAGTTCATCTAGCTCCACTAGTTCCTCTCCTTTCGAATTGCTTCATTGTGATTTGTGAACTTCACCATATGCAAGTATTTCTGGTTTCAAATATTATCTTGTTATTCTTGATGATTACACACACTTTGTTTGGAATTTTCCTTTACGCAATAAATTTGACGTCTACACCATATTCCTTAACTTTCAACGATACGTTTATGTTCATTTTTCCTACCTATCCAATTCATACAATGCGATAATGGCCGTGAATTTGACAACTTTAAAAATCGTAATTTCTTTCTTCAAAACGGTATTCTTCTTCGCTTCTCTTGTCCCTATACCTCTCCTCAAAACGGCAAGGCTGAACGATCTCTCCGCACTCTCAACGACATTGTTCGTACTCTTCTAATTCATGCATCTATGCCACCAAAATTTTGCGCCGAAGCTCTCCGCACCGCCACCTATCTTTTAAACATTCGACCTTCTAAATCCAATCCAAACACAACTCCGTATTTTTCTCTTTTTCGATGTCATCTTAACTATCCCGAGCTTCGTGTTTTTGGTTGTCTCTGTTTTCCCAATTCCTATGCCACTTCCCCAAATAAACTCGCACCTCGATCTCTTTCTTGTGTTTTTCTTGGTTATTCCGATGAGCACAAAGGCTACCGTTGTCTTGATTTACTGACTGGTCAAGTTCACATATCGCGTCATGTTACTTTTGTTGAGACCGTGTTCCCTTTTGCTAGCCGCACCCCTCCTACAACCTTCGAGTCCTCGCCACCTTCTCCTCCAGGAGCAATTCTCTCACCCTTGTTCGCTCCTCCCACGACAACACCATCCGCCCCACCCAGCCCTGCTACTTTTCCACCACCTAGTCCTACCGCGACAACTCTATCTCCAGCTTTTTCTACCCCGCCATCTACACCCGCACCAACCCATGTCGCGATAGCCAGCACTACCGTCTCCCCTGATTCCTCTTCTCCTGTGTCCGCTTCAACCGCAGCGCCGGGAACTACCCAAAATGATGACCATTCTCCCACTTCTCTACTACCATCTCGTGCTGTTCCTACAACCAAACCTCAAAACGAACACACCATGCGCACCCGTGCAAAAACCGGTTTTTGTCACCCTGTCGATCGCCTCAATCTTCATGCCACTCCATATCTTTCTCCGATCCCTAACTCATATAAAGCTGCCCTTCTCGATTCCAATTGGGCTGCTGCAATGAAAGACGAATACGACGCTTTAATTCAAAATCATACGTGGCATCTTGTTCCTTGTCCTGCGGGTGCCAATGTTGTATCCGGAAGTGGGTTTTTAGTCACAAATTTCACTTTGATGGCAGTCTGTCTTGTTACAAAGCTCGTTGGGTTTGTCGCGGTTACTCTCAACATCATGGCATTGACTTCGATGAAACCTTTTCTCCTGTTGTCAAACCTAGCACTATTCGCATCGTTCTTAGCATCGCCATATCCTTTACCTGGCCCATTCATCAATTAGATGTTAAAAATGCCTTTCTTAATGGTTCTCTTCAGGAAACTGTCTATTGTCAGCAACCTCTCAGTTTTACAGATCCTACTAATCCCAACCATGTTTGTCTTCTTCAAAAATCTCTTTATGGCCTAAAACAAGCACCCGTGCATGGTTCCAACGTTTCTCCACTTTTATTCAAACTATTGGTTTTATCCCCTCTCTTTTTGATTCATCTCTCTTTGTCTATCACCAAAATTCCGATATTGCTTATTTGCTTCTTTATGTTGATGACATTGTTCTCACCGCATCTTCGCAACCTTTTCTTGCTCACATCATTTCCTCCCTTAGCGCTGAATTTTCTATGACTGATCTGGGCTCTCTTCATCACTTTCTTGGCATTGCTTTCACTCGTGATTCTAACGGTTTATTTCTCTCTCAATGTCAATACATTCTTGATCTTTTGTCTCGAGCAGGCATGCTCAATTGCCAGCCCTCTCGCACACCTGTTGACACCACCACAAAACTCTCTTCTGAGGGTGAACCTTTTTCTGATTCTACTTTATATCGCAGTCTCACCGGTGCTCTCCAATATCTTACCATCACTCGTCCCGAGATCTCCTATGCTGTCCAACAAGCTTGTTTATATATGCATGATCCTCGTATTTCACATTATAACCATGTCAAACGTGTTCTCCGCTACCTAAAAGGCACTCTCGACCATGGTCTTCACATTAATACTTCTACTCCTACATCTTTGACAGCATATTCCGATGGGGACTGGGCTGGTTGCCCAAATACTCGTCGGTCCACGTCCGGATACTGTGTTTTTCTTGGTAACATTTTGGTTTCTTGGTCTTCTAAAAGGCAGGTTACGGTTTCTCGTTCGTCTGCCGAAGCTGAGTATCGAGCAGTGGCCCATGCTGTTGCTGAGACTGTTTGGCTACGGCAGTTATTATCGGAGCTTCATCGACCCATTCAGCAGGCAACTATTGTCTATTGTGACAACATTTCAGCTGTTTACATGTCGAGCAACCCAGTGCAGCATCGTCGTACAAAGCACATCGAGATTGACATCCATTTTGTTCGCGAGAAGGTGGCCTTGGGACAAGTTCGAGTCCTTCATGTCCCGACTACTGCTCAGTTTGCTGACACCTTCACCAAAGGACTTGCTATGGCACCACTTGCCGACATACGATTCAGTCTCAACGTTGTTGAACCCCACGTTGATACTGCGGGGGGATGTTAGATTATATTGTTGGAGTCCAATACGAGGTTTTAATTCTATTAGACTTGTAGTCCAAAGAAGGTTCTAGCATAAGTCGGTTGTGTTTTGTAATATATATATCCATGTAGTCCGGCCGTATCAATCTATCAATACAAGTTTTATCTCAATCTTTCACAGAGAAAGAGGAAGGGGAGACTACCTTCTCCTTGCGCCGGTGAGCTCGAGGGGCCGGCCATGGTGATGAGTGGTTGACGGTGGTGAGTGAGTGGGTGAGAGAGGTGGTGGTGCTTCCCGTCGCTACTGCCTAACCCTAGATCGGTAGGGGGTGTCGGTGGGGTGCCTGGCACACGGTGAACCTCGTACTATGAGCCGCCGGGCCCCACCTCTTTATATACGCAGTGCGACAGGGGCCCACCAACCATGGTTTGGTTGGGCGCCCATGAGCATGGGGTCCGGTTGGACCGTTGGGTCCAATCCCGGATGAGATCAATCTAACATTCTCCCCCTTGATCTCAACTTTACTTTTACCTTTTACTTTACTCGTTTCATCACAGATCGATACATAGAGCATGTTTCATCGTCTCAGCTCAATTGCCGATAGAATCAAACAGCTACAATATACCTCTCTGTGTTGAAACAAATTCTGTTCCTTTTGGGCCTCTTATGATCCAGGAATCATAGGCTCTACCTTAAAGCCATGCCGGCTAAGTGTTCCTTGAACACATTGGGTGGTAAGCCTTTTGTTAGCGGATCCGCAAGCATATCCTTTGTCTTTATATGCTCGAGACTTATAGTGTGATCCTGGATTTTATCTTTCACAACATAATAGTTTATTTCTATTGGCTTGGTAGCATTACTCGACTTGTTGTTGTCAGCATAGAATACTGCGGGCTAGTTGTCACAGTACATCTTTAGTGGTTTGTCAATATAATCTAACACTTTCAAGTCGGGTATAAATTTATTTAACCTTATCGCCTGCCCCGTGGCCTCATAACATGCTATAAATTCTGCATACATCGTGAATGATGCAACTATTGTTTGTTTGGAGCTTCTCCACAAAATAGCTCCTCCTGCGAGAGTGAAGATGTATCCAGACGTGGATTTTCTATCATCTTTGTCCCCCGCAAAATCTGCGTCTGAATACCCTCTTATCTCTAGGGAATCAGATATTTTGTATGTTAGCATGAGGTCCTTCGTGCCTTGCGCATAACGCAATGCTTTCTTTACCATCTTCCAGTGCTCTATGCCTGGATTAGCTTGATATCTACCGAGTACCCCGGTGATAAAAGCTAAGTCACGGCGAGTGCACACTTGTGCATACTGTAAGCTTCCAACAGCCGAAGCATATGGTACTGCTTTCATTTGATCGATCTCATATTGGTTCTTGGGACATTGAAAATTCCCAAAACTGTCGCCCCTGACTATAGGAGCAGGTGTGGCATTACTCGCATGCATATTATACTTCTTTAGAACCTTTTCTAAATATGCCTTCTGCGATAGTCCTAACACTCCATTTTTCCTATCTCGGTTAATTTCTATGCCCAAAACATATGATGCTTCACCAAGATCTTTCATATCAAAATTTGAGGACGAGAACTTCTTTGTTTCTATTAGTAGACTGACATCACTGCTAGCAAGAAGAATATCATCCACATATAGGATTAGGAAAATATATTTCCCACTTTTAAACTTTGCATAAACGCAATTGTCCTCAACATTTTCCTTAAATCCAAATCTTTTAATTGTCTCATTAAACTTTAGATAACACTGTCTAGAGGCTTGCTTTAATCCATAAATGGATTTCTTTAGGCGGCATCCCATATCTTCCTTGCCTTCCATGATAAAACCCTTCGGTTGTTTCATGTAGACATTTTCTTCTAAATCCCCGTTTAGAAATGTCGTCTTTACATCCATTTGATGTAGCTCTAAATCAAAATGTGCAACTAATGCCATTATGATTATGAAGGAATCCTTACATGAGACTGGAGAAAATGTCTCATTATAATCTATTCCTTCTCTTTTAGTAAATCCTTTTGCCACAAGACGTGCTTTATACTTTTCTACATTCCCATTAGAGTCATACTTTGTTTTGTAGACCCATTTACAGCCTACTGTTTTGGCTCCTTTAGGAATCTTTTCTAAATCCCAAACATCCTAGGAACTCATCGACCTCATCTCGTCTTCCATAGCCTCATGCCACTTCGATGAGTGAGGACTTCTCATGGCTTCTTCATATGAAGTGGGATCACCTTCCATATGAGCTATCTCTGTATTATAAACATAATCACTAGAAATAGCTGGTCTTTTAATTCTCTTAAACCTTCAAGGGTCTCAGTCTCTGGCACATTCTCTATATTGGCTGCTGCAGCTCCCTTTCATGCTCAACAATGGGTTCAGTCCGTTCCTGGCGGACAGGTTCCGGATCTTCGCCCATTGTGGTCACGGGTGGAGTTACAACAGGTGCTTGCACCGCAATCTCAGGGATTGTTGGTGCAGGCACAACAGGTAGCGAGAAAATGGCTCCTGAATGATCGGATTAGGTGCATGCACCCTCTTCTCCTCAAGATCAATTTTTCGAGCTACCATGCTCCTCCTCTTCAGTCTGTCCTCTTAAAAGACTGCATGTCTTGTTTCTACAAACTTTGTGTATTTGTCTGGACAGTAGAAACGAAAACCTTTTAATTTATCAGGGTAGCCAATGAAGTGGCAACTGACTGTTTTGGGATCTAACTTTGCATATTTGGATTAACACTTTGGCCTTAGCTGGGCACCCCCACACCCTGAGGTGTTGTAAAGAGGGCACCCTTCCTGTCCACAACTCGTACGGTGTTTTGGGCACCGACTTGCTTGGTACTCTGTTGAGAATATGAATGGAGGTTTTAAGTGCCTCGATCCATAATCCCAATGGCAAGGTGGAGTAACTCATCATACTGCGCACCATATCCATAAGGGTACGGTTGCGCCTTTTAGCTACTCCATTTTGCTGAGGCTCGGCCGGCATTGTATACTGGGCGACTATTCCAGTCTCCTATAAGAACCTCACAAAAGGTCCAGGGACTTGGCCATATGGAGTGTGCCGACCGTAGTACTCCCCCACGGTCAGATCTCACTATCTTTATTCTTTTATCATGCTGAATGTTATGAACGAATCATAACCATCCACACTTTTGAAAGGAAATGGTCCACAAATATCAGTGTGAATAATTTCTAGTGTCGATGTGCTTCGGTTTGCACCCTTTTTAATTTGTTTTACAAATTTTCCTTTTATGCAATCGATGCACTGCTCTATGTCTGAGAACTCTAATGGAGGAAGAATTTCATTTTTAACTAGTCTTTCTATTCTCCCCCTCGAAATATGGCCTAAACGACAGTGCCATAATTTCGATGAATCATGAGTTCTCTTTCTTTTCTTTTGTTCTTTATCCGACGCAGAAACATGCTCATTCACATTACACACAGAATAAACTTTTTCACGCAGGGATAATAAATAAAGCTCATTGTGAAGGAAAGCAACCCCCACATGAGTATTATTACACCATATGGCACACTTGCCATGTCCAAAATAACATTCATAACTGTCTTTGTCCAAACATGAAACACTAATCAAATTTCTGTGTAATGAAGGAACATATAAAACATCTCTAAGCAGAATCGTGAATCCATCAGCTAACTTCAGGAAGATGTCGCTGACAGCTTCAACGTCTGCTTGGACTCCATTTGCAACTTCAATGCATCTTTCATTTCTTTGCGTAGCCCTCGTCGAATGGAATCCCTGTAAAGAATTTGCAACATGAACAGTTGCACCTGAGTCAATCCACCAAGTAGATTTCGAAAACTGTGTATACAAGGATATTCATTTACAAAGGAAGCAATGTTGTTACCGTTCTTCGCCATTATTGACTTCAGCCATTCAGGGCAATCTTTCTTGTAGTGCCTAGTCTTCTTGCAGTGGAGACATGTGTCTTTGTCCACTGGGAAAGACTTTTGCTGATTCTGATAGTGCGAGGAAGCTTTTCCATGTGGCTTTGAAGGGGAACCATTGTTGCCTTGTTGGTAGTTCCTCTTTTTATTATCCTTCACATAGTTCAATGAACCACCATGTGAGGCAAGTCTGTCCTCTTCTTGCACACACATGGCTATAGTCTTTTTAGTGTCCCATTTTTCAGGTGACATGTTGTAGTTGACAACAAAAGTGTCAAACTCTTTCGGCAGTGAAGCCATAACCAGGTGAACAAGAAGTGCAGGCTTGAGCTCCAAATCAGCATCCATGGGCTTAAGCTTAGCTGCCATGTTGCTCATCCTGAGGATATGCTCCCTTATACCATGTCCACCTCCTGTGTACTTTTCTTTCACCAGCTGCTTCAGCAACTGGGTAGCATATATCTTTGAAGAACCAGTGAACTGGCTCTTTACCTTTTCAAGGAACTCCCCTACAGAAGTACACTCTGCAATTGAGCCCACAATAGCGTTCTCAATTGTGTTCTTTAAGAAAGCCATGCACTTTTTGTTGGCAGTGAGCCACTTTTGGTTGCTGAGGGTATACGACATCTCAAATGGAGCATAGTCCCTCTTATTTTTCTCCCAATCATCATCAGAATCTTTGTCATCTTTGACTGGCTCTTTTGGCTTGACTGGTTGTGGAGTGTCCACAACCCAGTCCACCTCAGCACAAACGAAGGCCAGATCAACTTTCTTTCTCCATTCGGAGTAGTTGTCACCTTTGAGGGTTGGAACATCCTTGATGCAGCTCATCAAGAGATACCCTCCTGAAAAATTCACAATGAGGTGAGAACAAAAACAACAATTGCATGCAATAATCCAACGTTGGTCAAAATTAAAACATACAACTGTTTATGCAATTTAAACTATATCACCATTGGGCAGAAATAGAAATAAAGCGTATAACAAAACAATAATAAATCATGATTATGTTATTAACAACGTTGGCCATAAAATAATAGAATCACAATTATTACAATAATCACTTTAACATGCTCTTTTAATTCTTTTGACCTTTTAAATTTAAAAGAGCACATTTCTCTATTTGCAGCGGAAAAACATGAATTAAATTCCATGAACTTTATACTCTACAGAAGCATTACTTTTACTTTTCTATTCTCTAAACAAAAATTTCGTTGGATAATTTTTGAATAGAATAACTAGATGAAATTTGCCAAAAAATAGACAAAAAACAACTAAACATGCTTCTGGAAAAAAGAATAAACAGTGAAAAAACTCTGTCTAAAATTGCGCGGCCCAGCCCACGGCCTGTCACTTTCGGCCCACGGCCCATTTCAAAAATGAAATAAAAAAGAAAAAGAAAACTGGCAGCGGAAGCAGCGGCCTCGGCCCACGGCCCGGCCCAGCACGCTCCGCTGCCCTCTCCACTTTCGGTCCATCGGCCCACGCAGCGCTAGGGTTTCGATCATGACCGTCGATCTTGATCGGACGGTCCAGTGCGCGTCTCGGTCGATCAAAACGACTGGACCAGCCGAACCGAGCGAAACACTAGTTCATTTCCCCTCTTTCTCGCCACTCTCTGTTAGGGTTAGGGTTCTGCGGCGCCGCCGGCAAGCCGACGACGGCGGAAGACGCCCCTCCCCGGTGGCGGACGGCAACATCGGCGACGGCCGCCCGCACCTCTCTTTTCCCCATCTTTGCTTCTCTCTCTTCATCCCTTTGCCGGAGCAAGCCGACCAGCAGGCCGACGAGGAAGAAGCGGTGGCCCCGTTGCCTTCCCTTTCGCCGGTCGCACGTCCCCCCTTGCGGTGAGCGCGCCACCGTCGAACGGAGAGGCTGCGGGAGCCCTTTGCCCCTTGCGGGGTTGGTTCTTCGTCCAGATGCCCCTTGCGGTGCGCATCTGGATCGAGAGGAACAGGCGCGGCCAAGCGGCAGCGCTGCTTTTTCCGGCGAGATCCGGTGAGTCCTTTTTCTTTTTGGGGATTTTTCTTTCGATTTCTTTGCTACCGAAAAGATCTAGACCTAAACCATGCTCTGATACCAATGTTAAGAGTAGATCGACTAGGCTAGATCCTCTACAGTAGAACTCTTAGGATTCTGTCCTTTGCATATGTGTGAGAGAGATAGAAACAGAGAGAGAGTAAGGGGAGACTACCTTCTCCTTGCGCCGACGAGCTCGAGGGGCCGGCCATGGTGGTGAGTGGCCGGCGGCGGTGAGTGGGTGAGAGAGGTGGTGGTGCTTCCCGTCGCTACTGCCTAACCCTAGATCGGTAGGGGGGTCGGTGGGGTGCCTGGCACACGGTGAACCTCGTACTGTGTGCCGCCGGCCCCCACCTCTTTATATGCGCAGCGCGATAGGGGCCCACCAACCATGGTTTGGTTGGGCGCCCCCGATCAGAGCGCGATCATGGGGTCCGGTTGGACCGTTGGGTCCAATCCGGATGAGATCAATCTAACAACGACATTAGTTACATGGGAAAAGGTGACCTTGCCCAAGGAACAAGGGGGTCTTGGTGTGATAGATCTTGCAGTTCACAATAAATCTCTGCTTCTCAAACATCTGCGTAACTTTTTCAATAATAAGGAGCTCCCTTGGTTGAAGTTAATCTATGAAAAATACTACAGTAACAGGCCTCTTGATGACAGACTAGTAGGTTCATTCTGGTGGAGGAATATGGTAAAATTAATCCCAGAATTCAAAAGAATCAATTCTTGTCAAGTGGGGAATGGAGCAAATATACTTTTATGGTCAGATAATTGGAATACAGAGATTTGTAAAGAGAAATATCCTCAGCTTTTCTCTTATAGTAAGTTGAGCAATCAGAGCTTCAAACACTATATACAAAGAAATCCTAGTGGGGAAAATCTCCTTACCCCACTCTCAATTCAAGCTTTCCAGCAGCTCCAAAACCTTCAACACGACATTGGAAACATTCAACTCACAGAAGAATCTGACTGGAAACAATTCATCCCATTACTCCTCTATGAAAGTGCACAGACTGTTCAAACATGGACCTGCAGCTCATGCCATCTTCACTAAAATCTGGAGAAGTGCAGCTATCCCCAGATTTAAAGTTTTCCTCTGGCTGCTTCTGAAGAATCTTTGCCCTACCAGATTATACATGTGTATCTGATGCAAGAGTGGAGGAAAGTATACATCATCTCTTTTGGGACTACCTTTTCTCTCTCAACTGCTGGAGCTTTATTTCCCAAAACAAAAATAGTGATTTATCTCTAATTGAAGAAAGTGAACTGTCTATGGAAACTCTACGACATAACTTTGCTCTGGAAATTGTGATTATGGGTTGAAGGAACATTTGGATGCAACGAAATAATAAAATCTTCAAAGGAATAAGACCTTTGCTTCGAAGTATGGATGGACTCTGTCCTTCCTTAGTTTTCCAAATCTGAACCTTCACGATGTTAGAAAAAACAGGAGTTGGTTAAGTTCCCTGTGATGTTGGTAACCCTTTGTAAATATTCTTTTATATATGTATGAAAATATTGTTCTACAGTCTTCGCCTCAATCACAATTGTGGAAATCTAATAGTACATGTAGCCCCTCTAATATCCCAATTCGAAATTTTGAAATGTTTAAATACATAATGTTGATCGAACTGTTTATCTTTGTTAAAATTTCCGATGAAATTAAAACTTTTGAGAACTTGTTTAATCTTTCTCAACCTTGGTTTAAGACATCATATTGACAATCCAAATCATAAATCTTAGTCAAGTAATTTTTTGTTTGAGTTTTGATTTCGACCAGTTGGATTTGAGTGACATTTGAAATATTTATTCAACCGTGTTTAAATTATTTAATAGACAAAGGTGTTTTTATTGTTTTGATTTCGGCCAATTGGATTCGAGTGACATTTGAATTATTTAATAGAGAGTGAACGATATGAAAATTATGGAGGATTGATATTTTCTTATGTCTCATTTGACCCATAAACTATTTATAGGGAGAGCACATGCAAATGCATGCAGAATATGGCATTTCATCGCTGACATCATCACATTATTGTAAATTTTTGAATATTCAAAATGATTTATCTATTAAACCGGTAATTCGATGGAGATTCTTTTCACTGTTGAGTTCGTATCGACAAGAGGTTCAAAATTAGATCCCATGCTTGTAAGTTTTGACGGATGTTTTTCGTCCAGCACAAGCTGACAGCATGAAGACCACCAAGAAAATAGCACTTGCACATATATCAAAACATTAGAACTAAAGCACTCGCAATAAATTTTGTACCTGAGATATGAAACAAAGTTCGGTGATGGGCATATTCGACATGTAGAACAGATTCATTGGGTATGAACCTTGCTGCATATGGGCATTCCTTGTTTCCTTGATCTCAACTGATACACGACGCGAAAGCCTCGGAAAAATGTAACAATGAGGAATACCAAAACAGAAGCTGGTAAAAATAGCCTCTCTCTCCCTAACCTAGCCGCCTCTCTCTCTCCCCCTGACCTAGCCTCCTCCCGGGTCGCCTCCGCCCGGGCAACTCCGAAGGACCCTCCCCTGTCCCCTCCAGTCCCCCTCACCGGTTATAGGCTGGTTCTAATTATACTACACGATTACTCCTTTCACAGTAGAAAAGAAAAAGAAGGCTCGGGTTTAATAACTGAATCCGAATCGGGATCAGGAAAAAAAGCGAAGTGAATTTCAGTAAAGTCTTTTTTCCTGCTTGATCCACTCTCCTCGAGATGGAGACAGTCGAGCAAGGCATCCATGGAGCTGGTGTTTTCGGGGGCCGGGAGGGAAGCTTGGGCAGGGTTTATAGGCAGCATATGCTCCCCTGCCACCTGGGCATTCCCGTCGCAGTGAATGCTACTCATTATAGGGATTTCGACAAAGCCAATTTATTCATTACTAAAGCATTGGGCTGGCTCGATGGCTTTATACGAATTAGCAGTTTTTGATCCCTCTGATCCTGTTCTGGACCAATGTGGAGACAAGGTATGTTCTTCATTCCCTTCATGACTCGTTTAGCGCTCCTGGCCGGCGCCACCGCCGAAGCCGGCGGCGGTGGCAGCGCCCTTCTTGTCAAAGGACAGAGGGGAGGAGAGTGCACTGCGGTGCCGACTCCATGGGCAGTTGTGGAGTGGTGGCAGTGATTCAAGGGCAGCGCGGCCTTAGAGCCAGGGCCTGAAGCCGGAGCGGTATTTTGGTAGCGAGCGGCGCGCAGCTTCGGCATCAACCTCCGACAGCGCGGTGGTGGATCGGATCAGGCCCTTTGGCCCGACCTGGGCCGTCTCCTACCATGGACAGTTTGTGGTCGTGCGTTGCGGCCGCCTCCTCCGAAGCTGCTCCGACCGGCGGTGTGGGGGCCTGCTGGTGTGCTCGAAGAAAGGGGGTCAGGCCCTACAGAGTTTGGCATGGCTTCATGTTGACCTGCTTGATCTGGCTGCCTGACGAGTTCCGTTCTTCTTCTCGGTGATCTCCGCAGTCAGGCACATGATGCTACTGGAGATCTAGAATGGAATCGATGCAGTCGTGCTGAAATTTTCTGACAGGTCGTTCGTGCCTTAGAGGCAGAGAGAGCAGACGATTTTCGGCGTGAAGCTTTGTCTACCATTCGGTGCTATGAGACATGTCTTCGTATAGATTTCCGTGGAGCTGACCGAGATGGAGAAAGGCATGGGCTGCGATCGGAGGTTGGTTGGTTGTGTTGAAGACAACGCTTCTTCCTGTGTGTCGGGTGCTCGGCGTCTTGCAGCAGTAGCCTTGGTAAGCGGGGGTGGCAACACAGGTGGACTGCATCTTTGGTGGTGCCCGTTGAGTACCGAGTCTAGATTTCCAGGGTCAAAACCCAAGGTCTGGACTTCATTGGTTGTACCCGGTGTTGAATACCCGTTATATGTAACGTATACTCCTGTAACTAACCTTCCTAGTCATAGGGTAGCTCCTGGTCTTTAGGATCAGATCGTGTGTACGTGGGCATCGCCCACCTCTGTAACCTGTATATGAACCACTGTCCTCAGATCAATATAGTTGCGTTGATCACTACAATTCATCTTAGTATGAGAGCCTTGCGCTCCTTCCTCTCTCCCTCATGGAATCCCATGGATCTTCCTCCCAACCCCCACTCAATCCCCTAGATGCTGATCCCCAAACCCCTCTCCAACCACGCCTCCCTCGCATGCCTCGCGCCCCACCCACTCCCATTCCCTCCGAAGACCTTACTCAGTTCGGCGGCGGCCCTGCTGCATCTGCGGCACCTCTGCCGATCGTCAATGCCACTGCACCCATGGCTGCGGCTGCTGCCCCTCCTCTTTCCGTTCACAGCGTCCATCTCTCTGATTATATCTCCTTCAAGGTCACCACATCTGGATCTAACTTCTCTCTTTGGCGTCAGTATATGATGTTTCTTCTCACCATGTACAGGGCCTTGGATCACGTTAAGAAGAGTGCTGCTCTGGCAAATCCCGACGACGACTGGCGCCAGGTCGACATCACCATCTCCCTCTTGATTCTAGGCACCCTCTCCGCCGATCTGCTTCGTCTTGTCCAAGGTCCTGACGCCTGCTCCACCTGGACGCGCCTTCACAGCTTCTTCCTCGCCAACCAGGCCGCCCGCAACCTCTACCTTAGCAAGGCCTTCCGGAACACTCCGCGCGGTGACATGGACATCGCCACCTATGCAAGCCGTCTTCAAAACATCGCCGATGACCTCGCCACCATCGGTTCCCCTGTGTCCGATGAAGAGCTCAACCTCGAGTTCATCGACGGCCTCGGCAAAAAGTTCGAGCTGCAAGCCGAGGTTCTCCAGACTGCGCTCCCATCCTTCGCGGATGCCTGCTCCCGGCTCCAAATCGCGGAGATGGCGATTGATAAGAAGCACTCCGAGGGTGCGCAGGTCATGGCTGTCCACGACTCCGTTGATCATGGACAGGACCACGGTGGTGACCGCGGTGGCCGTTGCAGAGACCGCGGCCAGAACAGAGGCGGCCGTGGTGGACACCAAGGCGGTGGCCATCATGGAGGAGGCGGCCATGGCAACCACGGCGGCAACCAGGGTGGCAACCAGGGCGGCCATCAGGACGGCTACCACGACGGCAGCGGTCGTGGACGCGGACGTGGCCGCGACCGTGGCCAGAACAGAGGCAGTCGCGGTGGACACCATGGAGGTGCGAGCGACGGCTCCCAGCAGCTGTGGACGGGGTACTTCGCCCCGGTGGGCACCCCGTTCCTCCCGGCACGTCCGCCATGGGTTTCACTCAATGCTGCTGGCGTGCTTGGCCCACGTCCAGGCCTGCACTCTCATGCCTACCCCGTCATGTACTCCGGAGCGTTGTACCAGCAGCCACCATCGTACTACGTCCCGCCCTACTCCTTTTGTCGTGTCTTGGATCACGGACACCGGGAGTAAAGGATACCCCCTTTTTTGGTTCGGCACGGGGTGTGAAGGGGGCTGGGAGACGCCAACTTCCGGGAGAACCTCGTCAAGACCTCCGATCTAAGTATTAGCAAGAAATACAGAGACACAAGGAGTTTACCCAGGTTCAGGCCGCCCGGAGGCTAAAAGCCCTACTCCTGCATCTCTGGATTGAGTGGTTCATCATGGTGTGTCTTATAGAGGTGGTTGCGGGTGAGAACCCGGGAGGTGTTGGCTAGAGGTTGAAGACGAGCAAATCCTGTCCCAGAGGAGATCACCTCTCTCTTATGCTACTCTCGTCTGGTGCGCTACCTAGCCTAGCCTCCGACTCTCTGGAATTCCGTCCCCTCCCTCAGGTTCCTCGGTCCTCCTTTTATAGTCTAAGGGGATCCCACAAGGGCACCTTTGGGCGGAGGGGTTTTAGGTGGGAAACCCCTCCGGGTTCTTCTTATGGGGTGACGTGGCCTCTTCTCATCCAAGTATTCTTCTGAGGGGGGTTAGGTGCGATCGCCCACCTTTTGCAGGGCGGGCGGAGAAAGGATGACACCTTTACCGACCATGTCCCCGCGCGGCGCCTCCATTTTCTTGGCGCCCAAGTCTTCTAGGAGCTTCCAGCAGGAGGTGGCAAGCTTATCCTCTTTGCTTGTATGGAGGCTGGATCCCGGGGGTGTGCCTGGCCTCTTGCCGGGCATCCGGGTTTCCGGGACCTCCGCGTCGTCTGCCGGGTTGAGGGTGACCCCAGAAGGCCACCCAGCCCTTAGTCGTGGTTGTCGATGCCGTCCTTGTCGGGTTGCCGTGGGGCGGATGCGGGGCCCATCTGCCGGTGTTGAACCCTTGCCTTGTTCGCCTTCTTGGTGGGCCCACTGGTGGTGGACCCACTTTGACCACATCAGGGGAACCCCGTGTTCCACTGTTGCGACAGTAGCCCCCGGGCATAGTCCCGGCGGGCACGTCCTTCTGCTGCCGGGGATATGACCAAAAAAGTCAAAGTGGGTCCCCGGTGTCTTGTCTCGACTGTCTTGTCCCATCTGTTGGGGCCGCGCTCGCAAGGAAGCAGCGCGAGCCTCCGGGTCTTCTTTGCCTTGGAGAACGTTGCGATCTGCGTGTATCGCCAACGTCCGTCTTGAATCCAACGGGAGGAAGCGCCCTGGGCGGAACGCCTCCTCGATCCTCGTGCCGGCCGGAGCGGTGGGGCCATGACGTGACGCGTGGGATGCCTTATAAGCCACGGTTTGTGGGAACTGTAGCCGTTACTCCTCCCAAATCGCAGAAATCCCCAAATCGCCGCCCAATCGCTCTTCGTCTTCTTCCTTCTCGCCGTGCGCCGTCTGCTTCCCCCTCTCCCCCCACCCATGGCGCCCAAGCGGGGGAAAGGAGCAGTGAGGAAAGTGAAGCAATCCGCCGAGAAGGAGAAAGCAGCGGCGGGCCCCGCCCGGGCCGCTCCCCTTCCCCTACCGAGGGTAACCCGAGCCTTGTTCTCTCCGAGCCTGTTCGCGAGCGAGGAGGGGATTTCTCGCGCCCGCTGTGTGCTTGCCGCGGAGTTCCTTGGGGGCGACCAGCTGAAGATCCGCCCGGATGGAGGCCCCCAGCTGGAAGGTGAAGTGGTGACCTTTCATGACTTCTCCGTGATGGGATTTCTCCCTCCTTTTTCTGATTTTTTCATCGCGGTCTTGGATGCATTCGGGCTGCATATGCTCCATCTACACCCGAACGTGGTGCTGATCTTGGCGACCTTCGCGTACGCTTGTGAAGCGTTCATCAGCGTGATGCCCTCCGTGGCGTTGTTCCATCATTACTTCATGCCCCGCACGGGGAGGTCAAGGTGGATGGCGGGCGGAGTGTCTTTATGCCTCAAGAAAGAATTGGCGCACCAGTACCCGGGGGCGAAGATCCGTGCCAAATGGGGAGAGTGGAGGCACAACTGGTACTCCATCTTGGCGGACAACCCCACCCTCATCTTCTGGTGCCAACCGCCCCCGCCGAGAACTTGGCCAATTCCAAGGATATGAGCTCTCAAGACGAAGCCCTTCTCCCGGCCATTAGGCGGCTGGCTAAACTCCGTGGTAGCAATGTGACTTGCGCTATGATTACTGGTGACTTCATCCGGCGAGGGATCGCCCCGCTACAGTGCAGGCCCCAGCCGCTGTGGGAGGCCCGCCTGAAGATGGGGACCCGGGTACCGTCGAAGCCGTTGGGGATGAAGATGTCCTTCTTGATCCCGGGGGTGCCATACTGTCTTGCGCTGGGAGTTCACTAGTTACTTGACCGTCCTGAGGGTGGAGACGTCGTGCCTCCCATGCCGCGGAGTAATGCCTACGGGCTCCAGGGTAACGAGTTCCTGGATCCGCTCCCGGTGCCCAGGCAGTCGACGGCCCACGGGAGGTCCTTGACAGCGGTGGGACCGCCTTTCGGTGACTTTTCCCTAGAAGAATCCGGGCCTTTTGGCGCTGAAGACTAGGAAGAGGCGGCCCCGGAAGAGCAGGCCCGGCGCTCGCCCCCCGCACCCCTCCGAGATGAGGGGGAAGTGCCCGCGAGTGGAGGAAATGCTGAGGTAGAGCCGCTAGCACCTCCAAACATGCAGGCGGGGCAGGAGTCAGATGGAGAATCCGAAGCCCTCCCGCCCCCGATTCTTGCCGATGAAGGAGACGACGAGAGCATGTCGGTGCCGGACCTCTTCGGAGATTTGGTGGAGAAGCGGTGGGGCTTCTTCGGGGCCAAACAAGCCCTGAGTTGAGTCCGGACTTCTACCCTGGTCCTTCCGTGCCCGCCAGCGATTGCGGCTGCCCTGACCATTGTCATGCGTTTGCAGGTCCTCCGGGTCCGGAAGCCCCCGGAAGCGTGCTCGTGTCGGTGAAGATGAGGAGGCGGGAGAGGCCGCGGAGAGCTCCGCGGCCGGATCCCCGGAGAGAGGAGCTGAAGGGTCGCCGGTGATGGTGGCTCAGGCACCGCCCCTTCGTAGGTCGCCCCGGGTCGGGACCCGGCGGCCTCTGTGCCGTCTTCAGGTAACTCCTTCCGGGATCGTCCTTGTCACCACCGGGTGTAACGCCCCCCGGATCGGCACTATGCAGACTTAGCGATTTCCGCCAAATCCGCATAATAACGATCCTAGGACGCCCACCAGGCATAACGTGCACGTCGCAACACACACGTTATGCGGGTGGAATTGTGATAACATTACAATAGTTCTCGATGGAACCCACAAAAGAACATTTATATACAACAACGACTCACCGAGTCAAGAATACAAAAGATACATTACAAAGATCCAAACAACAGCGGAAGCGAATAGTATCCGGCTACGGATAAGAAGCAAATTGGACTAAGAGTCCTGAAGATAAACGAAGGCACCATATCCCTGCCCAGGCCAAGCCTAGCCGGAGGGATTCCCAAGCTAACGTCGTCACACTTCATACCTGTTGGCTGCCATGGAATAGCAGCCCCAAAGGGCTCAGTACTATGAAGTACTAGCAAGTAATACTCACAAGATATCAAAGTTGAATTCCGAGGGAAGAGGGTTAGCGATTGAGGCGGCGGCAAGCAAAACTATCAACTAATAGAGAGACACTACAACTTCCGTCTAAAGGAGACAAGGTAAGAGAGCGCATAAGGAACCAACTATAATAACACCAAACATAACCCAACCGATTCCTTACCAGCCCGTTTATCCCACAAGCAGCAAGCCCAAAGGCACTCACACAGTTGGCAATTTTATAAGTTATTATTGAAGTACCTCTAGCTTACTAATCAATTTAATATCATTAGGTGTAAGTTGTCTATGATCTTGTTAGCCAGCACATTTCACCAAGTCATCCATAACCGCGGACACGGCTTTTCGAAAAGATTTAACCCTGCAGGGGTGCACAAATGTAACCACACGCACTTCAACCCTTGTTGCCATGCAATTAGCACACTTCCGGGGTATGCTGGCAGGGTATCCGATGCTACACTTTCCTTCACTACCACACAAGTCCAGGGAACCACCTAGCTAGGTCTTGCCCACCTTGAAAGTCCGGCCGAAGCTCCGAGGTGGACCTAACCGTTTGCGCCTATGGCTAGGTGACACAGACTACCATGAGCTGGTCACTTCGCATCATACCGCAAGCCCTACCGTAAGTAACCATCATCGTATCGGAGGCGTCCCATCCGTACCTGCAACAAAATAAAGCGCCGCGCAAATGGAAACACCCGAACTACTTGTGGCGCCCTGGACAAGATTGCAGATCCGGTACTAGGTCGAGGGGAGTCCCATTTCCTCCCACATGTGGGTAGTGCGCTCAGTCTTGGATCAGAGGACAAGAACTCGGGTCCTAGGCGACACTAGCAGAACAGAACACCACGATTGGCCTTCCGCCGGTGCCTTATCTTTATTAATTATATCCTATCGCCAAACATTATAGATTATCATGTGAATTTAAACCCAACTATCAAATTATAACAAGACTACAACATGACTCGAGCAAAACAAACCTAAGCATGCACTACGACTCGCAGGGCCAACAAGGTAAACAAGCAACAGGGCAATAAGATGTGGGGGTGGGGCATATCATGGCTGCAAGGTAAACATGCAAATAGGATCGAGACACAAGCATCGCAATATAAGGCTAGCAAGGAACAAAAGATAGGACGAGTGAGAGACAGAAAACAACAAAGATAGTAAGTGAGTATCACTTGCCTGCAATCCGGTAGAGGTAGCAGAACCTGTCGTTGCTCACATCAACTCAACGTCCTATTCCCGAAGAAGCCACAAACACTGGAAGCGCAAAAGATGCATTTTACTACTACGGCAAAAGAAGCGGCATGTTGATGACATGATGCGTGACAAATTAATTGTGATTCAATTTTATCCCTAACACTTGACAAAGCAATTTAAATGGGTTCGGTGCACAATGTAAATGCACCGGACAAATCCCATAATTTAGTTGATTTAGTTCGACTAAATGGTTAAAGGTGCGATGTTAATTAAGCATGCATGAGTTTATAAGATACGGATATATATATATGGCATACGGGTTAGGGTTGGGGTCACACATGGGATCGAGGGATCTTCGGGTTGGAAGACGTCGTCTTCGGGTCGTAGTCGAAGTAGTCGTCGTAGTCGAACTAGTCGTTCCATCCGGAATCGAGGTAGTCGACGTCGTGGAGGTAGTCATACTCGGGTCGTCGTCATGGTGGACCTTGTTGTTCCAGCTTCGGGGTCAATGGGGTTCACGGTGTCGTCGGGGTTCCACGGCATCGGGGGTCGGTCTTCACGGACGCGCACGAAGGCGGCCGTCACACAACTCGAATCGGAGATCTTGGCGCACGTCGTCGTTGTTCACACGTTGGGGAAGATCTCATCGTATCCACGGTGGTCGTCGTACTCGGTCTTCGGGCTTCACGGCGTCGGGAACGGGTCACGGTGGCATCGGGGAACCACTTCACGACGGGGAATTCGTCGGGGAAAAATCCACGACACAGCAACGGGAACACAGGCATCAGCACGCCACGGAGAGATACACGACCTGGTCACCGGGAGAGTCGCACGGACAGGAGACGGGGAACAAGCCTGCACACACGGCACGGGGTCGGGAAACACACCGGGAGCAACAGCAGCACCCACAACAACCAAGCAGGGCAGCGAGCGGCGCGCTGGAGACGGAGACGCGTCGGAGCTCGGGGAGGAGCCGGAGCTGGAGAGGAAGGCGGCCACGCGGGAGGGAGGAGGAGAGAGCAGGGGCGGGCGGTGCTGGTAAGGAGAGGTCGGGGAAGGGAGGAGCAGGGGGCGGCGGGGCGAGGCGGGACGGTGGCGACCGGTAGCTGGTGCGGGGGGGGGGGGGGGGGGGGAGGACGCCGGTGCTGCTCGGGAAGGGGACGACAAGGACGAGCGTGGGGCGGGGGAGAGGGGGTCGGCCATGGGGTGGAGGTCGAGCACGGGAGGGAGGCGCGCGCGGCTCGGGCATGGCGAGGTCAAGGGAGAGGGAAAGGACGCCGCTGGGGAGCCGGCCGCTAGGAAGAGCCGGCCGCGGACGGTGGCGCAGCGAGGAGAGAAAGCGGCGGGCGCGACGGGGTCGAGCACGCGCGGGGAGGGCGCGTGTCGGGGAGAGAGAAGGGGGCGGGAGGTAGGGGTCGAGCTCGGGAGCCGGTGTGGCGCCCTCGCTTAGAAAAGCAAGAACACATCGTGAAATATGCTATTCCCTGGATCGAGTATGGATAGCAATTCACAAATAGATGTAATACCATGCATCAATGTCAAATAATTATTACATCGCGAGATCCATAAGTAAAATATTCTTTACAAATTGCATAGCCAAGGCTAGCTTCGATACAAAGTTTGGCAGCGGAAACATAAGTAGCACAGAGAGCTTCATCATCTTCATGTGCCACTGGCATTCATGTTGGTTGCAAGCTCGAAAGGTAGACGTCCTCACTCGTCATCGTAATAACCTGCAACATTAAAGTTGCAGCCCAGGGAATTTGGGTCAATACCTTGTGACAGGCCGGCAAGTGATACTTTGGTGGAATATAAAATGGCAAGACTAATACTACATGCTTATTTGGCTGGTGGAGTTCAAGGCTATTGCGTAAAGCAAATTTTGTCCTACTTTTCGTAAAGCATTTCTTTCTCAAATAAGAATATGAGACACACCCATGGAACGCATCCAAGGTCTCATATACCCGTGTTCACCCATCAAGTTTTATTCTGAAATTGGAATGAAGAGATCTTCTGTCGACATCCATATTCGGTCACTCGTAATTGTCCATTACCGGGGACACGGCTAAGATCTTAGTTTTACACTCTCGAGAGTTTGTGGCACTTTCCCCACTAGACTCGATCAACCCATTCTAACCTTAACCCTCATTTAGTGAGAAGGAAAGGAGAAGACCGAGACGAGACTTTTCAGAAGTACTTTCCCGTGGTACTACTAGCGAGATCACCGTCCACCTACCCCGCTACATCTTCAGATCTCGCTGACCCAGGTCCATACAACTTACTCCGTCAAGACAGAGCCCATATGACTAGTGGTTGCACAGTCGGGCAAACAAACATGGTGTGACATTAATCTCAAACCCTGGGTGGCCATCCACAAGTGCACATACTCAGGTTCACACCATGAAAATGGGCCTGAGCAGCCACTCAACTTTAAACATCCGAAGCCATCCAATTCCATCCAGGTGGTTCATTAATTTAGTAGAGTTTTCACTTAACTTAATACATCAAAACTTTCACAATTGCAGCAAGCATTTCTACTAAAATAATGTAGGTACCTAGTCAACAGGATATGATCTAACAGGTTTGCATAGTATACTAAAAACAGTAGTAAACCTATCATGCATACTACTGAAATAATCTACAATGCAAATATAACAAAAATAGTAGGTCTTTCATGAGCTTGTGTATGCACTTGCCTTTTTGGTAGTCGAAGCGTGTTGACTTCTCTAAACAAAACCGCAAGCTCTCCGTTCAAACTATAAGATAAAATAACACAACATAAACACACCATCCATAGCAACAAAATAAGCAATACAAACAACTGGAAAGATTTGTTATTATCTTTATGTTAGTATTTTCTATCTTGCGCATTTAGACAATAAAGATTAATACTTGAGGATGGCTTGCAAGATATGGTCTGGAGGAAATGGGATGACAAAGTCATCGAGTCAAATAATTAGAAAGAAGTTGGCCATATAGATATATTGGAAAGAATTGACATGCTACACAAAAGATAGATATAATTTAGAATGTCCCGTGTGAATAGAATTACATGAGTCCCAAATTGTGCAACTACAATACTATTAAATAAAGTGTGACAAACCTTATTAAAATAGTACAAGTTACACAAATGCTTGGATATGAACTAATGTTATATTGGATTACTCAAATGCCTCATTTGTACTTCGAATAATCCAAGCTAAGTCAATAAGATTGAATGGCATGAGATCATTGGATGGCATTGGTTGATGGTACGTGATGTGGTTCTATGAGAGAAATGAGATGGATATTTTGTGAATACCATTAAACTATAGTGATAAATATCAAGTCATTTAACTCTAGTGATAGAAAAGAACCCCTAAGATTAAGATTGAGATATACTCCATTGTCTAACCTATATGAGATGACATGATATAAAATAGTGATAAAAATAGATATGGTGCCCATGAGAAAGAAATGGCTCACCAACGGGAACGAGTATCATTGTAGATGAGAAGGCAATCACGAAACATGATGTAGACGGAGTAGTCGATGGATATTATCACGCACGACCTTCGGGAAGGGGTGGATGGGGTTCTCCTCGCCGCGTGTAAGATAGGGAAGTCGTCAGGAACGACGCGCGCGTCCTTGAGCGGAGTTGGTTGTCAACTAAAATTGGTCGCGTCGTCGTGTACTTCGAGTGGCGGACGTCCTCGTCGTTTGGCTGCGCTAATAAATCAGTATAGTGGTCATCCGAATGCACGAACACATTATGAACGTGATGGACATGGTTCTGGCACCAACACATGCTCACCTTGCCGAGATCGTTTTGCGTTGCCGAAATCTATCGAGACGGTGACGACATGCTCAGGATTGGACGGACTCGACTCTCCAGTTGAAGTATATCTCGGGGAAGACGTCCAGGAGATGCGTGTAGGCATTGGGTACTCTTCCGTGACCTCGGCGCTGATCCTCAAAGCTCCAAGCGGCGGCAGCAGTCCTCGAAGCGGTCGCGGCTCCGGCGATGACACGGAAAGATATTTAGTATATTGACGTACGAGCATGTCCTGGTGGTAGGAGACAATTAGGAGAGCCTACCAGTAAAAGGAATCGAGGAAAAGATCAACATATACGACGCAGCGGTCCGATGAACTCGCCAAGATCTAGAACAAATACATCAATAGAACGGAATGTACAGACATTATCTTGAGATAAAATGTTCAGCAAAGTGGTGGAGAAGGGCAAGAAGAGCAAAGTGACGCGTTTGGTTTACCTTTGTAGGGGCTGAGAGGGGAGATCGGAAGATGGATGCCAACGTGTGGCATTCGGTTCTCCGCATATGTTTGCCCAAATAAGTCCATGAAAAGGATAAATAATTATCTGAATGGAGCCTCTACTGAATTATGAACAACTTTCGTGTTCAAGCCGAAGGGAAAAGGCCACTAGATTGGGTGGTGGGAGGAGACAAAGAGATAGGCAGCAATGGTTGTAACGTACGTTCTCTATGTGAGCGAGCACGAGGAAGACGACTCGATCGGGAGCCAGATGGGCTAGCAGATACGGCCCAGAAGGAAAGATAGGAAGAAAAACTAAGTGGGCTGTGGGGGTGCCTCTTGTCTGGGCCGGCCATAGTTGGTTTCGGTTCCCCGCTTTTTTTTTTCTTCTCCTATTTCTATTATTTGAACTCAGTTTTTGATTCAAATGATTTCAGAAAATTTGAATAACCCAAAATATTTTTCAAGATAAAAATCTTTTGGTACAAATTAAATTACGAAATTATTTTATAAGAAGCAAAATATTACATAAAGTGTATAAGACAACTTTATGTGAATTTACAAATATAGTCTAGAGTTTTAATAAAATCCATAATATCAAAATTAATAATTTGATATAAAACTTTGGAATATCTTTTCATCAACAACATAGATTTTGATAAATCATTTCACGAAAAGATTTTATGAAATGGTATTTCAATAATTTTCAAAATAACTTTAGGGTTTATATTCTCCCAAAACAATTATTCCAACTTCAAAATTTAAAATAGATAATTTATTTGAAACATTTGAAAATACAAAATACTTTTGAATAGGCTATAATACTTTATTTTTTTGAGTTCTCTTTTAGTTTGATATTTTCTTTTATACGATTCTCAAAAGTTTTCTTTCTTTGTCAAAAGTTTTAATTTCTTGTGATTTTTAACATTCCAAAGTTTTGGGATGTTACAGACTACCACCCTTAAAGGAATCTCGTCCCCGAGATTTAGAGAGGCTAGAAAGAAAGATGGGTTCTAGGACAACTGGGTTTAGGCAACTCGGTGGCTACCACCCTTAAAGAAACTTTTGTAGGCAGTCTTGAACTCCTTCCTTCGGGCTAGGGTCCATCGGGTTAGTCTTTAGGTCTCACTGGAGTCTACTATATCTTACACTCATGAAGTGCTCCATCTTCAATAGGTGGGTGTCTCTTTAGATAACTTCGGATACCAATCTCTTTAATATGGCTTGACATATTACATCCTCATCCATGTGATGTCTCCGGAAAATTTCTTCTCTAGGATGGCATCCTTCAGTGCAAACAAGGCATCAATTCTAACGAAACTCTCATGGTAGGTCAAGACTTTCATTGCAGAATCTCTTCTTCTTCTTCTTCAGGAGAGCTGAGCTTTATCCTCACCGAAAATCTTACGTTTCAGCAACTTTTGCCTCACATAGGGTTATAATATTCCGTTGGTTCAGGCTTATCAACGTCGTCTCTCTTATAGGTATGTCTCTCAGATTTATCAATCCAAATAGTGAGGGGAATAACATGAGTAGTAGGAATGGTGATCAGTCCATCCTGCACCCGTATCATTTCCTCAATATGTAGATAGGTAAATCACGTATTATAACTCTCGGGCATCCTCACTTGTCTGGCAGAAAGTTTCCAATCTGCAGGACCACCTGAACTAAACTATCGATCCTTCAAACTATTGGGTAGCGCGAGAATTCCTATACATCGTCACTTCACATCTTGGAGATTCTTCATTGCTTCTCCTCCTTGGTTTTGTTGTTGGCTAGTCTTCGGGTCTTCAACGAAATCTGTGAGATTGGATTTTCATCACTCGTTGTACCATCAATCGTTCATTGTGGTTGGCCTATTGGTGAGGCATCTGTTTCGCTAGGATGGGCTTAGCATGGATGTGTAGAGATAGAAGGATATAAGAGAAGTACTACTATACAATGCCGGTTCGCCAGCATCTTCTCCTTCAGCGGTTCTTCTTCTTGTTGCTGGTACAATAGGATTTTTACATCACTCTACCTCTTTAGTTTCTATCCCACATCATATTTCTTCTTGCGGGCAATGTTCTCATCACTTGAGTCAACTGAGTCTGAGCTTTCATCAGCAGCTGCATTGCATAAGGCATCTTGAGGTGGCTATCATTTTCGTCCTGGTTGGTATGTGGGTGAGACATATGGTTTTGGTTTAGCATTGATGAGTAGAGATAGAAAGATCTAAGAGAAGGATTCCTACCCACACATAGCAGATCAAGGCAAATCATCTTACAAACAACATCTAGCAAGCAACAAGCGACAAACAATGGTAACCAAACATCAAACAGTGGTAGAAGCAACCACTCATTTTTAATTTCGAAAATATATAGTTTGGAAAACAAAACTAACACAATAAAGGTTTTGAAAATAAGCACGATAGTACTGCCATACCACAATTTGGTAAGTCAATACCATACCACGATAACGTTATTCTAATGTAATGGTGGTCTAGTCTATCTCTTTCTTCAGTGCTTTGAGTTTTCCCTTTATTCCTTTGAAATCGTCGAGGTATCTCTGGTTGTTGTGAAGTTTAGATTGAAGTCTTCAACCAATTTACTCGATGGCTTCACATGCTTGTCAAGTTGATCTTCAACGCCTTCGGGAACATTTCTCAGTTATGGTCATCTATAAATAAGATAAGATAACGTAGAAAGTAATTAGATGAGGAGTTTACAAGAAAGATATTAGCAAAGTTTTGGACGAATAGAAAATAAAATTTGTTCCTATGGTCTTTCCTATTTCTAATCCAAACCTAAAGTTTTCGAGCCTACAGGCAACATTACGCTCTGATACCATCTTGTGGCGCCCTCGCTTAGAAAAGCAAGAACACATCATGAAATATGCTATTCCCTGGATCGAGTATGGATAGCAATTCACAAATAGATGTAATACCATGCATCAATGTCAAATAATTATTACATCACGAGATCCATAAGTAAAATATTCTTTACAAATTGCATAGCCAAGGCTAGCTTCGATACAAAGTTTGGCAGCGGAAACATAAGTAGCACAGAGAGCTTCATCATCTTCATGTGCCACTGGCATTCATGTTGGTTGCAAGCTCGAAAGGTAGACGTCCTCACTCGTCATCGTAATAACCTGCAACATTAAAGTTGCAGCCCAGGGAATTTGGGTCAATACCTTGTGACAGGCCGGCAAGTGATACTTTGGTGGAATATAAAATGGCAAGACTAATACTACATGCTTATTTGGCTGGTGGAGTTCAAGGCTATTGCGTAAAGCAAATTTTGTCCTACTTTTCGTAAAGCATTTCTTTCTCAAATAAGAATATGAGACACACCCATGGAACGCATCCAAGGTCTCATATACCCGTGTTCACCCATCAAGTTTTATTCTGAAATTGGAATGAAGAGATCTTCTGTCGACATCCATATTCGGTCACTCGTAATTGTCCATTACCGGGGACACGGCTAAGATCTTAGTTTTACACTCTCGAGAGTTTGTGGCACTTTCCCCACTAGACTCGATCAACCCATTCTAACCTTAACCCTCATTTAGTGAGAAGGAAAGGAGAAGACCGAGACGAGACTTTTCAGAAGTACTTTCCCGTGGTACTACTAGCGAGATCACCGTCCACCTACCCCGCTACATCTTCAGATCTCGCTGACCCAGGTCCATACAACTTACTCCGTCAAGACAGAGCCCATATGACTAGTGGTTGCACGGTCGGGCAAACAAACATGGTGTGACATTAATCTCAAACCCTGGGTGGCCATCCACAAGTGCACATACTCAGGTTCACACCATGAAAATGGGCCTGAGTAGCCACTCAACTTTAAACATCCGAAGCCATCCAATTCCACCCAGGTGGTTCATTAATTTAGTAGAGTTTTAACTTAACTTACTACATCAAAACTTTCACAATTGCAGCAAGCATTTCTACTAAAATAATGTAGGTACCTAGTCAACAGGATATGATCTAACAGGTTTGCATAGTATACTAAAAACAGTAGTAAACCTATCATGCATACTACTGAAATAATCTACAATGCAAATATAACAAAAATAGTAGGTCTTTCATGAGCTTGTGTATGCACTTGCCTTTTTGGTAGTCGAAGCGTGTTGACTTCTCTAAACAAAACCGCAAGCTCTCCGTTCAAACTATAAGATAAAATAACACAACATAAACACACCATCCATAGCAACAAAATAAGCAATACAAACAACTGGAAAGATTTGTTATTATCTTTATGTTAGTATTTTCTATCTTGCGCATTTAGACAATAAAGATTAATACTTGAGGATGGCTTGCAAGATATGGTCTGGAGGAAATGGGATGACAAAGTCATCAAGTCAAATAATTAGAAAGAAGTTGGCCATATAGATATATTGGAAAGAATTGACATGCTACACAAAAGATAGATATAATTTAGAATGTCCCGTGTGAATAGAATTACATGAGTCCCAAATTGTGCAACTACAATACTATTAAATAAAGTGTGACAAACCTTATTAAAATAGTACAAGTTACACAAATGCTTGGATATGAACTAATGTTATATTGGATTACTCAAATGCCTCATTTGTACTTCGAATAATCCAAGCTAAGTCAATAAGATTGAATGGCATGAGATCATTGGATGGCATTGGTTGATGGTACGTGATGTGGTTCTATGAGAGAAATGAGATAGATATTTTGTGAATACCATTAAACTATAGTGATAAATATCAAGTCATTTAACTCTAGTGATAGAAAAGAACCCCTAAGATAAGATTGAGATATACTCCATTGTCTAACCTATATGAGATGACATGATATAAAATAGTGATAAAAATAGATATGGTGCCCATGAGAAAGAAATGGCTCACCAACGGGAACGAGTATCATTGTAGATGAGAAGGCAATCACGAAACATGATGTAGACGGAGTAGTCGATGGATATTATCACGCACGACCTTCGGGAAGGGGTGGATGGGGTTCTCCTCGCCGCGTGTAAGATAGGGAAGTCGTCAGGAACGACGCGCGCGTCCTTGAGCGGAGTTGGTTGTCAACTAAAATTGGTCGCGTCGTCGTGTACTTCGAGTGGCGGACGTCCTCGTCGTTTGGCTGCGCTAATAAATCAGTATAGTGGTCATCCGAATGCACGAACACATTATGAACGTGATGGACATGGTTCTGGCACCAACACATGCTCACCTTGCCGAGATCGTTTTGCGTTGCCGAAATCTATCGAGACGGTGACGACATGCTCGGGATTGGACGGACTCGACTCTCCAGTTGAAGTATATCTCGGGGAAGACGTCCAGGAGATGTACTCTTCCGTGACCTCGGCGCTGATCCTCAAAGCTCCAAGCGGCGGCAGCAGTCCTCGAAGCGGTCGCGGCTCCGGCGATGACACGGAAAGATATTTAGTATATTGACGTACGAGCATGTCCTGGTGGTAGGAGACAATTAGGAGAGCCTACCAGTAAAAGGAATCGAGGAAAAGATCAACATATACGACGCAGCGGTCCGATGAACTCGCCAAGATCTAGAACAAATACATCAATAGAACAGAATGTACAGACATTATCTTGAGATAAAATGTTCAGCAAAGTGGTGGAGAAGGGCAAGAAGAGCAAAGTGACGCGTTTGGTTTACCTTTGTAGGGGCTGAGAGGGGAGATCGGAAGATGGATGCCAACGTGTGGCATTCGGTTCTCCGCATATGTTTGCCCAAATAAGTCCATGAAAAGGATAAATAATTATCTGAATGGAGCCTCTACTGAATTATGAACAACTTTCGTGTTCAAGCCGAAGGGAAAAGGCCACTAGATTGGGTGGTGGGAGGAGACAAAGAGATAGGCAGCAATGGTTGTAACGTACGTTCTCTACGTGAGCGAGCACGAGGAAGACGACTCGATCGGGAGCCAGATGGGCTAGCAGATACGGCCCAGAAGGAAAGATAGGAAGAAAAACTAAGTGGGCTGTGGGGGTGCCTCTTGTCTGGGCCGGCCATAGTTGGTTTCGGTTCCCCGCTTTTTTTTTTCTTCTCCTATTTCTATTATTTGAACTCAGTTTTTGATTCAAATGATTTCAGAAAATTTGAATAACCCAAAATATTTTTCAAGATAAAAATCTTTTGGTACAAATTAAATTACGAAATTATTTTATAAGAAGCAAAATATTACATAAAGTGTATAAGACAACTTTATGTGAATTTACAAATATAGTCTAGAGTTTTAATAAAATCCATAATATCAAAATTAATAATTTGATATAAAACTTTGGAATATCTTTTCATCAACAACATAGATTTTGATAAATCATTTCACGAAAAGATTTTATGAAATGGTATTTCAATAATTTTCAAAATAACTTTAGGGTTTATATTCTCCCAAAACAATTATTCCAACTTCAAAATTTAAAATAGATAATTTATTTGAAACATTTGAAAATACAAAATACTTTTGAATAGGCTATAATACTTTATTTTTTTGAGTTCTCTTTTAGTTTGATATTTTCTTTTATACGATTCTCAAAAGTTTTCTTTCTTTGTCAAAAGTTTTAATTTCTTGTGATTTTTAACATTCCAAAGTTTTGGGATGTTACAGCCGGAGGGAGGAGAGAGGAGAAGGGAGGTGCGGGGGAGTGGAGAGCTCGAGCGGGGAAGTCGCCGTCGGGAGAAAGAGGTCGCGGGTGCGGGATGGGGAAGAAGGGATGCCGCGGGGAGAGAAAAAGGGGAAGAAAGGAGAGGAGAGAGAAAGAGAGAGAGAGAGGAGGGGGAGGGACCTGAAAAGAATTTGCAGGGGACCTGTTTGTTGGGTGGAAGGGCTTGAAAAGAAAAGGAGAAGAAGGGAGGAGGGTGGCTGCAAAAAGGTAGGGGGTGGGAAAGGAAAAAGCCAGGGGAAACCCTAGGGTTTGGAGGTTTGGTGGGCTTGGGCCGGTTTTTGGGCTACTCTCTCGCGTTCTCAAAATCATTTTTATTTTGCAAAACGATTTTGGCAATTAAATTTTGAAAACGGAGACGACTGTCTCGGTAAAATATTTTCCGACAATTTTAGAAAAATAAAATAGGGTTTAATAAAAATAATATTTTTTTGTTGCCAAAAACATGCGATGCGATGATGCTGATGTCATGATGATGCAAAAACAAAAACAAACAACAATCTAATTTGGGGAAAACCCCGGGGCATTACACCGGGTGACCGTGATGTCATCCCCGGAGGCTGACACTTTGTTGTTGATGCAAATCAAGGGGTGGAGGACCGTGCCGGGGGCGAGGGTGACGTTGAGCCCCCAGCGGCCCGCCCAGAACGTGACCTCGGCGTAGTGGACCACGAGTCCCCAGCCTGGCCCGAGGGTGGCACACCCGATGCCAGGGTTCTCGAGAACGTTCTCCAATGTCGGGGAGTTCTTGGCCTTCGCGAAGGCCGAGGTTGGGCGGCAGGCGCCCTCTTATTCCCCCGAGAGGAGGAGGTGCGCGCCCGAGAGGCGTGGGTGGCGGCGGACGAGGAGATGCTCAACGCCCGCGAGCTCAGGCTGTCCCGTCAGCAGGAAGAGCTGCAGCAACGTCTCCGCACGCTTGAAGCTCAGGAGAAGGCCTACCTCGAGGCGGAGGAGGCGTTCCAGATCAGGGCGGCCCTCGACGAGGAACGCCTGGAGCAAGGGATGTCGAACGTGACGGGGTGGACTCGTCATGCAGTGAAGGCGGAGTCAGCAGAGACCATCCGGGTGAAGGACGAGACTATCGCGTCGAGAGACCGGAAGATCTCCAGGATGGAGAAAGATTTCGCTCATGAGGTGAATGGTGTTTACTACACACTTCTATTCTTGTAGACTTGTTGGGCCACCAAGCGCAGAGGTTTGCAAGACAGCGGCAAATTTCCCTTAAGTGAGTAACCCAAGGTTTAACGAATCCACGGGAGGTAGAGGTCAAAGATATCCCTCTCAAGCAACCCTGCAATTAAGATACAAGAAGTCTCTTGTGTCCCCAACACACCTAATACAATTGTCAGTTGTATAGGTGCACTAGTTCGGCGAAGAGATGGTAAAATGCAAGTGATATGGATGGTAAAAGGTGATTTTGTAATTCTGTAATAAAAATGGCAGCAAGCAACAAGTGACAAAAGTGACTAAAAACGGTGTATCAATGCTTGGAAACAAGGCCTAGGCTTCATACTTTCACCAGTGACTACTCTCAACATCATTAACATAATTAAACACATGATAGTTCCCACAAAAACACATGCATGGTAGACGTTACTCGGATATCATTCTTTCGTGGATCAAATAGGATGAGAATTGCGTTGGGCTACGAAAAGCACACCTTAATGTTCATATTCCACATCTATGGACACTTCATGCTGTCACTATCCGCATCCAAAGATAGTACTAACAAACACCACAACATATTTCTTGAATAGTCTCTTTGTTCAATAACACAAGCATCAAGAAACCTCATGATCTATTCAATCCAACAATAATAAAGAACAAACTCATGATGAAGATCCTTCCAATCTATTATCCATAGAGTCACACACGGCACCCACACTGTCACCGAGGTACCATGATCACAACGGTGGCTCCAGAAGTTGTACTAAATAACACCACTTGAGCAACATCATATCCATTACACATAGGGAAACATCGTGTATTCAACTACACTAACAAAGCTCATGATCACAACGAAGATCACATCATGGGAGAGAGAGATAACCACATAGCTACTTGTATAAGCCTCAGCCCCGGTGAGGGACTACTCCCTCCTCATCGCGGGAAGCAGCGGTGTCGATGGAGATGGCTCCGGCGGTCGATCCCCGTCCCGGCAGGGGTGCCGGAACAGGACCTTCTGAACCCCCGAAACTTGTCGGCAATGGCAGCGGAGCTCTGTTGCGTATTTGGGAAAATCCTTCGGGGGTTAGGGTTTTTTCATCGGGGATGATTTTATAGGCGTCGGAGGTGGCCGAGGGGTGCCCCACAGGGCAAGGGCGGGTCCCACCCGCGGGTGGGCCCTAGGCCGCGGCAGGGGGCCGCCCCTGGCCTGTGTGGGTCCCCTGGAGTCGCCCTTCTGGCTCCCTTCCTCATTTCTTTAATAAAAAATCTCCGTAAATTTTCGTCCAATTCCGAGAATATTTCCAGAAATAACTTTCTGCAACAAAAACAACACAAAAACAGGGAACTGGCACTGGGCATCTTGTCAATAGGTTAGTCAGATAAAATGCATAAAAATGATATAATTGATAGTAAAAACATGTGACAATATCACAAAACTAGCATGGATCACTCAAAAATTATAGATACGTTTGAGACGTATCAACATCCCCAAGCTTAACTCCTACTCGTCCTCGAGTAGGTAAGTGATAACAAAATAATTTTTGATGAGACATACAACCAACAAAATCTTGATCAAGATAGTAATGCAAAGCAAAGGATGTGAATGAAGAGATACAAAACAATTGTCTATAATTGATAGCAAGAAAGCAATGAATAAACAAGTTGAATCATTCAAGCAAAACCTTTCATAAATAGTATGTTAAAGACATGAAAGCAATGTGATCCACATATTTGATTAATTCTCAAAGTTAACAATTCCATGACAAAAGTGTTTGAGAATCAAAACAAAGAAGATGCAAGTTTAGCAAAAAGCTTCAACTTCCAACGGTAAAGTCAATATAAAGATTCATGTTTAATCTTGATAATGCAATATTCTCAACGATACCCAGGGTCAACACTAGATGTTTGCTTTTGTGGAGATAGAAGGAAAAAGGAAAAACTGACTCAACATTAAAAGTAAAAGAAAGGCCCTTCGCAGAGGAAAGCAGGGATCAGTCATGTGCTAGAGCTTTTTATTTTTGAAAATAGAAGTAAAACAATTTTGAGACATGCATGCTTTCGTCAACGACTTCACAACAGAGAAGCTATCTAGTCCCTCATGACAAGTAAGGGTTTTTAGACTTGTGAAAGCAGCTGGTTTTTAGAGGAGCGAGTACGCTCTTCTTTCTCCTTGGTTTCACCACTGTCCAATGTTTGAGCTGATTTCTCAGATTTGCATTGCGCGGAGGAGAATGGTGAGTTATATTTATATTTTGCTTAAGCTGCTCTCGGGTTGATTCAAGTGAAGACGTAACCCATCGACACCGGGTGAAAGGGGCACTACAAGAAATGTGTTAATCTGTGACGCAGATTCGACGACGATACAGTGAAAAAACGTCATAAATTATCATATTTTCATGATTTAATGACGATTTTTACTACATCGTCATGGATAGTGCGTCACAAATTAACACATCTCTTGTAGTGGGGGAAATGACCTTGCTCGTCACAAGTTATATCTAGCTCTCTACTGCTCCCACATGAGCTTAAAAACAGAGGCACAAAAAGGAGTATTTTGAATTTTTAAAGATAGCACATGACAAATTTACTTGAAATGGCAGGAAATGGTGGACTCAGCTGGCAAGAAAGTTTGGCTTTGGGGATTGGATGCACGAGTGAACCATACACTCAGTACGAATTTTAGGATTAGAAAAAGGGTGTTTGAAGCAAACATCTAATAATAACCGGTAACAGAACAACATAAGACATTTACCAATCATAACCATAAAAACTCTACACCGTCTCCCTTGTTGACCAAACAATTCTTTTGATGGAAAGATTAGCTCTATGAATTAACAATTGCGGAAAACCACACAATTTCAAGCTTTCAACTATATTTCTTACTAATCAATTCCACTCAAATAACCAGCAAGTTTAAGCATTCAACTTAACATCTCAAACAATTTAGAAGCATCAAGTATCCACACAATGATTTACAAGACTATGCAGGCTTTTCATTTTATTCTAATATCACATAAACAGCATTTTGTCGCACTGACAATTCAGGCAATTTTTCAACAACAACTCTCCAACAAGTATAAGTGAAGAACAAAAGAGTTTAACTTAACAAATAGCAGATCCAAACAAGATAAAAGCTAAAAGCGAGAGCTTACTAGAAAACAGACAGTAGCTAAGAATACTCAAAAAGATATAAGCGAAGCAAAAGAGTATTCTATCGAAAAAGCAGAGCGTGTCTCTCTCCCACACAAACAAAGCAAGGATCCAACAAGAATATGACCAGCAAACAAACAAAACAAAACTGAAAGTAAAAAGACGCTCCAAGCATAGCACATAATATGTAAAGTGATAAAAACGAAGTTCAACGAAGACGACCTTATGATAGTCGATGAAGATGAGGGGATGCCTTGGGCATCCCCAAGCTTTGACTCTTGATGGTTCTTGATATTCAGAGGGGATTCCATGGGGGCATCCCCAAGCTTGAGCTCTGACCCATCCTCAATTTCTTCATATTCCTCTCCTTTGGAACTTAAAAACTCCCTTCACACAAAACTTCTTATAATTTGATTAGAGGGCTAGTGCTCATAAATTAAAATGCACATATGTTCAACTTAGGACAAAATGCAAACAAACTTCATTGGGCATTAGCTACTGTTTACTAATCCTCAATGTGACACTCTCCCTCAAGAGTTTCACATTGAACGATGGTAAAAGAGGCGAATACAAAATAAAGGCAGAATCTGTCAAAACTGGACAGTCTGTAAAGATTTAATTTTCAAGGCACTTCTGTAGCTCAAATCAAAAAACTTAAAACTAAAGAAAGATAGATAAAAGCATCAGGATTGCTGTAAAAAATTATCAGAAAAATATAAGAATCTGGTGATTTTAGGAATTGCATGCAACAGGCGCACAGAATCTGTTTTTGGACAGCAAAACAATACCTCGCACTTTCAATGCATTAGAGGCTAAACTTGGCACAAAAAACAAAAGAAAAATATAAAATGAAGTTGCTACAGAGGCAACAACTCCATGACTCAATAAAAACAAAAAACAAACTGAAAGTAAAAGACGGGTTGCCTCCCAACAAGCGCTTTTCTTTAATGCCTTTTAGCTAGGCGCAATAATTTTAATGATGCTCTCGTAAGAATAAGAATTGAAACACAAAAGAGAGCATCAAGAAGCAAATATCAAACACATTTAAGTCTAACTCTCTTACTATGCATAGGAATCTTGTAAGAAAATAAATCATTAGAGCATAAAGCATTAAGCATAGGACGGTAAAGCGAGTGCAACATTAAAACCTTCAACATAAGAGGGGAAACTTCATAAGATGAAAATTTGTATAACCACGCTTCCCTCTCTCATAATAACTTTCAGTAGAATCATAAGAAAACTCAATAACATAACCATCACTTAAACCATTTTTCTCATGATTCACATGCATAAAAGTATTATTACACTCCACATAAGCAAAATCCTTCTCATTAGTATTAGTGGGAGTAACACAATCATAATCATCATTGTAATCATCATAAATAAGAGGCATATCATGATCATAATAAAAAAATTCCTCAATAGTAGGTGGACTGAAAATATCACATTCATCATAATAATCATCATATATAGGAGGCATAGTATAATCAAAACAAATTTCCTCCTCAAAGCTTGGGGGACTAAAAAGATCATATTCATCAAAACCAGCTTCCCCAAGCTTAGAATTTCCATAGCATTAACAATAATGGTGTCCAAAGAATTCATACTAATAACATTGCTACTATAATGATTATTATGCAAATAAAGTTCAATTGGTTTTTAATTTTCTCTTCAAAAGCATCATGACCAATTTCAAGATAGAGTTTATAAAGCTCTCTCATTTTTTTGTTGTTTTCCATTAAGCCTAACTAATGAAATAAAAACAAGAAACAAAAATATGTAATTGCAAGATCTAAAGAAGATACCTTTAAGCGCTCACCTCCCCGGCAACGGCGCTAGAAATTAGCTTCGTTGCCGGAGTGTGAGTGTCGTTTACCTTACCTCCCCGGCAACGACGCCAAAAATTAGCTTGATGTCTACTACACACTTCTATTCTTGTAGACTTGTTGGGCCTCCAAGCGCAATGGTTTGTAGGACAGCGGCAAATTTCCCTTAAGTGAGTAACCCAAGGTTTATCGAATCCACGGGAGGTAGAGGTCAAAGATATCCCTCTCAAGCAACCCTGCAATTAAGATACAAGAAGTCTCTTGTGTCCCCAACACACCTAATACAATTGTCAGTTGTATAGGTGCACTAGTTCGGCGAAGAGATGGTAAAATGCAAGTGATATGGATGGTAAAAGGTGATTTTGTAATTCTGTAATAAAAATGGCAGCAAGCAAACAAGTGACAAAAGTGACTAAAAACGGTGTATAAATGCTTGGAAACAAGGCCTAGGCTTCATACTTTCACTAGTGACTACTCTCAACATCATTAACATAATTAAACACATGATAGTTCCCACAAAAACACATGCATGGTAGACGTTACTCGGAGATCATTCTTTCATGGATCAAATAGGATGAGAATTGCGTAGGGCTACGAAAAGCACACCTTAAAGTTCATATTCCACATCTATGGACACTTCATGCTGTCACTATCCGCATCCAAAGATAGTACTAACAAACACCACAACATATTTCTTGAATAGTCTCTTTCTTCAATAACACAAGCATCAAAAAACCTCATGATCTATTCAATCCAACAATAATAAAGAACAAACTCATGATGAAGATCCTTCCAATCTATTATCCATAGAGTCACACATGGCACCCACACTGTCACCGAGGTACCATGATCACAACGGTGGCTCCGGAAATTGTACTAAATAACACCACTTGAGCAACATCATATCCATTACACATAGGGAAACATCATGTATTCAACTACACTAACAAAGCTCATGATCACAATGAAGATCACATCATGGGAGAGAGAGAGATAACCACATAGCTACTTGTATAAGCCTCAGCCCCGGTGAGGGACTACTCCCTCCTCATCGCGGGAAGCAGCGGTGTCGATGGAGATGGCTCCGGCGGTCGATCCCTGTCCCAGCAGGGTGCCGGAACAGGACCTTCTGAACCCCCGAAACTTGTCGGTGATGGCGGCAGAGCTCTGTTGCGTATTTGGGAAAATCCTTCGGGGGTTAGGGTTTTTTCGTCGGGGATGATTTTATAGGCGTCGGAGGCGGTCGAGGGGTGCCACACAAGGCAGGGGAGGGTCCCACCTGCGGGTGGGCCCTAGGCCGTGGAAGGGGGCCGTCCCTGGCCTATGTGGGTCCCCTGGAGTCGCCCTTCTGGCTCCCTTCCTCATTTCTTTAATAAAAAATCTCCATAAATTTTCGTCCAATTCCGAGAATATTTCCAGAAATAACTTTCTGCAACAAAAACAGCACAAAAACAGGGAACTGGCACTGTGCATCTTGTCAATAGGTTAGTCCGATAAATGCATAAAAATGATATAATTGATAGTAAAAACATGTGACAATATCACAAAACTAGCATGGATCACTTAAAAATTATAGATACGTTTGAGACGTATCAGTGAAGCGCCGGGGACAAGTCCGGGACTACTTCCGGAGGGCTCGAGACGAGCGGAACGAGCACACGACGAAGATTGTGTTTTTAACAGCCATTGTTGACGCTTAGAAGATAACCCTTGCTGAGGCCGAAGAGTTCAAGAAGAACGCGGGTGCTCGTCGTGTCGTGCTGGAAGAGAAGATCCAGGATCTGACGGGTGCGGTGAAGTTTTGGGACGAATCCACCGAATGCATGAACATCGTGCGGTGGGCCGAAGCCAAGGAACTCGCCGAAAATCGGGCGGCCATGGAATCGAGCAAGTCGCAGGCGCAAATCGCCTGGGACCGGCACGAGGAACTGTCCAACCAGCTCAAGGCGGTGCAAGGTGACCTGGCGAAGGCCAAGGAGGCGCATGCCAAAGAGGAGAGGGATTTCCATAACCACCGGCGGAGCTACGACGAGCTCTTGCTCAAGATGCACGCCGAGTCTTCGAGGATCGTGGAGGTGCTGGCTGACCTGAAAATGAAAGGCTTGCCCGTCATCTCATCACACCACTCTTATTCCCTCCGGCATTACCATTCATTCTTGGAGCTCGTGGTTTCACTTGTTGGCGGCATCAAGGAGAGCATGAGCAAGGCCACCCTCCAAGCGGGGAGGGTTGCGGCCCGGCAGGTGGCCGCCCAGTTTTTTGCGGCCCTCCGTCAGCGGCATTTGCAGCTTCCTTCGTTGCCCGACCTGGAGAGTCTTACCCCCGAGACGCTGTCCGATCCCGAGGTAATCCGACAAGTGAACGAGATCATGGAGTGTCTCTCCCGCGAGGACGAGAAGTGATCCTGAAAACAAGTGGGACAATACCAGGGATTGTGAACTACGTTTTTGGAGCTATGCCACCAAATAAGACTTGTAAACTTGTACATTTTGAATGTAAATAAATTTTTTCCAAGCTTTGTCAGTTTTATTGTATTCGTGGAGGCTTAACGCTCTCGGGAAGGGCTAGTGGGCGTGAGAGCTAACCAGCCGGGCGCAATCAGACGGATCTGAACTACCGACATAGGGCGCATCCCCCCCCCCCCCCCCCCAAAAAAAGCCCCACCTTTTTTTACCACACGGACCTCAGCCCACGACTCCACTGCCCGAGGGAAACTGACAGTTCGTCGCCGAGGCGCCACCCCAAAACAACGCCCGCTTTCGTCTTAGCTAAAATACATAAAACAGATGCAACAAGGAAAAAGCCCGTGCAAGCACGTTTATACTTAGCTCAGTGTCGACCTCCTTTGACTATTTCAGCAATTGTTTTGTCGCGCTGCCGCCATGGCGGGTCTTCTATGCCATTTTTAAGACATAACTCTGCCCTGCCTGTGGTTACCCGCAGGGTCAGGGACCCGTGCTGAAATAGCCGCCTGCCCATCCAGCCTCCACTGGCTGGGGCCCGTGCTGAAAAAGCCGCCTGCCCAGCCAGCCTCCACTGGCTGGGGCCCATTGGCCCCGGTCCGGAGACCCTTGTGTTCACGACGCCGCTTGAAGGCACGTCCGTCATGCTGACACCCTTATATTGCTGGTTCGGAGACCCTCTCGTTTCCAACGCCGCTTGAAGGCACGTTCGCCTTGCTGACACCCTTATGGTGCCGGTCCGGAGACCTTCCTTGGCTCTTTATCCTTGACGCCCGGAGGCCATCCACTTAGCGATCCAGTATTTCAGGGGAGGTCCACTTGGTCCCAGGTGTATTGTAACGATGTGACCCAGCAGATCCCATTCTTCTCCGGGGAGATCTTCGTAGAAGAAAGCTTGGTTTCAGCTGATGGCGGTCATTCTCTGGCTTTCTTGGGTTCTTTGCGTTACTGGTGGTGAGCAGGGTTCGTCAAAGCTGTCGGTTTGAGTGGAAACTGTAGCGGACCTGCACTTAAAAATAGGCAAGATCCCTGTGTATAGTGCAAACCCCTGGATCGATTCATTTGCACACACAGTTTACGATGAAATATCACAACATTGTATCAATTTATTACACGATTGAATCCAGAGTCAAAATAAACCATTACAACTTTGCATAGCTCGAAGCTAGCATAAAACAGAGATAACAGCGGAAGACTAAATATTATTGCATGGAGTCCCAATCTTCATGTAGCCACAGGCGAAACATGTTGGTTGCAGACTCGAAACCCTTAACGAAACCTCACTCTTCGTCAGAACAACCTGATAAAAAGATATTCAACAAGGTGGGTCAGAACCATATAAAATGGAACTGGCAAGTGACACTTTGTGGACTCATATTGGAACAACTCTAGTAACCTGTATGCATATTTGGCTTGGTGGAGTTTGAAGGCTATTTTGCATAAAGCCAATTTTTCCCTATCTCTTTTCAAAACAACTTTTCATCTATACGAGACAAGTATGGTATGACAACCATTGTCTCAACTACCCTGGTTCACCCATCAAGTTTTAACTTCGAGAAATTAGAATGATGAGATCCTCCGTTGACGTCCTTGTCCAGCTTGCTCAGAAATGTCCATAACCGGGGACACGGCTAAGTACTTAGTTTGATACTCTGCAGAGGTTGTGCACGTTCACCATAAGACCTCATCAACCCATTCTGACCTTGACCCTTCTTGAAGTGAAAAGGAAAGGAGGAGATGAAGCCAAGACCTTTCCGAAGTGTTTTCCCGACCACTGCCGTCCTGACGCGCTCCACCTACAAACCTCTACCACCACCTGTCAGGCCGGGCCGGTTCCACACTACATACTTAGTCAAGCCAGAGCCCATATGACTTATGGCTGCACGGTAAGCTAACTAAACTTGGAGTAACATCGGTCTCTTTGTCCCTGGGTGGCCATCCACAAGTGCACATACTCGGGTAAAACCATAGACATGGCCCCGAGTAGCCACTCAACTATAAACCTCCATCCACATACCACATCCACCCAGGAGTTTCTTTAACTTAGTAGAATATTACTTTTTCACAAAACAACATTTAGCATAGCATTTCCATAATTCTACCAAGTTATAATAGGATTCTAGACCAACTAGTATAGGAGCACTATTCTAAACAGTTTTAGCATAGCAATACTAATAAACCTATCATGCAATTTTCTAAGTAAAAACTACAACATGCATATATCAAAATAGTAGGACAAAAATATGCAAGTGTGCCACTTGCCTTGGCAACAAGAGTGACAGGAGAAGCAACCACCAAAGTCTTCGTGACTCTCCGAATAATCTAACAAAATTTGCAAACACCCAAATAAACATACAAACAAAATAACAATACAATAAAATATGCAATGTATGAAATGCATTTAAAATCACAATAAAAATAACCCACTAAGTTTTCTGGTTTGTAACAATATGCATGAAGTTAAAATGCATTTAAAACAATTTTTACTTTAACAACAATACAAAACAAATCCCAAAAGGGCATAAACACTAATTTAAAACTACTGTTAAACAAAATAAATACAGAAAATATGGGAGTGGTCTTACTGGACAGAGGACTTCAAAACTAAACTAACCCAATTGGATTCACTCAAAAAGCTATTTTTAAACTAAAGTTATGCCAAATTTACTCAAATATCACATTTGAAATTTGAATAAATTTTAACATGTCAAAGCAGAAAACTAAAACGCCAAAAAGATTCTATAGGTTCTAAGGATTTCAAATATATAAAAATATTTGAATTTGGCCAAGCCAATAAAAAGTTATGATAAATCTAAGTTACAGGGGTTTTTCTGCAAAACTGCTAAATAACTCTAATTCGGGAAAATCCCAGAAAATCCTCTGCTGACTGGGCGCTGACTGGCTGCTGACGATGCGCTGACTGGACGCTGACGTGGCCTCCTCTGATTCGTCGGTACCGATTCGGTAAATGAAATAAAACAGGACCGCTAGATCTAGATCTAACGGCCGGGATCTAATCTAACCTATACGAGCGGCGCTACTCGCCGGAACCCTAGTCCGCGCGGCGGCCGACGGCGGCGACGCGCGTTCCGGCGCAAAGAGAGGGAGCGGGAAGGGGAAAAGCTCACCACGGCGTGCAGGGGGTCGAGGCGGGCACGGTGGCGAGGTGGTGTGCTGGCGCGCGTCCTAGTGCTCCGGTAATCTCTCGCCGGAGTTGAAGACGGCGGCGGCTTGCTTCGGTCGACGACGAATAGCTCGATCTGGGGCCAAAAGAAATATGGGACCTTGTCAAAATGATGCGCAGAGGAAAAATAGGAAGAAAGGGAAAGGAGAGAGGGCACGGGGACGCCTTTCTTCACCGGAATCGACGAATTCCGCCGGCGGCCGTGGCGGCTTTGCGAGCTCGGATGTGGACGGCCTGGTGGCGATTGAGGGGTGTGAGGTGGGGGCTTTGGAAGAGAAGAGAGAGGGCTTTAAGAGGGTGGCGGTGGTGCGGGCGTTAGCGCTAGCGTGAGTGCGCAATCACGCAGGGGAGTCGACGGGGCGACGGGCGAGCTCCTGTGGCGTTGGGGAAGATGCTGACAGGTGGGTCCCGCGTGTCAGTGGGAGGGGAGAGGAGAGGGCGCGGGTGGGCTGCTTGCTGGGCCGCGGCGCTAGGACGATGCCGGGCTGGCTCGGCTTGGGCTGGGCTGGCTCGGGCTGCTTTTGCTTTTTTTTTTTGACAAAACATTTCCTTTTTCTATTAAGAGAAAACTTCATAACTTTGGAAATACAAGTTCAAATTGTTTCAAACCAATTTGAATAATTTTGTAAAATCAAAATAATCATTTTAAAAACTTGGGAACCTTTTCCATAATTTTTTTTTAAATATTGAAAAATTCAAATAATTCAAAGGCCTATTTGGCACCTTTATGTTATTTTATAAAATATGGTTTTATAATTTCCTTTGAACTCAAATAAAATCCAGAAAAATAATATGAGTAATATCATGTAGTATAAACCATGATACACTCATTTTTATTTATTTTTACACAAAATAAATTACCACAAATACCCTAAGGCATTTTAAATGGTAATTGGCGATATTTTCCAAAATCAAAATGAAAATCAAATCTTTTCCAATTAACTTGAATAAATACTTTTTTTTTAGAAATCTTATTCTAAACAGAACACTTTGGCACTATACTTGGCCATCAAATACATCCATAAAAGTCAAAATATTTAAGAGAGCATAATAGGCCCCTTTTTATCATTTTCTCAAATAGGGTTTAAAGTGGAAATAGAATTCCAACTTTAGAAAATTTGAATGCAACAAGCAAAGAAAAAGATGAATGCATGCATGATTTTGGATTTCCAAAACAAAATATAATAATTTTCAAAAGGTTTTTGATTTTTCTGATTTTTCAAAAATTTGAAAATCTTGGGATGTTACAGAAACGTTGGCGAAAGTTCTCATAGATTTCTTTTTCTTGGCTTTCTTCGGTCTCGGGTTGAGAGGGAAATCCCTACTAAGGTGACCGAGTTCCCCGCAGGTGTAGCACTCCCCACTTCTCGGACGTTTGTTGAGCTCTCGGCAGTCATCAACATTGTGTCTATTAGACTGATGATACGAACACCAGGGTCCTGGCTGACCATCTTCGCCCAAAGGGATCTGGATCTCTTGTGGCACATAGACGTGGGGATCTCCATCGGGAAGCTTGCTCTTCTCTCTTGGGCTCAAACTCTCCTCCTCCTGGAGAAGTGCCGCGGGTGGTGTTTCCAAGCAGAGTTCCTCCTTCGCTCCGCGCGTCCGCGGGGAAAGAGGTACATCGATGCTTGTAGCACTTCCTTGGGGCTTCTTTTCGCTGGTAGCCGGGCTGACGTGCGCTGTTGGGGGGATGAACTGAATCCCGTGAGCTTGACCTTTGACAGGGGGTGTCGACGAGGATTCTTCGGGGTTGTAACCGAGCCCCGGGTATCGCAGATACTCCACATCGGTCTTGGCCTTTTTCTTCCGCGCCATCCTTGGCGCAGAACTTGGCGGAGTAGATCTTGCCGGAGAACTCGACAACGTGGTCGACGCTGACCTTGTCGAAGAACCTGAGGCCGAAGCGGACCTTGTCGATGAACCTGGCGATGAGGCCGACGCAGACCTTGTCGATGAACCTGGCGACGAGGCCGACGCAGACCTTGTCGATGAACCTGGCGACGAGGCCGACGCAGACCTTGTCGATGAACCTGGCGACGAGGCCGACGCAGACCTTGTCGATGAACCTGGCGACGAGGCCGACGCAGACCTTGTTGATGAACCTGGCAATGAAGCCGACGTAGACGCCGATCAAGATCTCGATGAAGACGAATCCAGCGCTTGGGCCCCCTACTTGGCACGCCAGATGTCGTGTCTTGGATCACGGATACCGGGAGTAAAGGATACTCCCTTTTGAGGTTCGGTACGGGGCGCGAAGGAGGCTAGGAAACGCCAACTTCCGGGAGAACCTCGTCGAGACCTCAGATCTACGTATTAGCAAGCAACACAGATACACAAAGAGTTTACCCAGGTTTAGGCCGCCCGGAGGCTAAAATCCCTACTCCTGCATGTCTGGATTGAGTGGTTCATCATGGTGTGTCTTACAGAGGTGGTTGCGGGTGAGAACCCGGGAGGTATTGGCTAGAGGTTGAAGACAAGCAGATCCTGTCCCGGAGGAGATCACCTCTCGCTTATGCTACTCTCATCTGGTGCGCTACCTAGCCTAGCCTCCGACTCTCTGGAATTCCGTCCCCTCCCTCGGGTGCCTCGGTCCTCCTTTTATAGGCTAAGGGGATCCCAGAAGGGAACCTTTGGGGGCGGAGGGGTTTTAGGCGGGAAAACCCCTTCGGGTTCTTCTTATGAGGTGGCGTGGCCTCTTCTCGTCCAAGTATTCTTCTGAGGGGGGATTAGGTGCGGTCGCCCACCTTTTGTAGGGCGGGAGGACAAAGGCTGACACCTTTACCGACCGTGTCCCCGTGCGGCGCCTCCGTCTTCTTGGCACCCAAGTCTTCTAGGAGCTTTCAGCAGGAGCTGGCAAGCTTATCCTCTTTGCTTGTACGGAGGCTGGATCCCGGGGGTGTGCTTGGCCTCCTGCTGGGCGTCCTGGTCCCCGGGACCTCCGCGTCGTCTGCCGGGTTGAGGATGACCCTGGAAGGCCACCCGGCCCTTAGTCGTGGTTGTCGATGCCGTCCTTGTCGGGTTGCCGTGGGGAAGATGGGGGGCCCATCTGCCGGTGTTGAACCCTTGCCTTGTTCGCCTTCTTGGTGGGCCCACTGGTGGTGGACCCACTTTGACCGCATCAGGGGAACCCCGTGTTCCACTATTGTGACACCTTCGACCACGCCGCCATGATCCATGGAGCAGCCAGCAACTCACCACACCAGCAGCCGGAATGGATCATGGACTCGGGAGCCTCCTCCCACGTCACTGGTAAGACGGGTAACTTGACTACATCTCACTCCACTTTAGGGCATAATTCTCGGCATATCATTGTTGGCAATGGATCCACTCTCCCTGTCCTTGCTGTAGGTTCTGTTCAAATTTCTTCCCTTCCTTTACACTTACAAAATGCCTTAGTATCTCCTGCCATTGTTAAAATCTTCATATCTGTTCGTCAATTTACTCGTGATAACTATGTCTCCATTGAGTTTGATCCGTATGGTTTTTCTGTGAAGGACCTAGCTACCAAGACCCTTCTTCTTCGCTCCAATAGTGACGGCGATCTCTACCCCTTTTTCGGCTCCAAGACACCTCCTCAAGCTGCTCTCATCACCACCACCGGCGACATCTGGCATCGACGCCTTGGGCACCCCAGCACCTCTAGTGTTTCCCATTTATCTTCAGATTTTCTTCAAATTTGTAATAACAGTACCACTAGTCGCTCCCCCATTTGTGAAGCATGTCAACTAGGCCGTCAAACACGTCTACCCTTCACCTCATCCTCCTCTCACACTTCCGCTGCATTCCAACTTATTCATTGCGACTTGTGGACTTCCCCGATTGTTAGTTTTTCCGGTTACAAATATTACCTTGTAGTTCTTGATGATTTTACTCATTACTCTTGGACATTTCCTTTGCGACATAAATCTGATACGTGTGCTACTCTACAACGCTTCTTTTATTTTGTCCGCACACAATTTCATGTTACCATCCAATGCTTGCAATGTGATAATGGCGGTGAATTTCTCACCACTGCCCTACGAGATTTTTTCGGTCATAATGGTGTCTCCTTTCGTCTCTCATGTCCTCACACCTCTCCTCAAAACGGTAAAGCCGAACGACTCATACGCACCACAAATGATATTGTCCGCACACTCCTTCTTCAAGCCAACCTACCACCACCCTTCTGGGTCGAGGCCCTTCATGCCGCCACTCATCTCCTCAACATACGACCATCTCGTGCCATCTCTTTTCACACGCCCCACTTTCGCCTCTACGGCCAAAACCCCACCTACGACCATCTACGTGTCTTTGGTTGCTTATGCTATCCTAACCTATATGTCACTTCTGATCACAAACTAGCCCCATGATCCACTCGTTGCGTTTTTTTAGGCTATCCTCACGAGCACAAAGGGTATAGATGCTTCGATCTGCAATCTCGCCGTGTTATCATATCTAGGAATGTTATATTTGATGAAACCCAATTTCCTTATTTTTTCTCCTAGCTGCAGGTCGGCCGCCACAGAAAATCCGGACCCAACAGATCCTCCTGCAGCTAATCCGCCTCGCATCGCACCCATCCACCGCGGGATTACCTCCCCACCTACCTCATACCAATCCTGTCCAACGCCAACCAATCCAGCCAACACGGTGTTTAGTTGCTCGTCCTGCAGGTGTTAACATGGCGTCAACACACGGTGTCTCGATCTAGTGCGGAGGCAGAGTATCGTGTTGTGGCAAACTGCATTGCCGAGTCTTGTTGGCTGCGCCAACTACTCCAAGAGCTTCATCACACACCATCTCGTGCGACGGTGGTCTACTGCGACAATGTGAGTGCTATGTATATGTCCTCTAATCCAGTGCAGCACCAGCGGACAAAACATGTTGAGTTCAACCTGTATTTTGTCCGTGATCGTGTGGCCCTCGGCGAGGCCAAAGTACTACATGTTCCTACTAGCTCGCAATTTGCAGATATTTTTACCAAAGGGCTGCCCACTGCCATCTTCCAGGAGTTTCGTACCAGCCTAAACATCGTTTCTAGCGTAGGTCCGACTGCAGGGGGTGTTGAATACCCGTTATCTGTAACGTATACTCCTGTAACTAACCTTCCTAGTCATAGGCTAGCTCGATCGTGTGTACGTGCGGCAATGCCCACCTCTGTAACCTGTATATCTACCACCGTCCTCAGATCAATACAGTTGCGTTGAGCACTACAATTCAGCTCCTGGTAATGACCTAGTTGAAGACATTGTTTTGGAAACTCGGTCTTTCTCCGGGGTGAAAACCCAAGATCTTCGATTGGGCGACGACAATGCTTGTGCATTGTTTCCTTATTGGAGGCGTTACTTTGGGAGAGCCTAGGTTGTAGTACGGATGTTGTATTCGGTGGTGGTTAGAGTGATTTTGTTGTGATGCGTTGTACACCACGACGGGGTCTTTGTTTTTATTTTCTCTCTTGTTTATTTTGTTCTTAGCTGTGTGCATCCCGGATATCTTTAGATGTCTTGTTGGTGCAGAGGTCAGGTGTAATTAGTATCTTCATGATATTAATATATTCCCTTTATTGAAAAAATTGGTCGTATTTGGAAGATTACGCGGCACAAAAGACTCATGCAGGGCATGCATTACCGGTTCTAGGATCAAGAGACGGAACAATGAGATCACAATTAAGAACTCCAAGCTCCATGTACACTGTTAAGGATGGCAATTTTACCCATGGCTACGGGTACTCGCGGGTACCGTACCCATATGGGTAGGGTATGGGCACATTTTTATATCCATGGGCAGTACCCATACCTTAACCATCAAGTCGTGGGTAGGGTATGGGTATATTCATATATCCGCGGGTACCGTACCCATATGGGTAGGGTATTGGCAGCAAGTAGGAGCACGACAGGCAACGATGGATTAGTAGAGCGAAAGAGAACATGATTATGATGTTGTGATGCACGATACACTATGAAATATTGTGTACTGTTGATGTATCCAATGTGTACCCAGCGGGTAAAGACACCCATCGGGTATGGGGACGGGTAGAGCTTTATACCCATGGGTACGGGTATGGGTAGAGTTTTGTATCCACGTCCTATATGGGTATGGGTATGGTATTGGTCTACCCTGCCCATACCCTACCCATTGCCATCCTTATACACTGTTGATGGTTGTGGGGCTAAATGTGTTCCACATGATATTCTCACTGCATGACATAGCCACGTCATCGCAGAACAATGAGCTTTTTTACGGTACTCCCTCCGATCCATAAGTGTCGCTTATTTTGTATTAAGTTAGTATAAACTTTGTACTAAGTGGACGACACTTTTAATGGATCAGAGGGAGTACTTTTTTTAACAAATTTATAACATTTATGAATTAAGCATAATGGTTACATCTTCCACAGGTTGTGGAACAATAACAATCATATGTGCCGCCTTATTCGCTTCTCTTGGACAGTGGGAAATATGTTTCAAGCTGAACCATGTCATGATCATTCGGCACTCACCCGAAAACACCGAACCCATGATCCTATATTGCATCGGATCATCGAACGCCTGGATAGCCTCCGTGCAATCAGTCTCCACATATATGCGGCTGCATCCAATTTTTCTACTGTATGAATTGAACTATAGACACCAGTTTGGCTGTGGGTGAATAACATGTGTTGTGCAGCATTTCAAGATTAAAGAAACTGTGCTTAACCTATTATCATCATGCACCTTTTTTAAAGGGCATCACGGCATCAGATGTAGTCGGAAGTAAATTATCAGATGCTAGGGGGAAGACAAAGTGCCAGATTCTATGATATAACCATACCAAAGAAATTTGAATCATATAACAAGTCAGTCGAAAAAATTAGCAATTTGGCATCACGGCATCAGATGAAATAGATGCATCCTCGAGTAATATAAGGAGAACAGATTGATAAGTCTGTAATACAGAAACCAATCTGGCAAAGAACCTAACCTAGCATATTGGCTTACATGTTGATCCACCACAATGTACATGCTCCCAAATGGATCAAAATACCCCGCGACAGGTTAATGATCCACACAGGCAGTTCCTGGTCCTACGACTGGGCTCAGCTCCAACCACACCATAGTCAAAAGTTAACTCTGTCATGGGCGGGATGTGATTAAGTGCGAAGAACATGATATGTGGGTGCTTCTCACCGCCATGGTTATATTGCACTGGTTGCCAGAAGACATTTGGGGAGCAACTGTGGTTCATGAAACGTGAGATATTTCCCATACTTTTTGCACTTATCTTGATGGGCAGTGGCTCAAATTCATCAGCTGATACATATGTGCTTTCCTCACCTAATAATTCAGGCCCAAAATTCCATTTTAGCGTCTTCTCACCAGGACACACAGTCTGAAAAATGTAATCATCTTCACTATCATCCAAATTAACTTTGAGCTCATCAAGGACTTCCCCAGCATACTCACAAATAAATGCACCAGCACGAATAGGGTCCCAGCAGCGAAGACCCCAGCCTCGATCTGTGGTCCTGAAGACCTCAAAGTGGTACCTGGTCCCTTTTTGGGTCACTCTGTTGCGACAACTCAGGGAACAATGGCAAGCTTCACCACATTCATATATTACTGGCTTGCGGCACACCAACACTCCTGTTGAATTGTAGGGTAGATCACCTCCATTATGTTGCCCACAAGCGCAGTTGGAATCACCAGGTAGGCAAACACTCTGGCAACCACAACCCTGCAACGGTCTCGTAGAACCGAGGGGTCTCAAGTTTTTTACCTGATTAGTATAGGTGAAATGTCCAGGTCCTTTCTCATGATCTACCTCATTGATGAGACAAACTGGGATTGTTTCTGCCCCAGATGATAGGTCATGTCGTATAACCCTGCCTCTTGTTGATGCATCTTGTATCCATCGTTGAGTCATCTTCCATATTGCAGCTCCATCAGACTGTCCAGGTTCACGCTGCAACCGGTACTTGAAGCAGTTGATGCCAGACTTTGTTCTCTCCTTCCAGGACTCTTGGATCTTATAGAGGCCATCATATATGTAAATTTTGCCAGCCACACAAGCTGGATCTTTGAATCCCCGCACAACCCTTATCTCATTCTTCCTGTGCAAACTCCTCTCAAGAGCAAGGTTGCCCCTCTCAAGCTTCTGGTCATGTCTCTCCTCAGTATTCCTACTATTACCCCCTGAACCACTGTACACCAGTTTATCTGTGTCATCATCTTCATTCTCATAACCACCTGCTGCGACAATACATATTGCTACAGAATCCTCGTCATTTCCAAATTTAGCACTCATGTAATCAATGCCACCCATGCTAGGAGCGTGCAAACCAATGATGCATAGCTCCATCCTGAAATAGAAAATATCCCCTATTTCAACTCCAGGAGCAGTCCCTACCTTCTTTCCCATATTGGCCCTGATACTACTGGCCATCATGATGGCGCCAGCTTTCAGGTCTGCACGTCTATTAGCATCCTGTGTTTCATCAATCTGCAGATGTCTACGTCTGAGTGCCTCAAAGATCATATGAACTGCTTCCACAGTGTCTCTAGGATTATTACTACCTGAAGCTGGCAAAAAAGCAAGCTCCTTGCCTGCAACAAAATTCTTGTAGACAGGCTTAGGACGCTTGACCTTATCTCCATTTGAACCGTCAGCAGCCAAACGAGATGACCTCTTAGCCTTGCGCTCAGATGCATAAGTCTGATTACCCGAATGAGGTTCACCGTCGCCATTAAGTGATGTCGCCCCAGATGATCTCGTCTTGTATGCTGAGATAGGGGTAGCATCAATTGGCCCATTAGCACTGATGCCTGCATGCGAGATGCCATTGGCAGTAGCACTGAAGGTGGCAAATGATCCAAAGGCAGGAAGGTTCCCAGAACCAAATCCTGTAGGAAACTGGCCAACCGGAGTCACGCAGACCAATGGTGGGGTACTTGACTGGCTGATGTTGACTCCCATGGGTGCAGGGAACATTGGAGCCAAAGACCTTAATGGCTTGATATCCAGGAGCTCCTGATTAGGGCCAGGCATGAAATTTGCAGCCCTGTCCATCTCAAATCTACCAACAATTCCTGCACAAGAAAGGAAAACCTTAGCGGAGTATATAGTAACAAAAACATCACAATGGAGTAAGAAAGCTTGGTGAATCCGTACGCATGGTCACAACCCAGAAACAGTATTGCCTGCCAGTACAACCAGCATGAAAGTAAAACACCAAATTACAGTCTCACCCGAGTATACGGTAACAAAAGCATCACAATGGAGTAAGAAAGCTTAGTGAATCCGTAAGCATGGTTACAACCCAGAAAAAGTATTGCATGCAAGTACAACCAGAATGAAAGTAAAACACCAAATTACAGTCTCCCCAACTTTTGCTAGTCTTTGATCTTTTCCAAACCAAAACAGAAACCACCTAATCTAAAATAACTGATTGGACCATCATTGCCCTTTGAACTACATTGGATCATTGCAGTGCACTTATTAACTAGATGAAATATTTCCTTCTCATGTACTCCCTCTGTACCGTATTATAAGACGTTTTAGGAAGCTGTTTTAGCTTCCTAAAACGTCTTATAATACGGTACGGAGGGAGTACTAAAGAAGAAGTAGTATTGGACCAGTGGTACCAGGGTATAACAATAGTATATGTCAGTACCATCTTACTCACTAGCATTATAACAGAAAATTTACTAGGAGATGCAGACGATAATAACATGTATATGACATTATTAATTATTATTATCATGGGTAGAGTAGCGACGAAATGCAAGAACCGCATGAGATGTAATAAGTTGGTTACGTCCATGACAAACAATATACAATACTTCCTCCGTTCACTGATGTAAGACCTTTCGGCTATTTCAATATTGACTACATACATACTAAAATGAGTGAACATACATAATAAAATGCGTCTAGATACATAAGAATCAACAAAAAGCTAAAAGGTCTTATATTAGTGAAGGGAGGGAGTATTAGATTTCTGAATTCAATATTAGGACACAACTACACCAAAACCAGATGGATACAAGCTAATCTCAAAACTTTGCTGATTAATGATGCTACCGTCCAAAATGTAAAGTTAGTCATCATACTCCTGAGCCATTGCCAGTGGCAGGAGCCCGAGCCTCAGAGCCACCTACATTTAAAGTACTTTTCTTATAACATACATGTCTGTCTCACCGACATCTTTTCTCTGCCACTGGCACTACTGACTGCGGTTAGGACAGTAAGGACGAACCAGGTTTTTTTTTTGGAATATCAGATTACTCAGGAATGGAATGGCAACAAATTGTGCTCTGCTATCAGTACTAGAGTGGCACAAATAGTCTGGAAGTTTGGATCAAGATCCCAACAAGTAGGTAGAGCCGTAGAGGCATTATGAAGAAGATCATTCCGTGTAGTCGGGAACTAGCAGTTGTGGCAGTGAAAATTTGAGCGGTGGCAGGTGCAACCAATCAGAAGAGTAAGCGCTACCAGTTGGCAGCAAAAGATATTACGAGAGAGGGCGATATGGTCCAGAAGTAACGCTGTTAGAAAGAAGGAGAGTTTGGATCTGTACCAATAAAAGAGCACCATTTAGCAAAATGCAATCAAAAGACTTCTGTTTAGTAATACCATCAAAAAAGTGCACCGTTACTGTGTCTACCATTCCACACAGTTCTGTTACTTCCTTTTTCTTTTTCTTACTTTTCTCTACCTGATATAAAATATACAGGTCGACAATTGCACAGCCTCCATGCGCACCCGCAGCCTCTTCAAGGAATGTCTAACGCCTAGAAGAAGGACAAGTGTGTTCGCAAAAGCCCCGCCGTTTACAATCAACTGCAATGTCAACTCCTCACCATCCTCGGTTAAGCCCTACACTCACTCCCTAACATGCAAACTAACATCCTCACAATTTGGTACTAACGCCACAGCAATCAGCAAGAACATAGCAAGGATACTATGCTGAAGTCTCAAAGTAACAAGGCAGGCATTAGGGCGTTAGGGCATGAACAATGGGCATTGAGGCGGGTACCGCAGTGGCATGGGAGATGGAGAAGAATGCAATGTTATCCGATTAAACAGCGGAGACGGAGAAGAATGCAATGTTATCCGATTAAACGGCGGAGACGGAGAAGAATGCAAAGTTGTCCGATTTAACAGCGGATACGGAGATGTTAAATGTAAACGGTAACGGGGGGGTAAGGAGCTAACCTTTTGATGGTAACTAACTAATCGAAATTCTTTCGGTGGTATATTGGAATGTTGCTAAAACAGGGCTAATGGCACACACCCAAACTTTTCCAGAAAGAAGTGATGAAAAAAAAAATCTTTGATTAGGTCTGCCGAATTTATTTGCGCTGATGATGTCCAACCAGCCAGTAAATATTCCGTCAGGTAGTGAATGGCACAGGTAAGAACTAAGAATCATCGTCCCTGTTATGATTGGCATGAATGGCATTCCGATGCAGATCCGCAGGCAACACAGCCCACCCTGAAAGCGATGGTCAGAAACGCATTGGTTCTAGTCACCCAGCGCGGCACAACCTCAGAGCAAACGCCCGCCTCGTCCTGTTGGCGGAGCTCAACGCCCGATCCCTAACAATAAACTGCGGAAGGGCAAGCATCCCCATCACGGCCATATATGAAAACATAAGTCCGAACGAATCTAGGCCAGAACGGCATGAGGGCGATCGAAATGGAAGCGGGAAAAGGACTGTTGCACAAACCCTAGAGAGGCCAGCCCAGACGAGGAAGGGAACCCTACCTGAGCGTGAAGCCTGACGCCTGGGGACGCAGTTCGGTGTCGAGCGGACGAGAAAGCGAGAGACGGTACAGCCTAGAACGCCGTCGCGACTCCGCCACCGCCGCCGCGTTCTCCTCTTCTCTCCGACAGACAGCGAGCGAGCGATCCCTTTGGTCAAAATGAAATGGAGCGAAGCGAGACCACTGGGAGAAGAAGATGTGAAGACTGGGGAGAGTGGCCGTGGAACTGGTGCCCGACTTCGACTTTATTGGGGTGGGGCCGTCAGGTTGGCTGCATCCTGACCGTCGATCGCTGATCCGATGGGCTAGACTCATCGCTGGAGCCACCACCACCACCTCGGGCCACCGGAAAAGGCACGGACCCTGAGGAAGGAAAAGGCGCAGCTGTTTCGGCGTTTTATGGGCTTCTTTTATGCGCACGAGGCCCCGATAATACCGAGGAAAGGAAAGATTTTGGCACTGAATGTTTTCAGCCACCTAAAGATCTTTAAAAAGGAAGTTTCAGTCTAATTTTTTCTGTACTACAGAGTACGTATTTTCAAGCACGTATGCGGTCATTTTAGTTGCAGCAGTGGCAACGGACATAGGCATGAGATTTCAAGGTCATTCAGAGTTGAATAGATTCAGAATCAATGTGCGACCAAACAGCAAGAAGAACACGATCCGCTAGAACCCCAAACAACACCAGAGAGCGCCCTGCTTGCTACCTCGACTGAGCAAAAGCAACAACATACTGAGGTGCTAGTCTTTTGCGCTGAAATGAAACTCCTGTATCTATTACATGACGCGTGAAAGTGGATAGGAAGCCTGCAGGGCATGATTGGCGGTTCTCTTCTTAGTCGGCGTCCATCTCCTCCAGCGCTGCCTGCGCTGCTGCCTTGGCCTGCTCCAGAAGATCGTTTGGTACCTGTGTGTTGTATGGTGTGTGCCAAGTTAGCAAGGAATTCATGAAAAAAGTTATATTTTCCATGAATAATCATTTTATTACCTTCTCATGCTTACGGTTAGATTCATCGCATACCCAGCTCAGTTCCAGCTCGAAAGCTTTGTCTTTCGCTTCGTCATGTACACCATAAATGCTGCATGTGGGGATATGTCAAAAACTTGTGAGAACCAGTCTAGTTAATTAGTTTTCAGTGTCAAATTCAAGTCGCTTCTCCACACAAGGTACTACTCCGTACTTGACAGGACACCGGTCCACCCAGAAAGCACAAGAGTCTGTGCTAACAAAACCATATAAGCACACTATGCTAGCCTATCGCAACTCCCAACTTGCAATAGAGCATCACAACCACAACTACTGCTTGGAAGAGTAAAAAATCATGATATCAACGACCGTAAACATTAAAATAACAGGAATGCCTCCTAAGACTAAATATTCCTTTGCTGAGAAAATCCATAATCATTAACTGGTAAACTACTAACTACTTTCCATCTTCAGGCTTCAGCAAATATTAGTGCGTCACTTTCAGGACATTCATGACAGAAATATTCAGGTGATAAATTTTAAAGGAAAACTTGCAGCACTAGGTAAAGGATTTAGGACATACATTTTGGCAACCTCAACGATGCCCTCCCTGCAGGTTATCTCAGAAAGCTTCAATTTCTCTATCTCCCTGTAGGATAACATAAGATAGATGAATCAGAATACAGAACCAGGCTATACTAATAACAGACATAGTAAACATCATAAATAATATTTGAGGCCTCAAAATATTTTGTGCAGATGCATTTGACAACAGGTCTAACAGATAAAAGGGAATCTGTCAGCATTTCAAATCACAGAAGCTCATCATAAAACAATGCTGTGAATGGGATAATGATTCAGTAACCATATACGTAAATGGTTACAAAAATAACAAGGGGAGAAAGTGGATATATATTAAGTTATGCCAACTTCCCCTGAACCCCAAGGCCCCAAAAGGACCAATACAATAACAAGATTAATGGTCCATGTATTTATGCTACTTAAATGCTGCTCATCTATAATCTTAGTCTTCTGGCATTATGGCCAGTCTGGTACTGTGGTTCTGCATTGCGCAAGTAAGTCAATTCAAAGAATCATTTACCAGTTCTGGGCAAATATGTCTGTTATGGCTCCAAACAAGCAGTTATTATCAAAATGCTAAAATGAGGGCCTGTTTGATTAGTTGCAATGTTTTACTATGCATTGTGCCAGATGTGTTCAAGCAGAACTTTTGCGGCGAGCAAGTCGTTCACCACAGGTGTGACAAGATTTCTCAAAAAATGCTATGACGTGCCTGTGGGGTACAGAAATTTGTACGAAGACACAAATACAAGCTTAACAAACCCAAACTTGCCTAACTCGTATGAAGCAAACTCTGGCAAGCAACAAAACACCACCTAAGTTGTGTTCTGCTGGTGGCAATCAGATCATAAGCAACCAGAGCATTTTTCACCCATTGAATATGAAATGGCACTGCTAATATTAAAACTACTACCTGCATAAATGCTACTTGTGGAGTGGTACATTTGATGCATACAGAATCATTGAGAATATTAACAACATCCTAATTCCCCTTACTCCTAAAGATCTAGTTCGAACTATTAAGATGGTACTTGAGAACATCAAATTAATATTCATTACTGTGGCGTGCTTTAGGAGTCCTAGATGTTTGCAGCAAAACAGAAATTCGGAACTAATACATAAATCATAGAAAAACTATTGAATACTGGCTTACGTTTTTGCAGCTTGTCTTCCTTTACCTAGAGCAGCCCCGAAATATTTCTGTCAAAAATCAATCAGTAAGTCATGATTTCAATGTGCATCTACTGCTGTTAAAAATTAACATTGCAAATCTTAACACATGTAAACAAAGTTTTCTAATCACTGAGATTTAACTTGCCCAGACACTGCCACTAAATTCAAATATGTGCTACCAAGCCAACTTATCCCTTGCTAGGTCCTAATAAATAACAGCTAAATGGAAGAACTGCTATGTGTTAGAGAGAGAACTCACGTAGGAGAGCCCTGAAGGTTCGATCATGTACAGCTGCGGCCCATCCCTATCGTAACCTCCAAGAATAACTCCACAGCCAAAAGGCCTGAGAGAAAAGGAGTTTAAATTGTATCAAGCTATCAAGTAGTGTCAAGCAACCACCTTCTTGAACAAAATATGTCGACTGTCTTACCTGAGCCACCAGTAGAGTGTGCATACATGAACATAGCTAGCTACACGATCAGCTAATTCCTTTACAGGCATGGGTTCTCCATAAACCCTGGAGAATTACAGGGTTAGGTTACAGTTCTAAAAAGTATTTGGTATGAATCACTAATTCTCAGTAGCTCTCACTTTTCATAACTGGCTGCCTCTGACTTTGCTCTTGAGACTATCTGCCTACCATCTGCTGCTAACCCAGCCACAGCCTGAAAATGAGCACATGATTTATTTTAGTTACCAAATGCAATGAGGTACAATACAAGAACAAGAATGTTAATTAAATAACATGAAAGAGAACAGTGCAAAACACAAGGACGTCATCGACACCTCTACTTTAAGGATGATGCGATTCCAAAAAAAAAAAAGATAAAACATACTCCCTCCATTCCTAAATATAAGATGTTTTAGCCTTTTCTGACCACACATGTAACTAGACTTGTTTTAATCTAAGATTCACATGAATCTATACACTAAAACGTGTCTTGATACGTGTGTGCCAGAAAACAGTAAAACATCTTATATTTAGAAACCGAGAGAGTAGCATATAATATATCCTAAATTATTGCAGGACAATTTAGAGCCTGGCCACCCCTATATGCCAAAAGCAAATAAACGGAAGACAAATTACCAAGCCAGAGTTGTGGTGCACGGAGTGAAGTCTCCGATTCGACCCGGCAAGTATCATCTTTGATGTTATCAGCTTCTCCACACCCTACAGACCAACATCATAAGAGGTTATCACACACGCAGAAAAGAACATCCGATCTGGGCAAAGTAAATCCAGCAATAATTACTTACAAGAACAATTCCATCTTTGCATTTGATCCCAACGATCGTCCTACACAAAAACATCGAGATTTCATCATGAAGTTGCAGAGGCAGAAAAAGGTACAAGAAAATATTGAAGCAACCGAAGTCATACCCGCTGTTGTCAACGGCCTTGCCAGCATACTCGACCTGGAAGACACGGCCATCTGGGGAGAAAGTGGTAACGGACAGATCGTACCCAGTTCCGATGCTACTCATTGTCAAGTTGCTTCAACCTCTAAACCAATATGGAGTTCTCTCCTGGAAAGAGAAATTGCAACGGTAATATTAAGAATAAGCAGGATAAGTTTCATGGAACAGGGGAATAGCAAGAATTATTCAGACAGACGCACTACGCAAGGCAATATGGCAGGGTTCCTAGGTCTAGCACATTTGGTAACGCACCAAAATCATGTCAGACACGAAACACTACACATACAATCGTTATCGTCTCCATGAGAGGACCTAACATGAGTGGTGAGGGTTCAGTTGAACATCAGCAGCTTCCAGAAAATACACTACTGTGTTGGCATCCATCCCAGTACACCAAAGGGCAGCAAACAATTCCTCCACAACTGTGTGTTGACATCCATCCCAGTACAAATAGTGTTTAAGTTAGATTGTTCACGGCGAAGAGAAAACCCAGCCAAGTTAGGGTTGGCCACCAACAAGAGAAATCGACGCGGGTCTGGAGAGATCTCCACTCGACGCCGTCCAAGTTGAGCGGAGGAGGGGAAGGACGACGGCTATGAGAAGAAATCCTTCGAGGTGACCTGCTACGGTAGGACGAGGGGAGGGTTCGATCGGATTTGGGATCTCGTCCAAATCAAGGTAGCATAGGTTTAAAAGCCTCGCGGCGGCGGCGGTGAGGCGTCCGGCGTTCTTTCCGGGGGGTCGAAGAGGATGGAGATGTGAGGGAACGGGGTGCTTACCGATCCGGGCGGGGGGAGGAGGCCGCGTCGACGGCGGCGCGGGCAGGCGGGCGGATCGTCGGCTCCGGCTTGTGGCGCAAGAAGGTGGGGAGTGAGGGTCTAGGGAGGCAACCTGGGGGAAGAGTTGTATTTGCGGGGAGAGGCGTGCGTGCCGGACCCGAACCACGAAAGGCGCGACCCGCTCGGGTAAGACTACTGGGGCTCCCGGGCTGGGCTTGGGCCCATTTGCAGAAGCAACCAAGGCCTGGTCGTAAAACAGGTACTCCCTCCGTTCCAAATTAGTTGTCTTTTATTTATCAAAAAGTGGATGTATCTAGACATGTTACAAGTATAGATACATCCACTTTTTGACAAATGGAAGACAACTAATTTAGAACGGAGGGAGTATCTATGATCTATCGCAGAATCAGGAAGTGCAGTAGTTAATGCTGCCAAGTCTTTCTTGGTAGTACTGGATTATTAGATATTTTGAAAATTATCTAAATTTTTTGAATATTCTAAAGTGGACTAAGTATGGATTAAAATAAGTAAACAAATACACTAAAACATATCTATATATGCAATTAAAAAATAGAACGTCTTACAATCCTAGATGGAGAGAGTATTTTTTTTTTGTGTTTGAGTTGCTTTTTTTTTTTTTTGAAACGAGGCAAAAGGTTTGCCTTTTTTCATTTATTAAACAGAAGAGAAGGTTTAAAACGGTTACATGACCAAGCCCACACCAATCCATAACACCAAAAGAAGCCTAACGAATTACTCTCCCGGAATGAAGTTCACCAAACATTTTGCACCCGCTGTACACCAGGTTCGGGCCTCCTCCTTGATCTCAGAGATGACCAAGCTGGGAAGGTGCGACGAGTGACGAAAGATTCTGGAGTTACGCTCATTCCAAAGCTTCCAAGAGGTCAGGATAATCATGGATGCAACAGCCTTGCGAGGATCTCCCGGATGCGTGACCGTAGCCGTCCAACAGTCAAGGACCGAGTGGAGATGCTCCCACCGGCATGGGAGCAGAAGCAGGGTCCCAATCCACGTGGCGATCGCGTTCCATATGCGGGCAGAGAACCGACACTGGAAGAGAAGATGAACCCCGGACTCCTGAACCTGACCGCACAGGGGACAGTTCCCACACTTCGGCCATCCACGCCGTTGAAGGCGATCCGCCGTCCACACCCTATTCTGAATGACCATCCATGCGAAGAGCTTGCACTTAGGTGGAGCCTAGGCGTTCCACACCAAGGTGGGCATGGGGAGGAGGTGGCACCCGCAAACTGTAAGCTATAGGCCGACGAGGAAGAGTAAACTCCCGAAGTAGAGCAACGCCACGAAATGGAGTCAGCAGTCTCTTCATCTAAGACAACGTCCTGCAGCTCCGTCCATAAGGCAACAAACTGCGTGATATGGTCCACCGACAGGCCCTGAGTGAAGTCGAGTTGTCTAATCCAAGCCTCGTCATGCATAGCCATAGAGACGGACCAATTTTTTCTTTTGCAAATGCGGAAAATATCCGGGACAATGTCACTGGGACGACATCCCCGGAACCAAGGAGAATGCCAGAAATCAGCGGTGGTACCATCTCCAATAGAAATCAAAGTTGCTGCGTAGAAAGGTCCATATCGTCCTCCATGCATGGGTTTCCC
>QRDG01000283.1:0-11839 GCA_012064385.1 Puccinellia tenuiflora | reverse complement strand
CGGGGCTGGAGGCGAAGGCTCTAGGCGGCGGCGGCTGGGGGCCTCCGGGATCGCCCGTGCGGGGGGCGACACGGGAGGGTTAGATGCGATCTCGTTTGAAAAAAAATACAGTACCATTTTCCCGGGGGGAATTTCACTTCCCCGGCCTCTACACCAACTAGGGATGCACACAGCCATTAAGCATGAGTACCAGGATTTTTATCTTGGTTAATAACCAAGCCTGGTCCTCTGTATCTGTATGTACTATCTGAGACTGGGAGGATTTTTTCGACGGCCGTTAGCCTGGCAGGGTAGAAGTTGCAGCCGGTTACCGGTAGATGGCACACCCAACCAAAAGAACTTAGGCTCCGTTTGGGAGCTCTATTTCTTTTAAACCACAATATGCAAAAAACGAAGTATTTGGGTGTCAGGCGGATGAATACTTCAGTTTCTTGGTTTAGGAAAAAAGAGGTCAGACCAAAGTTTTCAATACTTCAAAAAAATACAGTTTTGGAGGAATACTTCAGTTTTGAAAGCACATTATTCATTGCATCCAAACACCTCAAAGTATTGGATACTTCAGTTTTTTCAGAAACCATAGTATTCTCAGAATACTTCAAATATACTTTGATGCCAAACGGGCCCTTAATCTTGAAATATATTGTACTCCCTCCAATCCACTTTAAATGTCGGAGAAAAAGAACTAAACATGTACAATTCCTAACATAACTCCCGACATTTATTTGGGATCAGAGGGAGTAGTAAAATGTGCAGAATCATTAAGCAATTCATATACGGAGCAGTATAGAACAAAATGTACAGATCAATAGATCATATATTGCAGCTAGAACTCTGCATATACAAAGTATCCACAGCCAGCATACCATTCAACACAAAAATTCAGAAACATCGCGCTATTTCCCTCGTCGGCCTTCAGATTTAGTGCCAAAATTAAAAGAAGAACTCGACCTGGCTCGTCAGTCGTCACCAGACGGGGGATCACTTGTTCATGAGCACCTTGACGAACTCCTTGCACTGGACTCTCCCCTCGCCGCGGGGGTCCGCCTTGCGGACCAGCTCGTCGGCCTCCTCCTCCGACAGCCGGTCGCCGTGGGTCACCATCACCTGCCGCAGCTGCTCCGAGGGGATCACCCCGCTCCCGTCGTCGTCGAACGCGTCCAGGCACTCGGCCAGGCCCTTCGCCGACACGCCCGCGTTCGCCTTGCGCGCCGCCACGGCCAGGAACGTGGCCAGGTCGATGCTGCCTTCGCCGGCGGCGCCCGCGTCCTCGAGGAACTGTCGCGCCTCGGCCTCGTCGACGTTCTGCCCCAGCGAGCGGAGCGCCGTCACCAGCTCGCCGGCGGCGATGCGGCCGTCCTCGTCGCCGTCGAACAGGTCGAAGATCTCCTTGCACTCCTCCGCCTGCTCCTGGGTCAGCTTGGCCGCCATGGCAGAGAGGAAAGGGGATTTGGAAATGGAAAGACAGCCTAATTGCTTTTGATAATGGTTGCTTCTTTATGAAGAAGCAAAGGCTTCTCTTTCGAGCTTTGACAGGCATAATGTTGCTGTTTTTCGATAAAGTTTTTTTATGGGTTCTTACCGTCACATCAAGCAACATGTCTAATTTTTTAACTGAAGCAACATTTCCAAATAGAATTTTAAATATTATAAGAAACTTATTTGCTTATGGTTTCTACTGTAAGTTTTTCTTTCAAAAAGCGGCGTGCTCCGGTCTCTCTGCACTATTGATGCACACAGTCTCATTTCTAGTCTATTCCTCTATTTATGAATCACTTCTTAACAAACATGTAACTAAGAAAACTTCCTAAAATTTCCGGCAAGAAGATAAACATTTTATGAAAATCAGTCTAACCATTGGAGTATAATTCCCCACACACAAAAGAAAAAAAATGGAGCACAATTCAAGAGTTGATCGCCGTTCTGCAAAAACCATCACGTTCTCCTGGAGCAACACGTGGTCTATGAAAAATAACAAAATGAATGATCCATGATCCAAACAACGGACGGGCTAAGCAATGGGAAGAAAATGAAACGAATAATCCAACGGGGGCACCACCACCCAACCCAGTTGATCATATATCATACTATCACATTACTACTTCCATAGTCGCATGCCATGATTGCTGATGAAGCTCGTTCATATGATAGGCCGTGGTCCTAGTCATTAAAAGGTTGGCCATCAACTCCAATCGCGAGGAAAAAACAGCGGGGAACCGTGGCGCAAGGAGCTGGATCGAGTCAGCTGCTGGCACCGACCGCTTGGACCTTTTAATCAGGGCAAGATTCCAATAATGCAATTGAAAATGCTAGTTTTGGCTGTCGTGGGCACCATCTCATCATTATTGATTCCAATATTGCCAGAACTGCAGTTCTATTTTGTATGTACAAAGTTACATGCACACGAGTTTCAGTATCCACTGGGGCTGCACAACTTAACACTTTGTTTGGACAAACAATTCAGCGAAAACCACTACTCCATACCAAACTTGTCCAAACTTCTCACCAGATACCAAGCATACATGCACACTGCATTGCAAAACTGATAGATGAATGACGACACTTGCACACTGCATTGCAAAACTCAGATACCTAACAATGACAGGTGCAAGATAAGTGCCACAATCAAAAGAAACCAGGTGAAAGATTCCAGTTGTTTCAGTATTCACCATGCAAGGACCATGCTTCGACTGGGGCTGCGCAACTTAACACTTGATTGGACAAGCAATTCAGCAAAAACCATGCCAAACTTCTCAGATACCAAGCATACATGCACACTGCATTGCAAAACTGATAGATGAAAGACGATACTTGCACACTGCATTGCAAAACTCAGATACCTAACAGGTGCAAGAAGTGCCACAATCAAAAGAAACCAGGTGAAAGATTCAACAGTGCAAGTGTTGGTTTCGCTGCCGTGGGTGCCATTTTCCAGCCAATAATACTTGGGAGCGCAAAACAAACCAAGCATACAATCTCACCGCAGTGCAAAACTGATAGATCAACGATGAGATTTGCACAAAGCCCTAAACATCCATGATGACACATAACCTAACAGGTGCAAGATAAGTACCACAATCAAAAGAAAACCAGGTGTCCAGATGTTTGCTCCCCACGACTACACCGCCTAACCCGAGATCACTACCCAACATTACAGTCTGCCAGACGAGTACTTTAAGAGGGCGCATAGCAAAATACAAGATGTTCCAATCCACTTTCAAAGAAAAGCTTATTTCACAGGATCCACTCCTCACTTGGCCATCATGACCTTGACAAACTCCTCATAGTTGATCTGGCCATCACCATCGACGTCGGCCTCACGGATCATCTCGTCGACCTCCTCGTCGGTCAGCTTCTCCCCGAGGTTGGTCATGACGTGGCGGAGCTCGGCGGCCGAGATGAAACCGTTCTGGTCCTTGTCGAAGACGCGGAAGGCCTCCTTGAGCTCCTCCTCGGAGTCGGTGTCCTTCATCTTCCTTGCCATCAGGTTCAGGAACTCTGGGAAGTCGATGGTGCCGTTGCCATCAGCGTCAACCTCGTTGATCATGTCCTGCAGCTCTGCCTCGGTGGGGTTCTGCCCAAGGGAGCGCATCACAGTGCCAAGCTCCTTGGTAGTGATGCAACCTGCAGAAAATTCAAAGCTCATCATAAGATAGTACTTTTCGGTAAGCATTTGGTATTCAGCAATATAAAATAAAATAAGAACAAGTTTAATATCGATTTAAGACTGGTTGGTTCCCGCTCATAAAATATCCAATTTGGGACTTCGTTGTCATTTATTGTCCTAACAACACAAGATACACCATAATACCACCAATCAGCGTGTTGAATTGCTGATCAGTTTCACGCACCTATAGTATTACATTATAACAAGCAGCAAGTTGCAACAGCAGGAAATCATAAACAAACATGGCTCGAAGCACTGAATTGGAACATAAACTATAAAAATTATAGGCCAACTAGTTAACATGAAGGGAACACAATAAGAAAGATCAACTTCGAGACGCTTTCCTGAAATGTCACTGATGCTCATACCAAGTTACCAACACATTCAACTCTAAAAATCTGTATATGAATCTATTCCACAGAATGATTATGAATAATGTGAAGAATGATCAATCACTTATAGGCTAAAACCTTAAGTAGACAATGCTTAGGTTCAGCATCAATTGGGTATTTGGGTGGTTTCCCACCACTAAGTAATGCGCAATTCTTGTTCTCCATATACATATGAAATCCAAAAGTCAACTTAAAATTCAATGGATTATTATGCATACTAGATATATGACCTAAATCACAGAACAGACCAACTAGCGTCTAAAGACGTGCTGAAACGTACTCCTTGAATATACCAAACAAGGAAATAACTAATACAGAGTGCAGCGGAAGACTTGCAGAATTGAGCTAGTATAACACTGGAAAAGAACAATCCAGATATTAAATGTTGGTCTTAGACTACATAGTAAAGTAGCAAACACTTGATGTCCATCTTCTAGCCTATCAGAAGATAGATCGTACTGGTATACTGTCATCTCAAAGTTCCTTCAGTGCAAAGTTGTAAAAGAAGAGGCTAACTACATCAACAACCAGATCAACACCTCGAATTCTACACGAGGTCCAACCATTGGTGCATTCCACACTATCAACAAAACCACAGGACCTTACCTAGAAGTCACTCATGCTACACCATACGACCCTTCGTTGACAGTGCACGAGAACAACCTGATTCGCATCTCCCTCCCTACAAATTCATAAACACTTCACAGCTCTAAACCCTAATTCCGAAACGGAAGCAGTCGCTGCCTCCGAACTGTTCCTCCCACAGGAGCACCCCGAAATCATAGTCATAAATCGTAATAACACCTTAACAAGACAACTCTCCGCAGCTAGTGTCCAAGCAAACGATCCCATCAGATGCAAGCATCGCGCGCACGCCCGAAACACCACGAATTGCCTCACAAACCATCTACCCCTAGCCGTCACCAACACGGGGTCTACCGGATCTAGAGCCCTAACCACAACTGGTCGAACCGAGACACAATTCAGGCCGGATCGGGCGACGCCCGAGCTCGATCCGGCCGCGAGAGACCGGGGGAAAAGGGAAGGGGAAGGAAGTGGGGTTACCGTCGCCATCCTTGTCGAAGAGGCTGAAGGCCTCCTTGAACTCGGCGATCTGCTCGTCGGTGAGCTGGTCCGCCATGGGGGTGGGTGCTTCGGGAAGGCGAGGACACGAGGGACGGCTGCGCGAAGGGGAATAATAAACGGGCACGAAGCAGATGGCGAGGCTCTGTCCGTGCCTCCTGTGGTGGGATTTATAGGCGGCGATGGCGAGGGGGGAGAAGCGGCCGCTTTGCTGGAAGCCTGGAACCGAGGGTTATGTATCCGGTTCTCTTTTCTTTTCATGTTCCCCTTCCTTCTTTCTCTACCTTTTCCATTTTTTGCTTCTCTTTGATTTTTGGCAATCCAAGCCTCCGAGGTCGGATTTCTTGAGAGGGAAGAAAGGCAATCTAGGGTTCCATGTTTCATTTTTGTGACCTTGGTTTTAGATTGTCATTGTATTGTTTAATAGTTTTTCTTTCTGCTCTAGCCCGCATTAGGTCATGAGATATATATTTCTTATAGCAAACTAATGTAGGATTAGCGCGAAATCTCAAAGTGGTGGTGAAGAGGTTTTATATGATAAGTGCAAAATATTGCAGGAGGCATGTAGCATGTTTACGACAACGTATTTGGTGCATGGGGCGACCAAAGTCAGAACCGACAAAAGATGGTTAGTACGGACGTGATACGAGTTAAGGGGGAAGTGGGCGCAAAAAAAAGGCGCATATGTGTGAATTTCAAAGTAATAAACGTACACATTTGTGTCAATGACCAGTAAAAGGAAATATAATATGCCTTATTTTCATACGGTGGTTTGTCGCTCAAACTAAGTACCATTATGAGTTTCTTCCCTTTGATGCCATATTGAAAAGATCTACTAACCAAATTACATTAATGAAGCCTCATATGCATAATGTTCTCGAGATTGCATAAGTTCATATGCAGCCACGTTTCTCCCCTTTTTTTTGTTGGTGCTGATCTAGGTGGCCTCTTTCATAATGGCAAACATGTTTGGTGCGATTTTTGCTCTCACGATGTTAGGAATATCGCGCATGCCATCTTTTCTTTTTCCAAGATATTTAGTCTTATTTCTGATTTGGATTTATTTCCTCGTTAATGCAACTTGTAAGGAAATAAGTATAAATTGATTTACTTGTCAGTCAAATTTACAATTTCCTATGCACGTTATATCAAAATATATAGAGACCTTACTCTTGCTATTCATGTGCACCGCACAAAATCGTAAAACTAAAATCTAGATTAGTATACAATATGTTATTGCCTTCCATCCATTTTATAAGTTGTATTAGTTTTTTGAAAATGCAAATTACACTAAGTTCGACCAAGTTTTTAGAAAAATACCAACAACCTCTACAATACTTAATAAATATCATCATGAAATATATTTCGTATTTTATCTATTTAGTATTATAGAGGTTGAAAGTTGTTTCTACAAATTTAGCATAGTTTGACTTTTAAAAACTAATACTATTATTTTCTTCTTCTTTATGAGTATATACATGTTTTCAAAATAATATGAGGGTTGTTGAAGAAAAAAAAGACTAGTTTGAACCAAGCCGCATTTTGTTCTCAAGATCTTGACCTAGTCCAATTCTTGACATTTGTGCCAAAATTAATAAACCCAAATGCCGGTCCACACACTTTCTAAACATTAGCACCCAAGGTATTTGTAAGTTTAGCAAAATCTTGAAAGGATCACGCACATTTATACTGAGTTGAAACGTATTGATGTCGATCTTGTTACATAATATAAACCATTTGCTAAGCTTTATAAAAATAAGAAAATAAGAACGCCGGCCTTTGATTTTTAAAATTATGATGTAGCAAATCTCATTTTCTAATTTTTATTCTTTTCAGGGTGTTGTAAGCAACTTTGCACTCCCCACCAACGTTTTAAATGTAGCTCTAGGCCTTTTCGGGACCATTCTCCTGTTGAAAAAATCCCCGGTAGACACAACTCCACATTAGTCTGGCCGAAATTTTAAGAAAAGACATGGCTAGATTCCAAAATTCCGTTCTTGATGTTTTGTAGTATGAGAAAATGAATTCATTCACACGCTAATGTCGTTTGCACATTGATGATGTGATGTCTATCTACCTCATACTCTCCAGCCTTGCAAAGGAGACGATGACAAGTCAAGGCGATGGATCAAGACGAGACCGGGTCCAGGTCACTGCTGCGTCACCATCACAGGCATGAGTCAGACAAGCGGTCCCGGTTAAAAGCTGGAGAAGTCGTCGACTAGTCCGCTCCCTTAACTTCCTGACGTGGCGGCAATCAATGCATTGTGCCCGACTGGAAAGCGATGCATCGCTGGACGCGGGCCTCGTTCTTTCACTTGTTCGGGCCTAGCCGAACGTCAGCGATTTCGCGTCTCGTGCTGAAAGGCCCATGGGCTTGTTTTGAGACCGTTGCGGAGAGATGGGAAAAAGGGAGCTGTAGATTTCTCAAAAAAAAAAAAACAGTGGAACATGGAAGCTTCACATTTTTTTTTCAGGAACACTGAAAGCTTCACCATTGCTGGAGGAATCAGAGGGAACTCTGTTCAAAGCAGTCTGTTTCTTGTCACAACAGCAAAGGATTGTATCATGCTTTAACACCCATTCTCACCTTTTTGTTTTACCTTTTCTTCTCATGTCTATGAAAAATATCGATTTCTTACACTGTAGCTTCTTCATTATTGCACTTCAATGTCTCCCTCCCCAAATTCAACAAGAGAAATAATTATCTCCTTCGTCCAAATTTTTTTCATCCCCACGAGTAGATATGCAAACTGCAGGCCTGCAGCAAAACGGTGGTCAATTTTATTTGGCTGAGTAATTAATAGTGCTACAGACAGAGACATCATACGTACAAATTTACCTCCCTGTCTAGGTTTCAGAAGATCGTCTTAGAATTAAAGTTCCAGCGTCTCTCTTTTCCCTCGGGCGCCTTTTGACAAATGCGGCTACGGGCCACGCTTGAGACGCTGTCGCCTTCTGGCGCTCTTTTGTACGGTGGACTTCCACATCACAAGCTGTATGAATGGATTCTTTTCTTTCAGAGTTTTAGTTACCTACGTCAGCGATCGGATTATCAGGTAATGGCCGGCCACTCCGTTTATTCGCATGACATATCACAAACAAGACCAGACATCTCACCAACTGTCTTTTGTTTCATCTTCTCAGAGTTCAGGATGTTCAAACCTCATGCTACAAGAACAGTTTTTTGAACAAAGAAAGAAACAAACAAAAAGAAGAGGTGCAAGAGCAGCATAAAAGAAGAAGGCCCCCTGCAATCCCCATATGTACATTGCATGCTACACTCTTATTCACTCCCATCAGTCCTAGTCAGCCACCACTGCTTTCTTCATCTTCCACAGGCCTCGCCGTCACCTCCTCATCAGTGGCTTGTAGAGCACAAAATTCACGTACTTTGATTCGAACCGGTGGGTGATTCCGAGGGCAAGCAGAGACTGCGACCCCCATCCTTTCTCGATAAACAGATGGTTGAGGACGACGTGCTCAGGCTTCAGCTTCGGAGCATGTTCGTCGGAGTTGTCGCTGCCGCCAAGGACAGACATGAGAAGCTGAGGTGGCAGCGTTGGTGGCTCCTTGGCGAACTCCTCGTCGGCGGGGAACTGCAGGTCGTAGCTGTGTTCAGGCGATGGAGGCGCATCGAATTCCGCCACGCTGTCAAGACTCTCTGGGACATAGTCCTATTCAAAACAGAGATGTTTTCAGATAAAACCAAGATCCTGAATTCTAGAGAACCTCTTAAGAGGAACCGGAGAAAACACCCATGCTCTTTGTGTCAGCATTTGATATTTAGGTGCTCACTAGCTTTATTTCTGAAATAGACATATATAATCCTTACTGACATGGACATCGAGGAGGTTGGCGACCTGCCCTCTCTCATCTGTAACATGAGGCAGCTCAGAGACATATCTGGGCTCCCCCTCGACAATGATCCTGTAATGATATATTCCAGATGGCAAAACTAACAATATAGCGTGATCTTTCCCGGACCTCTCTAATACCTTCCTGGAAGTAATCAAATGGATTTTGGGTATATTAGAATATCATTTTCAAAATGGGATAAAACATCTAAACAGATTAGGTAAAGGGTAAACCTTGAAGTCCAGTTATCCCATGATCCTTCCACAAGCACCTCATTTCCTCCTTGACTCCATGTAATCAAAGTTGGAATTCCCTTCTCCGGTGGATTATTGTTGGTGGATTGATCCGAGCCATTAACCCATGAATGGTTAAAAACAGGCGAAAATTCAGTCGGTATCTGCAACGGAGCTACTGGAGCCTGCAAGGTACACTTAACTGTCAGTGCAAGCAGCACCAGCAATCGTGTTTCTGACTTAATCCTGACAAATATGAGTTAGCAACATCCTATGATCAAATATGGCCAAAGGTAATAAATTCCAACTTGTCAGGACACACGAACTTTAGAGTAACCTGAAGCATAATCCCATGCCAATATCTCCAAGTATTACAGGATCTGAGAGGTCAATAACGCACGTGTTTTCATACGTCAAAATGAATTTAGTAGGAACAAACTTAGCCATGTCGATACCGGAGATTTTAGTATATTCATTGTAAAAAGAAAACAAAGAACACTGACTGCCAGCCTGCCACTTATACAGATTAACAAGAGGCTTATTTTCCTTCGAGTCGGGGTCTTCCCCTTTGGCCTTTCAATTACTTCAATGGAAAAACTATTGTCTTAGAAAGGGAGCTGAAAGCAGAAAAGCAAGTTTGACCCACCATTAGGAAACCCGCTGTTCATCATCGATCCCGACAATGAACTAGAGAGAAAAAACCTAACAGAATTTTTTTCCTCCACCTGCTGCAATATTACACCCAAAGTTTGATAAAGCCACAAGCAATGCCACCGTACAGCAAAAGGATTACAACACTCCAGAGCGGATTAATATAAGGGCCAACTGCTTTGTTTTTCAGGAGTATGAACTGTTGATAGATCAAATAAGTAGCTTGTTTATTTAACTACGTTGGTGCATAACATGTATACTTTTATCAAATAAATTCCATCCTATCATAGTAATACGAAATTCAGGTGGGCAAGCCCCTACTTCCCCTAAACTTATCAAAACAAAAGAAATGCATGGCATGTTCTGATGCTCATGTACAGTGTGCATACTTTTTATAGAGAAAGAATCTCTATTGCACCACACAACACTTAATAAAATATTCACTAGATAAATGAATCAGGGATAGAAATACCACCATAAATCATTGTGACTGCAATTCAAAGTTCTATATGATGACATAGAAACCATTTGAGTTTTTGTGCCCCTTAGCACATGCTGCAGACTTCAGTTGAAAATACAACATACTACTATATGTCTCATTACATTCAAACGGTACTAAATAAAGCAAATGTTTTCAAGGATCTCATTCCAAGTTATAGTTCCAATTGTGAAACAAATTTAAGCATGATGCCCTGCATACGTTTTCTTGAATGTAGACTATCCTAGTACTGAGACTGAGAGTAAACAATTTGTTCTAGGATGTTGGACCAACCGCTTAGCACACAGTATATTTCAAACAACAAGACCAACCGCCCACAAAATAAGATCAGGTACTCACGTTTTGTCAAGATGCCACGTAACCACCGTGGGAAATTAAAGATAATTATCCAGAGATTAAAGTTTATGCGCCATTTGAGAAAGGAGGAGCAACTTGCCCTCAGCACGGAACCAGATCCCAGACCCAGAGCTACCAAACCCGTTGGCAGAAACCAGGTGCAACCAAATCTACCAACTCGTCTTTACCAAAGTCATTTTCCTTCATGGGGAAGTTGTAGCTATGTTCTAAACAAGAAACCACCCTTCGATGATATCAAGAATACACAAGCTGCAGTTCAGCCGTAGATCTCAAAGATATCTGCTATGTCCTACTCCTAAAGTTGAAGGCATGAAAAGCAAATGAAGTTGTCATTTCAAGTTTTAAACACCTGAGTCCTGATGGAACTGATCTGTAATGCCTGATGCAACAACTAAGACTTCACAGGACAATTAGCTTTGTCTGAACTCACATCGAACCAATGCAAAACTAATCAGGAAAACAAAAACCAGCATAAAGAAGCAACTCCCCCTCCACTCACTCCTTTTGATCACCAAGGAGGAAGGAACAACGAACAATCACGCATAAATAAATTGTTAACAAGAACTGTAAGCCCGCGCGATTCACTCTAACCAAGAACGGGACTTTTTTTTTTCTCACAGAAAAGAGGACGATGTATGAAGAAGACCAGATGAGGGTTTCCTTTTTTGGCCATTTCGGGCCACAAAATTCATCACCTGCGGCGCGAAGACGTAGGGCACAGGAGGAGGAAGCTCCCGCATCACCGCGTCCGGCGGCGCCGCGGCCTCGGCCGTGCTCCCGCCGCCGGGAGGTGCCTGCTCCAGCGACGCCGCCGCGTGGCCGTTCCCCACCTCCCTGGCGCTCGCGTTCCCCATTCCCGGATCGCCGCCGCTAGATGGCTAGAAACCACCAACACCAACTAGAGAATCACCGCCGCCGCCGATTAAACGACTCCCTGAGCTAAGCCAGAGCCGAAGGCGAAATCCAGCGGTCAAAACAGGAAGAGCGGCGGAAGGCTACGGCCTCTACGAGAACGCCACGGGGTCGTCTCGGGCTTGCGTGCGTGCCACGAAGTTGCTGCCAGAAATCGCGCGCGCGTGCTCAGCTCAGGCAGCCACCGGCC
>QRDG01000282.1:181923-293189 GCA_012064385.1 Puccinellia tenuiflora | reverse complement strand
AGTGGCGCTTGGAGGAGAGACCGACATATTGCTTATGTCGGTTGCCGAGTAAAAAAGAAAGAAAAAGAGAGAAAAGAGCGTTGGCTGGCCGAGTAGCCTGTGGCCTGGCCATGTAGTCTATGTCGGTCAGCTGAGTAGAGGTGGGAAGAAAGAAAAAGCAAGCGCTGCAGAGGTAGCTGGACCGAGTGGCCTACGTCGGTTTTCCAAGTAGAAAAGAGAAGAGAATAAGAATAAAGATCCGTGGAGATAGCTCAACCGAGTGATGTATGTCGGCAGCCGAGTAAAATGGCTGGCCGAGTAGCAGAGAGGTATGGAAGAAGAAAAAGTATGTGACGGCTAAGAAATAATTGCCGAAGTCAAGCGAAAGAGTGGCCGACGTGGGCATATCGGCACAGAAAAATAACTTGGTCGGACTGAGTCTGGCCGGCATAAAATTATGCCAGTCGGCTTTGAAAAATAAGGATCCGGCCAACATAAAAAACTATATCTCAGCTCCGTCGGGTTGGCCGAGTGAGCCCGACCGAGTAAGTTATACCCGGTTCCACACTTGCAGGATTCCTCCATCGCCTACTCCGTTTGATCAGCTGGACCGGCTGCGCTGGATCAGTTGTACTCGGGCAACCTAGGCCAGATGCCTCTGCTGTTTGGTTAACAATCTTGCGCCCGCTTGTATGTCTTCATTCAGTCGGCACCAACAATACAATGTAAGTATTTACAATTTAAGGTTTTGTGCCGCGCGCTTGTGCGTAACCCCGAGCGGTACTCGGGGACTGCTCTTTCTTTCCTTGCTTATTTGTTTCCCCGGGAGCAAGATGCCTTGACCCGAGGACTGGATGGTCACTCAGTTCTGCTTCTTCCCCTAGAACAAGAAAGATAACTCGGGGACTCGGTTGAAACCGAGTCTGTTTTCTAAGTACGTAGTATTTGCTGCTAGATTTATTTTACCGAAGTATGCTAGGCTTAATTTTATCTGTTAAATAGAGTTGTTGCTCTCGATAAAATATTCATTACATGTATATGCTTGAGCTAACTTTAAAAGGTGGTATCGGTGTTATTGAGAAAATATTCATCACCAAGATCATAGCGTTATCGGTTTTCTCCAGATCGCCGTTTATTTCGGTTGGCAGTTATATCTCGATATCACCTCATATCTCCGAATCGCCGTTTATGTCGGCTTGCCAAATATCTCGGCATCAAGCCATATCTCCGAATCATCGTTCATGTCGGCTAGCCAAAAATCACGGCATCACCCATCCATATCACCAAGTATCATGGTATCGACAAGTACGTTGGATCACCGCTTATCTCGGTTCGTCATGGGATGCCAGCAAAAACCTGGCTGTGATGCCAGCAAAAACCTGGCTGTGATGCCAGCAAAAACCTGGTGGACCCCGCGTCCAAGAAACCGACATAGCGCATGTCGGCGATATGCCAAAGAGACATTGCCCAGGTTAGCACTATGTCAAAACAGCCCAAGCAGGCTATATGTCGGTCCAGCTCTTGCTGCCGACATATGATTTCGGTAAGCGCCCGAGGTGGCAGAAACCGATATATAAGATATGCCCATGCAGGCACTGTGTGAATTCAGCAAAGGGCTGTTGACATCAGACATAAAAAATATGCCCGTACACGCGATTCGTGTTCCGGCGCAAACTATCCATCTCGTTGTTGATTCGGGTGAGCTCGTTCAACCGGATGTCACGGTTGGCCTGGAGGGCATGGCTAGACGACCGGCTTATAGTGACGCCCATGCTGGCAAGATAATTCTTTCATTGAGATTTTGGTGTTGGATATTTATTTTTGTAAGTCTGCGCGCGACTCTGCGAGTCCCCCGCAGCCTCGGGGACTAGTGTCGGGGATGTACTCCCCGGTACCCCAAAATCATGAGTTGGTTGAATTAATAAAGGAAGTAAAAAGGAAATAGATAAGTTTGAGATAAAGAGAAAAGCAATAAAGAGCCCCTGGGCCGAGTTACCCCTCACCCGGTAGGCCAACAGGCAAATTCGGAATGGGCCGAATCATCCAGACCCGAGTGGGCCGGATCTCCGCAGGCTGGATCCCAGCCACCCCGGCCGGATCCCAGCCACCCCGGGTGGGCCGGTTTGTCGTTCTACCTCGGGATGGGCTGAATCATCCTCCAATTCCAGGTGGGCCGAGTGTCCAGGGATCCGGGTGGGCCGACGTTCCAATGTCTACCGACGCAGCTGGGCCGAGGTATACCGAGCTGGGCAGGCCGAATTCCCCTGACCCGGTTGGGCCAGATTTCACTGATCTCGGCTATTCCGAGCCGTTCCGAGTCAGGCTCCAGGCCACGCATGGGCCGAGTCGTGGCATCTTGTTCCGGACTAAGCGATCGAAGCCAGGAGGGCTCCCTCGACCGGATCCTTGTCAGATAGGTATGCTGCTCTCCGAGGCCGGCTTCCGGTTCCTTGACCCGGATCGTTACTTCAGCAGCCAGGATCGCTACCTGGCCGGATCATTTTCAGCGTACATCAACGACCGGATCGTCGGGTGCAGGGGCCGAGTGATCGCCAAGCCGAATCACTTCCGGATCCCAGCGACCGGATCGTGCCAGGTCGGAATCACTCCCGCGATGTAGGAGCTGGGAATATGCAAGGCACCGAGTCAAGCAGCCCCTGCCGACATACTGGACGTGGCCGGCATAAGCGGCCTGGCCGGCGTCTCTCCTAGCAGTCCAGCATACTAAGCCGGCATGCACAAATATCAGTGCCAACTGCTACAGAGGATAAGAGCGAAGGGCAAGCTGACGAGGCCACGCACAAGCACCCATGCACGGCATGGCTACAGCACACGCAATGACGTCTAAACAGTGTTGATTGGACCCCAGTGGTCAATTCATCAGCAGTGTGTAGGGCACAGTATTCCTTGTCCCTTTGTCTCTCGCTTGTCCCCTGGGCTCTGCCTTTATAAAGAGCACCAGGGGGAGGAGACCGGGGACGCCGGGGGGGTGCGCGTAGACAGCTCCTGCGCCCGTTTACTTCCTTCTTCTTCCCCGTTTTCTCTGCTGGCTCCCTGGAGTTCATCTCCACAGCTCGTTCCATACAGCTCGAGGAGCAACTTGTAGCCCGGTCGTAAGCACACAAATATAGTCAGACAAGCAGGAGTAGGGGTTTTATCTCCTCACGAGAGCCCCGAACCTGGGTAAACCGCGTGTGTGCTTCTCCGTGTGTACTTTTCAGTGCATAATCCCTTCCCGAATCCTTTAGCGTCCATCGGCCCCACAAATCAAGACATCTTATGACATCTACCGTGACACCACCACGACAGGTCCTCTGCCAACTCCAACATCGAGACCACATTGTCTATCGTAATAGCGTTGCCACACAGCTTGTCCTCACATATCTTCTTTAGCCTCCCTATCGCGTACCTATCAGCAGCTATAAGTAGATGCTGGTATTCTGCCACAGTGGTACCAGCATTCTTGGGCAATGAAGCATGGTACAAGTAATGGAGCATAGATCTGAAGGTAGAGGCCTCCATGTCTTGGATGGTGATAGAGGTCATCTTGCTTTCAGCCATCACACCATAGAGCTCTGCTTTAAAGACCGGTGATCGAGCCGCGAGCACCAGGCGATGTGCGCTGAAGCTCTCCCCGCCAACGTTGAAGGAAACATCAGTGTGTTCTTGTTTGTCCAACATAATGGCCAGATCATGACCTAAATCAGGGAGCTCCTCCTCCATCGATGAAGCCGGAAGTGTCCAGTCTATGTCGACGGAGCACAGCACATCGAAGTAGTTGTCCACCACACAGTTCGCCATGACATCGTCCCGCGCTGCTCGCAGCTCGTAGCCTGCTTTGCAATTCCAATAGGGCTTGGCTGTCCCTATTCCCATGGAAGGCGCCGGTGAGCCTGTTTTGTCAATGAAAACCATGTGTGCAGACACCTTGGCGGCGCCCTCCAGAACGGGGTCATTGTGCACTACGAAACCAACCCAGATGTTGGGGCTCGAGTCCACAGACCGGTAAAGTGCACTGCATTTGCATCCAGCAACGATGGGGCTCGTATCATAACACCGGATATCGTTGGTAGGAAGGGGATCCTCGGGAGACGAGAGCTTTACTCGGAAACGGAAGAGGCTAGTGTCCTTCGTAGGGACAATTTCGCAGTCGGACGGCTTGCCTTCGGCCATGATGCTTTCAGCTCGACCGATTCGACCTGGGGGAAGTGGCAGAGATATCCAATCAAGCGAGGAAGCGGGATCGTCGGCTGCCCTCGCTTGTGGGAAATTAGGGGTAATAAGAAGGGGTTTCGAATCGAGTTTCGCAGGCTGCGGCCGCGGCGGGACGGAAGCGGCGGCCGCGGCGGGACAGAGGCGGCAGCCGGACGGAGGTGGAAGAGGATCCGAGCCTAGCGAGGGGGTGGAGTGGAGTGGAAGGGAAGTGCAGTGCGGCTAGGGTTATCTGGCAAGGCCGTGGCAGCGTCCAGAGCTTTGGGCTGGAACTCACTTGCGAACGGGCTCAAAAATATGCTCCAGCCTTAACTAGCCCATCAAGGTGAGTATTAAATTGCTCATTTTCTAGCTCTTTAGTTTTTCCAGGACTCCGAAATAAACTCCTTAGGACATACTCCCTCCGTTCCATAATGTAAAACTTTTTAGCATTTCTCTTTCAATACGTATCTAGACATGTTTTAGTGTAAGATTCATTTGAACCTTACACTAAAACATGTCTAGATACGGATGGAAAGAGAAATGCTAAAAAGGGTTACATTATGGAACGGAGGTAGTAGGTAGCATAATCAATAATAGATGAATTGAAGTTACCATGTGTCATTTATAGAGTCAAGAATAAGCCTAGACCAAGAGTTAAAATCATTATAAAATATCCTAAGAACATAGTGTTGAGCATGTCTAGTGGCATCTCTTATTAATTTCATTCATTCTAGACCAAGCCTCCATTAGAGATTTTACTAGGTGTTGCTTAAATGAGACTACTTCATCTTTAAAAAGATCAACAGTTTTACCAGAAGTCATGTTTACCAAAATAAATAATAAACTATTTTCATGTTTTCTTTGATATATAAGATAAATGTGAATGCAAAACCGAAAAGAAACTACACTATTTTGTGTGTGTTTTCAAATAAGAAACAAAAAAATAACAAGACAGCTTAAACTATTTTGTACTCTGTGGTATCTAAAATAAGAGTGTGAGCTCGTAGAGGTCGCGGGCAACGATGCCATGAAGAGATCTTGGTGGAAACAAATTAACTATGTGTATAATTTTGTTCCGACGAGACCACTTTGTTATTGTTCTCTACATTTTAATATTTACAATATTTTTTATTAATTCAGCTATGCCCATAAAAAATCCGAACCGACTTTGGTACTTTTGTGTGTGTTGCAACGAAAAGGCATCTCGTATACTAAGGAGGTGTGGCAAGGTTGATGGCACCGCCCCGGCCCACTTTGTGACTCCGGATTGGTTGTTTCTACGAAAGCCAATTGAAAGGAAGCCTCTGTCATCGTTGACACATAGGGGCGACTCGTAGGACGGTAAGAGAAAGATTGAGACAACAAGGGATACATGCGGTATTTATTTTTCATAATCACGGCAAGATGTGGACAATTTAATTAGCTAGTAAAAGGCTATGCAACAACATTGCAGTGTGAGACTAACATATATATGAGAATTTTCATTCAACTTGACGCTCTTGCTTGACAGAAATAGATAATACTAATAGAAAGACTAAACTAGGAGGCTATATATGAACATTTGAACAGGCACAGAAGAACCACATAGGGGGTACAAGTGTTGGCTGTATTTTCTAGAAATCCAACAATACCATGCTAACATGATAGCCCACGCCAAGTGTACTTTTCTGCAAGTAATAAGCACACAGGGCACCCCCACGTAACAGGCTTGGAATCACCAAGCATTTCCATATATCCATTCAGTTGCCATGCCTAACACAGTCGGGTTTTCTCGTTAGAATCAGGCCCCATGCTGGTTGGTTTTTCATGTGGTATCTTCAACCAATTGTGCGATTCAACCAAGAGGTTCAGAAAGCTCTTCATCAAATGGAGGTATTCAATGGCGCAACCATCTTGAAGTTTTCACCATCGGCAAGAAAATCTAAGCACCTAGCCTTGAGTTTGGAGCAGACGTGGTCCTCTGCCAGCTCCAACATTGAAATCACACTGTCTACCGTGATACCGTCTACACTTAGCTTGGCCTCAAAAATCTTCTTCGGCCTCTCTATCCCGTACCATCGGCAGCTATGAGTAGATGTTGATATTATTCCAAAGTGGTGCGAGCATTCTTGGGCAATGAACCATGGTACAAATAATGGAGCATAGATCTTTTTTTTTTCTTCGAAAAGGGGTGCAAAGCTCCGGCCTCAGAGTGATGCACACAGCCTTTTATTGTAAGAATTCAAACGTTAACGTTTGAATTGCAAGAATACAAGTAATGGAGCATATATCGAAGGTAGAGGCATCCATGTCTTGGATGGTGATAGAGCTCATCTTGCTTTCAGCCATCAGACCATAGAGCTCTGCTTTAAGGACCGGCGATCGGGCCGCGACCACCAGGCGATGTGCGTCGAAGCTCTCCCCGCCGACATTGAAGGAAACATCAATGTGTTCTTGTTCATAATGGCTAGATAATGACCTAAATCCGGGAGCTCCTCCTCCTCCAACGATGAAGCTGAAGGTGTCCAGTCTATGTTGACGAAGCACAGGACCACGAATTACAGAAACATCACGTACCGACTCAAACACATGTTGGAATATTTCCAACAAAGAGCCACCGTGCGATTGCAGTGCGGCTAGGGTTTGGACTCTGGAAGAGCCTGGGCCTCGTTGGGTTTTAAACGAATTCCGTAGGAACTATAAATTAAGTTGATTGTTTTGTACACTGAGAACCCATAGGAAATTATTTCTTCTGTAAACCATTTTACATTCAATTCCAAAGAAAATTTTCCATCACATCTAGTAGACCGCTCTAGTGAAGCAATTGGTTGTGATGCAGTAGTGGACAGTAAACATCCGTGGTAAAGTGGTGTGGTGTCTGTAGAATAGAAAAACGATGGAAACATTGCAGAGTCCAGCTCAGGAATCCTTTTTGGAATTCATTTTTAATATTACAATGATAGGAAAATTCAGGGCGAAACAAGCCTTTCGGCACTTGATCAGCATGCAACATATAACAAGATTTTATTTTCATTACACAGGAATAACCAAGGTAAGTTGTACAGAATATATACTATACTATGCAGACGCCCGTTTGGAGTCATCTTGTGTGCCCTCAAGTTTAGTCAGCGTGGCTCTCTCAAAAACAAAATATTGCTGTCATTTTCTTCGTCCAGGTGTTTTTTACAAAGTATGAGAAAAGTGGAATATCAGAAGAAGGATGACGTTTGTATGATTTAAGTGCTATATCATCCCAGGCACTCGATAGTTTGATGCTACTGCAGCAGCATCGAAACTGACTTTCAAAAAGACAGAAAACAGATAGCAACTGCTAACGTTATGGATAATAGAAATATTATGTAGCTGATCTATCTTTGTCATGAAAGCAAGCAGAATGTTCCAACTTACTCCAGCTGATATGTTAATGGACATTATGTCCTGATCTTAAAGCTTAACCAAAGAATGCTAACTATGGGAGGCAATGAAAGCTAAAATCACCATCACCAGTCATTAAGGGTCCAGGGAGATGAGGGTATGTACTTGTACTATTGTTTACACTGCAAGCATAGCAAACTGTTCCGACGCTCTGGTCAGACGATTTCTACTCCACTTGTTACCACAGCTAACAGAAATAGAAAAGCTTACCACAAAGAGTCACTAACTAAAAGCCTAGATATAAACACACACGGACCAACAAATTACAAGCACCCCAATGCCACACAAGAACTGGCATGTCTTTGCGCTCCAGGTAGAACTCTGAACCATGAAAGCTACACGAGGAATACATTTTCTTGCAACTACTAAGCATAAGATGATAAGCAAAAGACATGACACTGCAATAGGCTTCAAATTCATCGAGTAAGAATTGCTGAATCACTATCACCTTCGGGGTTTCTTGTGACCACCAGGTTTGCTGATAGTTGGTTTTTCATGTGCTATCTTGAACCTATTCCGCGCTTCAACCAAAAGAGTCGGAAAGCTCTGCATCAATTGGAGGTACTCACCAGATGTCGCAACCATCTTAAAATTGTCACCATCAGCGAGAAAATCAAAGCACCTAGCTTTGAGTTTGGGGCAGACGTGGTCCTCCGCCAGCTCCAACATTGAGACCACACTGTCTATCGTGATAGCGTTGCCACAGAGCTTGTCCTCACAAATCTTCTTTAACCCCTCTACCCTGTATCTATCAGCGGCTACAAGCAGGTGCTGGTATTGTGACATGGTGGAACTGACATCCTTTACACCAACATCGGACAGTGAACCATGATACATGTAATAGAGCATAGATCTGAAGGTAGAGGCCTCCATGTCTTGGATGGTGATAGAAGTCATCTTGCTTTCAGCCATCTGGCCGTAGAGCTCTGCTCTGAAGACCGGCGATCGGGTCGCGAGCACTAGTCGATGTGCACTGAAGCTCTCCCCGCCGACGCGGAAGGAAACATCGGTGAGTTCTTGTTTATCCCACATCACGGCCAGATCATGACCCAAATCCGGGAGCTCCTCCTCTACCAATGAACCTGGAGGTTTCCAGTCGATCTGCACAGAGCACAGCACATCGAAGTAGTTGTCCACCGCACAGTTCGCCATGACATCGTCCCGCGCTACGCACAGCGTGTAACTGGAGATCCCAGAGGACATGGCTTTCCCTGTTCCCATGGAAGGCGCCGGTGAGCCTGCCTTGTCAATGAAAACCATGCTTGCAGACACCTTGGCGGCGCCATCTAGAACGGGGTCATGGTGCACTAAGAAACCGACCAAGATGATCGAGCCCATAGACAAGTCAAATGCAGTGCATTTGCATCCAGCAACGACGACGCTCGTATCATGAGACGGGAGATTGTTGGTAGGACGGGGATCCTCGGGAGACGAGAGCCTCACTCGGAAACGGAAGAGGCCAGTCTCTTTCGTAGGGACAATTTCGCAGTCGGATGGCTTGCCTTCGGCCATGATGCTTTCAGCTCGACCGATTCGACCTGGGGGAAGTGGCAGAGATATGCAATCAGCGAGGAAGCGGCGGCGCGCGAGCGAATTGTCGTCTGCCCTCGCTTGTGGGGGAATCAGGGATAAGAAGGGGTTTCGAAGGGAGTTTCGCAGGCTGCGGCCGCGGCGGAACGGAGGCGGCGGCCGGACGGAGGTGGAAGAGGCGGCGTGGGACTCGGGGATAGTGGCGAGGGCAGTGGAGCGGAGGGCGGCTAGGGTTATGTGGCGATGACGTGGCAGCGTACATAGCTTTTGGGCTGGAAGCCTGGAACTCATTTGCAAACGGGCTGTAAAAACAAGAGTTGTCATTTTATCAAATTCCCCTAAGGGCTCATTTGGTAACTGGAATCCCGGGGGGATCCCGGCCTTTTCCCGGGGTGTATTTTCCCCTAGTCCGGAGGTCGGAAACAGAATCCCGGAGTTTTACACATGATTCCTCAGATTCCCGGCCGGGATTATTTTCCCTGGGTATTTCTCCCCCTGCAACCAAATGAGCCCTAAGGCTGTGTTTGGATGTTGGAATTGAGGCCCGGAATTGGCTATCTGGAATTCGGAGGCCTGAATTCACTTGTTTGGGTGTACTTGGTATTGGACCGTGGAAATGGACTGAATTCCGAGCCCGCACCCGCGTGTGCAAACTTAGCCTCGCTCAATACGGAGACCCCGACCTCGGTATTCCGTGGAATTGCGTACCGCTTCGACGCTTCGTTCCTGAGCGAGCTACTGGAGCGAACCGCTCGTCCCCAACCCGCCCAAGCAGGTCAGCCGGCGTCCATGGAGGAGATCCGCCGGCGTCCGCCCGAGGAGGTTCGCCCGAGGGGATCCGCTCATCCGCTCGAGAAGATCTGCCGGTGTCTGCCCGAGGAGATCTGCTGGCGTCAGCCCGAGGAGATCCACTCGTCTGCCCGAGGAGATCCGCCGGCGTCCGCCCGAGGAGGTCCGCCGCCCTCGTCCTCGTCCCTCACGCTCCCTGTTGGAGGTCGCTCGACCTCGCCCCCCTCTCCCCATCCCTACCTCCTCCTTGACCTCGGCCCGAGAAGAAGCTGCAGGCGTCCGCCGCCCTCGTCCTCATCCCTCACGCTCGCCGTCGGAGGCCACTCGACCTCGGCCCCCTCTCCCCATCCCTACCTCCTCCTTGACCTCAGCCCGAGGAAGAAGATGCAAGGTGGCTGCACCGTGGATTCAGACTATGTACATCCAAACAAGGAATTGGAATTGGCTACACCGTGGATTCCAACTAGCAATTTTTCTGTACATCCAAACAACGAAATTGGTATTAGAGCCCATTTCAATGCCGACGCTGATTTGGTATTGAGTCCAATTCAATTCCAAGCCTCCCAATTCCAACATCCAAACACAGCCTAAAACAAGTCTTGTTCCTAAAAAAAAAATCTTTGCAATCTGAGATACACGTTATGTGTCTCATCGCGATTTATGATCAGTACAGTATGTCGTGTTACATAGTTTGAACCGATAACAAAGATATATCCATATTATGGTCACATAGTCTTACGTTCAACCTATCAAGGTTAAACAAGAAGAAAAAGAAGAAGCAACCGAAATAGCTGCAACCCTTGGAGCATCGCATCCACCACCTCCAAGAAGAAAAGTGAAACATGGCGCTTCAAAGCCTCCTAGAAAGAAGGCCGAGTCATCATCAAAAGCAGGTACTCCTCAAAATATCCACAAGTTTTTTTCGTGGGAAAAAAATATCCACAAGTTGATGTCCCTACTCCATATGAATCATTTTCATATGAAGAAAATCTAACACTCATGCTAGAAAAAAACAACTAGAAAAGTTTCGATCTCAGTTGTGGCGTCAAACCACTAGCATAAGGGTTTGGTGAAGAAGAAGAATCAGGTGATTTATCTCATTTTTGAACACGAACAAGCTTAATCGTATATTTTGATTTCATTATATTTGTAGTTGTAAACATGTGTTATGCATATTTGGAAAATAAGAGAATATGAGGAACCTAAAGGATAATCATTTTGAACTTTCTATGTTATCTTTACGCGACATGACTTATTTGGTTATGCTTGTTGTTTCATCTTGGTTGGATCATGTCTCAAACCTCAATCCATCTTTAGGCCGAGATAGATATAATATTTCCAAATTAGGTAGCTATGTTGGTTCTAATTTTCTCACTATTCTAAAATTTCAGTTTGTCTACTCAATGTGTTCTACTTTCCTCGGTATGACTCTGTTGTAGCTCTAAGCGTATTTCGTTCAAACATTCTAATGGCGGAAAGTGATTGTAAATTGGTGGAAATATCTTTATGCTTTTTCTATACCTCATCGACACCATGTTTTTACTATTTGAAAGTTGGAGCCACAGGGAGTATATTGTAGCCATAGAGGTGTTTTGGCTCCTCGGTGCATATGCAACCTTTGTTAAAATGCATTTTAACATATTTCAAAATGTCCAAAAAATATCATCCAAAAAAAATTGTGCCTACATCTCCACATCCTATGTGTGCATGAAGTTGTTTCATGAAAAACCGATATTATTATGGCATGTCTAAAAGATAAAATTTAGTGCAAAAATAAGGCTTTTGATGAGAATTTTTTACACATGGCACAAAAAAGTGTGCACGGGCATAGAATGTGCAGAGGTATGCGAGAGAAAATGTGGATTTTTTTCGACATTTTACTTAATTTATTTTTTGTTAAAGGAAGCATATGCATCCGGGAGATAAAGTGAATTTATGGTATAAATTGGAGATTTCTGTGTGCTTACTTGATGTGTACTAATTATAATTTCAGTACCAAGGATATCACCTATTCTCATACGCTATTCCAATTCCTTTTTTTGTTTGAATTTTTTTTGTGTGATTGATATATTAGAGTTAGAACAAACTGATTGTTGCATGAGAGTGATAATTGATTCCACATTACTCAACAGTTCTACAAAAGCACTAAACATAAATTCATATATAGTCATTGGGATGCGCTATTTGACACCTAGGGTATAGGTGTAGAATAGTTATTCTACATCCACCCTCTATCTTCACAAATGTATATGATTTTTACGTCACGTAAATTTTGTATTATCTAGGAAGTCAAGGAGAACGTAAGAAAATATAGAAATGACAAAAAATATGACGTTACAAAAATACGAAAAAAATACACAAATTTATGTTGTTTTTATGACTTTTACATCATTTTGACTCATATTTTGCATTCTTAAGTCGAGTTTTCTCTTATGAGTCAACATGAACGTAAATAGTTACATACGTAGCATAATTTATTCATGTTGCGCCATAAAAAATGGTGGGTGTAAAATAAGTTTATCTGCACCCTAGATGTATATAGATGGGTTTTCGTAACCGATTAAAAAAATTGGTGATTGTTCATTTATTGTCAATGGAAACATGGTCCTTTGTCGCATCATTTGCAACACACAAGTCACGCAGTTTCTAATAAACCACCGACCTCGGTTTAACTTTTAGCGAGGTCACGCGTTACGCCACCCGATGTCTATCTAATGGTCCCGCGAAGCGCGTGGTCAAAGTAGAGTAGTAGACCAGGGGAAGAAAATGGCCACACTTCATCCCGTTCCCCAGTCTGCCATCCATACGCGGAGAGGGCAAATCGAGATCTAGCTTTTGCCGGCCGCTCCCATCCTCCTAACAGCTGCTCTGCCGGCCGCCACCGATATAGCTCGCCATCCTCGTCCTCCTGTAGCCCTGCTGCCACCCCCCCCCCCCCCCCCCCCCCGAGCTCTTGCGCCACCATGGTTTGCTTGGCCGCTGCCATGCCCCCGGACGCCATCCCTCTAAGTTTCGCCATCAGCCACTTGGTCAAACTCCGGCCGGGCTCCATACTGCTCACTCGGTGAGCCATTGCTTGGCCGCTTCAATGCGTTCAAGCTTTGTCCTGCCATATCCATGACGTCCCTGCCGGAAATACTAGGCAACTCCTCAATCGGTAATTACGTTGAGATGTACTTCTTTTTGGGATGTAATTTCTTTTTCCAAAATGTAACTTTTGTAACTTCTTTTTGGATGGATTTTTTTCATGTTGAGATGTAATGTTTAGTTCAGCATCAGGGGATGTAACCATGTTTCTATTTTTCTTCAATAATGTAACTTTTCTGGATGGAACTTTCATGTGTGAGATGTAGTTTTTTTTAGGGACGCGAGATGTAGTTTTTAGTTGCATATAGTCAGTTTTTTTCGTTTCTCACATAATATAACTTTTTGGATGGAACTTTTAAATGGCGCTGAGCCAGACCCCTAGTTTGGCCTTTTGTGAGCTGCTGGATGTAAGTGGCATGAGAATTGCAGGCACATGCAAATGCTGCAGTCAATAACTAGGTTGAGATGTAAAAAGAAATCGATGGAACTTCTTTGGGATGGAATTTTTTTTGGATGAAGCTTCCTTGAAACATCTGTATGTAGTTAATAAATTAGATGTAATTTTTTTGGATGGAACTTTCTTGGATGGAGTTTCTCTTCATACATCTATATGTAGTTTATTACTCTGTAGTAAATTAGATGTAATTTTGTTGGATTAAACTTTTTTTGGATGAAACTTTTTTAGACGAAGCTTCTCTTTATACTTTGGGATGGAACTTCCCGTTCGTTTTTAGGAAGAAAAAGTCGGTGAGAACCTTTTGCTCCCGTTATTAAGAAGAAAAAGTGCTTCTCGGATCAGGAGGAAGAAAAGTCACGGAGGAGATTCTTTTTCGACAGCACACATGATACTTGTCCCGTCACGGAGGAGTTTCTTTTTGCTGACACCATATTGCTATTTTTGGAACCAGTGGGATTAGTTGGCTTTCCCAGAATAGAAAGGACCGGAGCTGTCCGGGTGACCTCGCTCTAGGCTGAATCGAGGTTGACCTCAGTTTAGCCACGTCCCACAAGTCATGGTCCTTTAGCATTTGCAACACGATGTACTAAAAGTGTTCATTCGAGGCAAGTTCTCATGTACTTCGTATTTCGTTTTACTCCACAATTTATTTATTACCACATAGAAAATCACATGTATTAAGCTAGTGTATCTTATAGATCCCAGCGGTATCCAAAATCTCGCCAAATATCGTTACTATATACATCCATACTAGGAATGGGCAGAAATATGCCCGTGTGGTTGTTCGTAAAAAATGGAAAGAGCCAAAACGTAGGGGGTGATGTTCTGGCACCAGGGGGCATATGCTCCCGGTTTTTAAAATATGTTTCAAGAGAATTTCAAAACCTCAAAAAATATGGATATAAAATTCCGCGCGTACATATTGAGATTCTGCATGCTCACGAAGTCGTTTCATAGAAAACCGATATTTTTATGATGTGCGTAAAAAAGACAATTTTTGGTGCTAGGAAAGTCTTTTTACAAGACATTTTTTAGGTCTTTTTTACAGAGGTAAAAAAATTAAGTTTTTCGTGAAACTTACCTTACACACATAGAACATCAAGATGTACGTGTGAAATTTTTGTTCAATTTTTTTGAAATGTCAAAATGTCTTTTCCAATGGAAGGAGCATATGCTCCCATGCGAAATGAATTTCTCCAAAACATGGTAGAATCTTGCTCTGGAGTCTGGATACATGCACACATATCTCACAATATTCAACTAACTTACTAGTAACACGCTAAATGCGTGTGCGCACTGCCACAGTCACACAGTTGATACGTCGAGGCGACCGACGTCGTAGGCTCCCGACTGAATTGACCATCAGAATTACCAAAACACGGTAATATTTCCATTGTTGCTTTGAACAGGGGATTATCAAGTCACAGATCGAAACCACCCTGAATCGAGGAAAACAACGAGATGTGCAGCTCCCGGTACATGAAAGTAAAATGACATAACCACATATAGAAAGATAGGTACTAGCTGTACCGAATCTAAAGGACTGGAAGCAGCAGAGAACATTCGTTGTGGTATCGTGGAGAAGGAAAGGGTCTCAAGCATGTCTCAGCAAGCACACAAAGTTTCTTCCCAAGCTTACATTCGTTGTGTTCTTAACCATCCACTTCGTAGCATAGAGAAGTACTCAAACATCCCCCGACATGAGTCGACGGAGGTCACAGGTGAGTATCTCCTCCGGAACCATCTCGCGCGCCCAGATCTTCATCCATCACGGTGCGCGTCTTCGACGTCATGTAAGGCCTGAATGAATTGAACAATAACACCGAAATATGAACCCATGATGACCATCGCAGTATTGATAGATACGCAGCGAGTCTGAGTGACAGAGCAAGTAAGATGCGAGGAGAAGCTTGTCTCTCACCGTGCGGTGTCGGCCACGGTCTCCGGAGGTAGATGGGGGAGGAGCCCGTGAAGCATCTGTATCATCTGCGCGCGGTATTCCTTCATCTCACGGTAGCGCATCTCCTCCAGCAATCCGTTTGAGGTGAACTGGATCCTACCCCCGGCGACGCTTCCCGGTTTGCCGACGTCGATGCGCACGCGCTCCACGAACTGGTCGAGCCAGCGCAGGTACCGCATCGCTGGGGCACGGAGCGTGAACGACTTGTACTCCACGGTGCACCCAGTGCTGCAATTCACTTCGAGCACCTCCAGCTCCGGCGCGTCCACGGTCACGTGGCCGTACGGGGCTAAGAAGTCCCCGGATAGCGGTATGGCGACGTCGTCCATGACGAGGCTCTTGAGGTGCGGGAGGCGGATGTCGACGCAGGGGTGCTCGATCGTCGCGTCCCAGATTGCCAGGTGCTCAATCAGCGGGCACGACGCGCCAGGCGTGAACGCTGTCGAGACAGTGACTTCGTCCAGACTCAGGGAGCGAAGAGACGGGAGGCGCGGCCAGTCGCGGAGCGTAACTTCCTGGAGATAAAGCTTCCGCAGGGCGGCGGCACCCGGCCCGGCGATGGTGGGGGTGGGCTTGAGGAGGTCCATCGATCGTATCTGGAGGCGACGCGCCGCGGGCGGCAGGTCCACCTTCCAGTTCCACCGCTTCCGTTGGCGTTCGACGGCGCCGAAGTAGACGTCGAGGCGGATCTTGGGCGCGTCCGCGAGCGCGATCAGGCGGTCGGCGTGTCGCTTCACCCGGGGGTCCCCGGCGCTGTAGGCCAGGCTCATCTCCTCCACCTTGGACCCGGTCACCTCCCGGGCGCGATGGGCGAGCGCGACGCGTATGCCGAGGAGCGTGTGGTCGTCGACGATGCCTGGGATGGAGAGCTCCTCGTCGAAGATGTACTCCTCGAAGTTGACGAACTCGCCGAGGTCGAGGTGAACCACGGGCACATGGTGGTGGATGTGGCGCCAAGATTGGGAAAGAGCGGAGAGCTTGATGACCTCGCAGAACGGCAGGTAGGAGACGATGCGCGCGCGGAGGTCCAGCGGCAGCGCGGTGATGCGGTCGGCGGCGGCGCTCTGGGGCTTCTTCGCACGGCTTGTCTCCATGTTCTTCCCGCCGGCTCACGGCGTGGGTCTCGTTTTTCGCTACCTCGATCTCTTTATGGTGGGGAAATCTGTTGGTCGCTCCCATTCCTTTCCCGCCAAATCTTATATGCCCGCCAAATCCAACGCATTGTTTGGACAAAACTACAGGACTAGTACGATGGGGCGCTCTTCTAAGGTTCACTCAGCTGAAGGGAACGGCCGCACCAGGCCACGCGCGGAGAGCAGAGCAGCGCTCTCGGTTTTATTGAGTTTTTTCTTCTTCTGGATTTTCTACCTCTTTTCCCTCTTTTTTTTTTTTTTTTGAGAAATACGCACAACAATATGTCCAAGTACACACAGAAAACTTAGAAGGTTGCATTCTTATTAGACAGAGAGGAATTAAATACATGTTGATACAAGGCGTAGACGGACAATGGCTTACATCAAAACACAACCTTAAACCAAAAAAGGAGAGTTGCAACTGCTAGATTACCAAGTGAGGGATTCTAAAATTCCCCTGGGACCGTGTTGGCGCCCTCCTGATCCGGGATGGATTAAAATCAACACGGATGGTGCCATCAATTCAGAGGAGCAGAAGGGTGGTGGAGGGGGTGTTGTTCGTTCGCACCTCTCTTTCATCAGCGCAAGCAGTAACCCCCAAATGGGTGTTACCGACCCTCTTACTGCTGAAGAGGTAGCCTGCCGGGATGGAGTGATTTTCGGAAATTGCGGGGGCTACTCTCATGTGGTGATGGAGACAGATTGTTTAGAGATTGTCAATCTCTGGTACTCGCGTCACGCTAATCGTTCAGCGGTGCCGCCTATCCTAAACGAAGTTGGGGAGCTAGTTTCGGAATTTGCGTCTTTCTTAGTTAAGCATGTTAGACGGTCTGTGAACAATTTGGCTCATCTTTGTGCTAAGTTAGTTGCACACTAGAGTCGACGAGTAGCTGGCTCGATGAGAGCCCAACTTTCCTTGTATCCAGTCCAAAGGCTGATTGTAACGGAACCATGAATTAATAAAGCTCCTGAAATTCTACGGGAAAAAACCAAAAAAGGAGCTTACTCTCTATCCCAAATACATGTATCACTATAGCAAGAAAATCCAAACATGAAAACAACAGATAAAGCATGACACAAAACACTCAAACAACAATTCCAAAGAAAACACTACTCCGTAGTCCGTAATGTTTAGCCATATCACCTAAACAATCTCGATCATGCCAAAGGAAAGCACACTCTAAGAAAAGCTCAGGAGATCAGAAGTACCGCCAGGTAAAAATAGTGACATAATTATACACAATCCTACTTAAGAAAGAGCACAAAGCTACTTTAAACTAAACAGGCTAGAAAAAAGATATCATTAAGAAACAACAATAAAGTAACCGCCAAACCAACTATTCTATGAACATGATGCATGAAACTAGTGAGTACCCAAGGTTTGGTCCAAGTGGAACTAGAGTTGTCGTTAAGGTTTCAAAATGGCCACTTGGTTGCTTGAATGGATAAGTACAAAGTGCCCTCTGTGCGGGGGTCAGTATTACGTGCACACCTTTCAGTATGTTGCATTACTGAATTTCCAAATGTTGCTTCAATGTTGAGAACAATCCAAGAAGTGAATATGCTAGGCTGAAAATGAAGTCATTAGAGTGAAGACTATAGTTGTCAATGATATGTACTCTACTTGTTGATGACTTTGGCTTTTGCCTGATATCAACTTTGATAAAATGATCATGTGCATCATTTTGATGCATAGGCTGGTGGGGTTTTCAACCTCTTTCCTGAAAAAGAGTGAAAGTTGGTGTTAAAAAAGTAAGTGAAGTGTCTGAAGAGTTTGGTGCTGCTGCTGGTACTAGACCTTGTGATTCTGATGTTGCCATGGTACTCTTGAGTCAGTCTGAGAAATGTGGAAAAGCATATCAGGCCGGGGTTTACCCCCCTCTTCAAAAAAGAAGATGGAAAACCAGAAGAAAAAAATCATACTATAGAGATGGGCAATTCATATCTTGCCTCCCGCGGGCGTCGAGGAGGAAACCCTCCGCTCGTCCTTGCTCGCTACTACCAGTGGGTGCGACCGGGCAAAGCCTGGCCGGCGTAGGCGGCGGCGAGCTCCTCTCGCCTGTCCGCACAATGGTCTAGCACGGGACGCCACCACCGGGTTGAGGTGTCGCACTACGTGGACGTTGTGGTGCGATGGAGATCCTTCATGGCAGTGCACTAGGGGGGTGTTGGCAGGTCAGCAAATGCATGACGGCAAGGCGTGTCCAGGGTGCGGTGGTGACAACCTGACCGAATCTAACGGTATGCGGGTTGCATTGGTTCGTCCAGTTTTGCTGCGATGGTGGCATGGCTTCGGCCTGATCAGGCCCCTGCCTTGGAGGCTTGGGCGTTGCAGGAGGCGACATGTCCCCGACGACTACTTCCTGGTTCGAATAAAGAAGGAGGGGAGGTGACCCTAGTGGTTTTCTTACATCCATTTTTTCCTCTATGTCTGTCTGTCATTGCCAGACGTCCTCGATCTAGCAACCGACAAGTTCTGAATTTCTATGTCGTCGGTCTTCACGGATTGACGCTTGTGCTCCTAGACCCCTAGAATGGATGTGATCCGGTCGTGTGCATCCGCAACATCATCCTGTGAGGCTTGAGAGGGCGTGTTGCAAACCTCAACTTACCGTTGACACCGTGGGACATGTAGATGCGGGGAATGTCAAGATGGCTACGATTGAAAAAGTTGAGTGATGACGGAGGCAGAGACTTGGATGCGATGAAGACTTTGCTTCACATGCTTTTGTGTGGGCATGGTTGCGGGTTGATTCTTGTCTGTTTCATACACGTTATACTTTTGAGCCTAGTATTTGGTGCTTTGCAACAAGGACCTCACGAGTCACGATATCCAGCGTCTAAACCGTAGACCTGGCCTACATTGGTTGTACCTAGCAATGACAAAGCTTCCTTGTTGAGGGCATTCTCTGAAGAGTTAGGTTTTTTCTCCTAGGCGAAAACCTACAATCTGTAATTGGGCGACGACGACGCTTGTGCAATATTCCCTTCTTGGAGACGTAGCTTATGGAGAACTGCTTCTGTACCCCGGGTGTTGTATTTGGTGGTGGTCCGGCTGCTGCGAGTGATTGGTCATTGTGATGATCCTTTTCTTCTTTCATTGTTTTTCTATGTGTGCATCGTTAGGCTCTCTTTGGATCGCATGGTAGAAAAACAGAGGAAAAATAGTGGGTTTGCCTATACAAAACAGTGATTGTAAAATAGAGGAAAACTACAGAAATAATTGTCTAGATGAAACACATGAAGCATGTCTCGATTCTACGCACTTGAGTCTAAAAAAGCTAGGAGTGGATGTTCAAATTCCTATGGAAGTGATGCATAGGAATCCAGTCCATATCAATTTGTGTAGATCATTCCTTTTATCCAGAGGCAATCATAGGAAAAAATCATATGGATTGGAATCTTACAAAAGTCGTATGAGATTCCTACAATCTAAAGGCATCCATAATGTCTCGTCTAGTTCCCGACGTTACGTTGGTGCGAAAATCTAGATGTACGAAGTAGTTGGTATCTTCTTGATATTAATCTATTCTCTTTATCGAAAAAAATAGAGATGAAGATGTCACATTACAATGGTGCCACTATTGATCAACATGTAAAGTGGAAAATTACCCTCACTCTAGTGCTTTCAAGGAGTAGGGCAACAAATTTTTACAATGGACTAAATGTGTCGGCTTAAAATGACATTTTCTGTTTCATTTATGTAGATTGACAATACAATTATCGATGTATTGATTTGGTGCTGGTGCACGTATATATATTACAAGGGCAGGCCTCTACCTCAACTATACAAGACTAGGAGGTGGGCCACAGCTCCAATACACATGCAACGCAAATATATACTCAACACCCCCCCGCAGTCGAAGCGTCGCCTGAGACACAGAGACTGGACCGAAACTCCTCGAAGACGGGAGTTGGCAATCCCTTAGTCATCACGTCAGCAAACTGCTGTGACGTCGGAACGTGGAGAACCCGAACACGGCCAAGGGCAACCTGCTCACGCACAAAATGAATATCGAGCTCAATATGCTTCAGTACGTCGATGGTGCACCGGGTTGGCGGAGAGGTAGACCGCGCTGACGTTATCACAGTATACGAGAGTGGCTTTGTGAACCTCACAGAGCAACTCCTGAAGAAGCTGACGAAGCCAAGAGCACTCAGCCACGGCGTTAGCCACAGCCCGATACTCTGCCTCAGCGCTGGAGCGGGAGACGGTGGGCTGTCGCTTCGATGACCAGGAGATCAACGAGGGCCCAAGGTAGACGCAGTAGCCAGACGTAGAACGCCGAGTGTCGGGACAACCGGCCCAATCAGCATCCGAGTAGGCGACGAGGTCGAGGGAGGCGGAGGCCGTCAGAGTGAGTCCCATGGACATGGTGCCGCGGATGTAACGGAGAATACGCTTCACCAAGGTCCAATGAGAGTCACGCGGGGAGTGCATGTGGAGGCACACCTGCTGAACAGCATACTGCAGGTCGGGACGAGTCAGCGTCAGATACTGCAAGGCGCCGACAATGGAGCGATAGAACGCTGCATCGGACGCGAGAGACCCCTCCAGGGCAGAGACCTTCGCCTTCGTGTCGACGGGGGTGGGCGCTGGCTTGCAGTTAAGCATACCGGCGCGCTCCAGAAGCTCGTGAGCATACTTCTGCTGATGCAGAAAGAAGCCGTCGGCTCGACGAACCACCTCGATGCCGAGGAAGTAGTGCAGAGGCCCCAAGTCCTTGAGGGCGAACTCGTCACGAAGACGAGCCGTCACACGCTGAAGAAGCTCGGGGGCGGACGCCGTGAGGATGATGTCGTCGACGTAGAGCAGCAGATATGCAGTATCGGCTCCCTGATGATACACAAAGAGTGAAGCATCGGAGCGAGCGGACTGAAAGCCCAGAGACTGCAGGTAGGCTGCGATACGCTGGTACCAAGCCCTGGGCGCCTGCTTCAACCCGTAAAGAGAACGGGAGAGCAGGCACACGAAGTCCGGATGTGCAGCGTCGACGAAACCAGTAGGCTGCTCACAGAATACCTGCTCGTCAAGATGACCATGCAAGAAGGCGTTGGAGACATCCAACTGGTGCACATGCCACGCGCGCGAGACCGCCAACTGAAGAACCGTGCGGATCGTGCCCGGTTTAACGACCGGGGCGAAGGTGTCGGTGAAGTCCACACCCGCGCGCTGCCGAAATCCACGGACCACCCACCGAGCCTTGTAGCGCTCGAGAGAACCATCCGGGCGAGTCTTGTGGCGGAACACCCACTTGCCAGAGATGACGTTGGCACGAGGGGGTCGCGGAACAAGACGCCACGTGCGGTTGCGCTGCAGGGCGTCGAACTCCTCCTGCATTGCGGCTAGCCAGTGGGGATCCCGAAGGGCAGCTCGAGCGGAGGTGGGGATTGGTGACGGCGTCGAGGTCGAGGTCGAGGCAGCACACACATACTCGTCGGAAGAGTAGCGCGTGCTCGGCCGAAGCACACCGGCTCGGGCGCGAGTGATCACGCCGACTTGCGGGATGGCATCGGTGGTGACGGCGGGTGGCCCGCCTGCAGCGGCCTCGGGCGAGGCGGCGGCGACCGGCGAGTCGGCGGAGGCAGCCGAGCCAGCAGCAGGGGTGGCGACGGGCGAGGTGGTAGTCGAGCCCGTTGCCGGAGTGGAGGCGCCGGCCGGAGAGGCAGGCGGAGTGGCCGTCGTAGAAGGCTCAACCTCCAAGGAGGGAGCCAGAGACCCAGAGGCTCGATCGGACTCAACCTCAGGGGAGGGAGTCGAGAACCCAGGCGGTGGCGGAAGGCGCCGGGATGGTGGGGCTACCGGGTGCCGCGACCGCGCGGTACTCCAGGCAGGGGGCGCGGGGGGCGGCGTCGTAGGAGCCGAGGCCGGAGGAACCTGAAAAAAGGGAACACCGTCTCGACAAAATACATGTGCCTCGAGGTGTACACACGATGAGTGATAGGATCATAGCACCGGTAACCTTTGGTGTTAGGAGGATAGCCAAGAAAGACGCAGGGAATGGAACGTGGTGCGAGTTTATGTGGCGTGGTGGAGGCGGTGCTAGGATAACAGAGACACCCAAAGATGCGAAGACCGTCGTAGGATGGTGGTGTACCGAAGAGAAGATGATGTGGGGCGTAGTTCCACCGTGGGCGACATGGACGAATGTTTACTAGCAAGGTGGCAGTGGCGAGAGCATCAGGCCAAAACCGAGTGGGCACATTAGAATGGAAAAGTAGCGTGCGGACGCAGTCATTAAGAGTGCGGAGGATGCGCTCAGCGCGGCCGTTCTGCTGAGACGTGTAAGGACAAGTCAGGCGAAAGATGGTGCCGTGAGAGGCAAGGAGGGTGCGAAGAGCGAGGTTGTCAAACTCTTTTCCGTTGTCGGTTTGGAGTGCAAGAATCGGGCGACCGAACTGAGTGGTGACATAGGAATAAAAGGTGGTGAGTGTGGATAAGGCATCGGATTTACGACGAAGGGGGAAAGTCCACACATAATGGGAATAATCATCTAAAATCACCAAATAATATAGATAGCCCGTGTTACTCGCAACGGGAGACGTCCAAACATCAGTATGAATTAATTGAAACGGAAAAGTGGAAACTGTAGTAGATGCACTAAAGGGAAGACGAACGTGCTTGCCTAATCGACAGGACTCACAAGTATGCTCATCGAGCTTATTACATGAGAAAGAAAAACTCCGAAGAATTTGACGCAAAACGACGGGGTTGGGATGACCCAAGCGAGCATGCCAAAGATCGACTTCGGCGGCGAGAGCGACAGGTGTGGAAGTGGAGGCGCCGGCGTGCACGGGGTAAAGGTCATCGGGGCTGTCACATCGGTGAAGTACCATCCGGGTACGGGCGTCCTTCACAGAAAAACCAACACCGTCAAATTCAACAGTAAGGGGATTCTCACGGGTAAGACGACGAACGGAAACGAGATTAGTGACTAAGTCGGGTGAAACTAAGACATTAGACATGGTGATAGGAGTGGAATTAGAAGGAAAACTAGTGCTACCGATATGAGTGATAGGTAAAGAGGAACCGTTGCCAACGGTGATGCGAGTGGGTGTGTGAACGGGAGTGGAAGAGGAGAGGTTACCGGGATGAGCTGTCATGTGCGCAGTAGCACCTGAGTCCATGAACCAGTCGCCTCCACCACCGTAGGCACTCGGCCAGGGTGCAGAGTGCAGGGCGGCGAGGAGGGCGGGATCCCACGGCGCAGGTACCTGCGACGGCGGCGGAGCTCCATAAGACAGCACCTGAGCAGGCGGGCCGTAACCACCGAGGGGCGGGGGCGCGAGAGGGGCACCATAGCCGGTGCCAGCCGGCTGATGCGTCATGCCGAAGAGCGCCTGGTGGCTCGCGGGGTGGGGGCCGAGGAGACTCGGAGAAGGAGCCCGCGGGACGAGCATGTGATAAGCATGCACGACGCCCGTCCACGGATTCTGCCCGGCCGCCCACGGCGGGAGCGGCTGCTGCTGAGAGCGTGGCGCTCCGCCGGCTCCCTGGGCCGGCTGCTGCTGCGGACGACGGCCACCGCCCCGCCGGTTGCGTCGGCCTCCGCCGCCCTGCGGCTGCTGAGGGGGCGCGGGTGGCGCGGGCGGCAGCTGGTAGTACCCGGCGGGCGCAGGCGGAGTGGACGGGCGGGGCGTGGCAGGAGGAGCTGAGCCGCCGCGGGTGGTGCCGGCGGCGAGGGCGGTGTGCTGGACCCGCTGCTTCACCTTCTTCATGCGGTGCTCCTCAAGCTTGAGATACGCGACGACGTTCTGGAAGGTGGGCTCCGGCAGTAAGGTGAGGTTGGATGCCGCGTTGCCGAAGTCCTCGTTGAGGCCAGCGGCGAGGGTGCTCAACATGAGGTCGTCGGAGACCTTGGCGCCGATGTCGCGAAGCTCGTCGGCGAGCATCTTAAGCCTCATGCAATAGTCATCAATAGTGGAGGCGTCCTGGTGACAACCGAAGAACTCCTGCTGCAAGAAAACAAGGCGCTGAAGTTTGTTGTCGGTGAAGAGCGCGTTGATCTTGGTCCGCACGGCGCAGGCGGTGTCGTCCTCGGTGACGACCGTGTGGAAGATGTCCTTCGACACGGTTTGGAAGAACCACCGGATGAGCGTGGCCTCAATGGCGGACCACTCCGGGTCGCCCTTCATGTAGTCGCTGTCCACAGAGCCGTCGATGTGCTCGGTGAGGTAGTACTCGCGGAAGACAAGGTTGAAGTAGGTCTTCCACGCGAAGTACGACGAGCTGGAGCTGTCGAGGCGGATGGGGACCTTGGCCTCAATGTTGAGGTCACGGATGGCCGCAGCGGAGGGCTCGGGTCCGGCGAAGGGGTTGGACGATCGCGGGGTGGAGGATTCGGAGGAGGCCATCGGTGCAGCGGCGGGGTGGGTTGGCACGGGTGTTAGGGTTAGGGTTTTGGGAAAGGAGGAGGCGGCGCGGCAAGGGGCGACTGCGCAGGGAGGGCGTAGGGGCGAGCAGCGCGGCAGGAGGGGGGGCAGCGGCGGCTGCGGGGAGAGGTGCGATCGGGAGCGGCGGCGCGAGAGGGCGAAGCGCGGCGGCTGCGGGGATCGACGAAAGGAGAGCGGAAGCAGCGGCACGAGCGGCGGCGGCGCAGAGAGGAGAGAAGCGGCGCGGCGGCGGCTGGGTGCGGCGGTGGTGAGGGACGGCGGCGGCGGCATGAGAGGGGACGCGGCGCGGCGGCGGCTACCCTAGGACCTAAAGGATGATACCATGTAGATTGACAATACAATTATCGATGTATTGATTTGGTGCTAGTGCACGTATATATATTACAAGGGCAGGCCTCTACCTCAACTATACAAGACTAGGAGGTGGGCCACAGCTCCAATACACATGCAACGCAAATATATACTCAACAATTTAAAACCAGGAAACTCGATCTTCTCTTGTCTAAAAAAAGAGAGGAACTCAACCTATTTGTCACTTAGAGTGAAGGAAATCATTTACGCGACTTTTATTCAGGGCCGGCTCTGAGGGGGGCAGGGTGGGGGACCGAACAGGGCCCCCAAAATCTAGGGCCCCCCACCTAAATATGTATGTATATATATTGTAATTTGTAAGTCTAGAAAAAAGGCCTTTTAACTAATGGGCCAGAGAGGCAAATGATCGTAGGCGAACTAACTAAGCCATCACCGCGTGCCTGGTGCCTGCCTTTGGTCTTCCGTCCGTTCGCCTGCTAGTACGCCGTACGCGATCCGCGACGGTGATCGATTCCCAATCGGCTGGCCGGCCGCCTGCTGCCCAGCTGCCGACAACCACATTAGCTTAGCGCCTCAACGGCTCAGCGCTCTACCACTACCAGGATTACAGTCTCACGGAGGTGAGTACCGCATCCGCACTACCGCTAGTTGTACCGATCTGTACTCCATGTATATGTATCTGTGCATCTTGATGATTTTAAGTTTTTAACTTTCAGGGCCCCAATCGTGAGAACACGTCACGCCGAATTGCCTTTTCTCTTTTCCATCTTCACACGCACATCGCCAATCTGATCTATTTGAGGTATATAGACTAATACATATATAGTAGAAAATTAGTATGTTCCTAATGAGTAGATAATTAGTATGTTCCTAATGTTTGATGTATTTTTTCCAGCATTGTGCGTTACCATGTCGTCGAGATCGTATCCATCGGGTAGCGCTAAAAGGAAAAGAGCAAAGCGTATTGCGGAGTTGGTACAAGCACAGAAAGGAGATATTCATAAATTTTTTAAGAGTAATGCTGGTGCTTCGATTAATCCAAATGATGATTTGGCAATAGTTGTCGTGGAGGAAGAGCAACCAACAACTGAGAATTTTGAATCTGATCATCATGAAGAAAATATCGACACCAACATCGGTGATAGCAATGTAAGTGGCTCTGAGAATGTAGCTAATTCGTCGGATGCACATACACAGTCTCCTAGTGTTGATGAACAACCAGCTTGTACCTCTGATATTTATGATCCAAGAAATTGGGATAATCTTGATAATAAAGCAAGAGACATCTTAGTTGAGAAAGGACCAATGAGAGAGGAAAAAATGGTATACCCACTAGACGGTGCATCAAGACATTTTTCATATGATCATTATTATAGAGAATTAAACAATGGAGAGAAGCATGATAGAAAATGGCTAGTTTATTCCAAGGACGTTGACAGATTATTTTGCTTCTGTTGTAAAATCTTCAAGTCTAGCACTATGAGGAGTCCGAGTTCTTTAGCACATGGTGGATTTCGAAATTGGAGCCATCTTAGTGAGAAGCTTAAAGAACATGAAAAAAGTGTCCAGCATATTAATAACATGAACAAGTGGAATAAATTGAGGATTAGATTACAAAAAGAGGAAACTATTGACAAAGAACTGCAGCATCAAATCACAAAGGAGAAAGAACGGCTGAGGCAAGTTTTGTTAAGAATAATAGCCATTGTTAAATATCTTGGTAAACGCAACTTGGCTTTTCGAGGAAACAGTGAGCAACTTTACAAGGATGATAATGGTAATTTCTTAGCTTGTGTTGAGATGATTGCAGAATTTGACATGGTAATGCAAGACCACCTTAGACGTATCGAGAACAAAGAAATTCATTATCATTATCTCAGTCATACAATTCAGAATGAGTTGATCTCTCTTTTGGCTTTTGACATCACACGTGCTATCATAAAGGTTGTTAAAGAGGCCAAGTATTTCTCTATTATACTAGATTGTACCCCTGATGTGAGTCATCAAGAACAAATGACTTTATTAGTTTGATGTATTAACTTGTCTAATGGCAAGATAAAAATTGAGGAGTACTTTTTGGGGTTCTTGAAGGTTGATGACACTTCCGGTTTGGGCCTTTTTGAAGTTCCGCTTGAATCTATGAAATCATTTGGCCTAGATATTGCAGATATAAGGGGCCAAGGCTATGATAATGGTTCTAATATGAAAGGAAAGCACAAAGGGGTACAATCTAGGTTACTTGAGATGAATCCAAGAGCATTGTATATGCCATGTGCTTGTCATAGTCTCAATCTCACTCTTTGTGATATGGCAAAATCATGTGGGAAAGCTGTTATATTTTTTGGAATTGTTCAACGCATATATGTATTGTTTGCTGGTTCTACCAAAAGGTGAAATGTATTGCTTAAACATGTTCCTAGTTTAACTGTGAAATCATTGTCCAATACTCGTTGGGAGAGTCGCATAAAAAGTGTTACAGCCATAAGATATCAAGCTACTGAGTTAAGGTCAGCTTTGTATGAGTTACGTCATGCTTCTGATGTTGATCCTAAGGACAAAAGTGATGCAAAGAATTTATTTGATGCGCTTGGCCGCTTCGCGTTTCTAATTGGTATGATTATCTGGCATGATATTCTATTTGCAGTGAATAAAGTTAGCAAACTGTTGCAATCGCCAGCCATGTGCATTGACTCTACATTGAAGCAAATAGAAGGTATAAAACAATATTTTGAGAAGTACAGAGATGAGGGGTTTTCTTCTAGTTTGATCATTGCTAAAGGTATTGCAACTGAAATGGGTGTAGAGCCATTGTTTCCTGTAAAACGTCGTGTTACGAGGAAGACTCAGTTTGATGAAAGTGATTGCCAGGAAGAAATTCTAGAAGCCGAGAAGGCTTTTCAAGTCAAATATTTTTATGTTCTGGTGGTTGATATGGCGATCACTTCTTTGAATGACAGATTTAAAGAACTCATGGTGTTTAAAGATATATTTGGTTTCTTATTGAGCTCGGTCAACTTGAAGTCTTTAAATGATAATGAACTTGAGGAAAGTTGCAAAAAAATTTGCCAAAACTTTCTCTCATGATGGTCCATCTGATGTTGAGGTATATGATCTTATTTCTGAATTAAAGATTATGAGATTCACATTGCCAGATGGTCCATTGTCTGCTATGGATATTTTCAAGCATGTGAGCGAAGTTGATTGCTATCCTAATATCTCCATTGCTTATCGCATCTTTTTTACCGTGCCTGTGACGATCGCATCGGCTGAAAGAAGCTTTTCGAAGTTGAAATTATTGAAGAATTATTTGAGATCAACGATGACTCAACAAAGGTTAAATGGTTTGGCAACATTATGCATTGAGAAGAAACTATTGGACGACATTGACATCGACCCTATCATAAATGACTTTGCATCAAGAAATGTTCGAAGGAATTTTTAAGGTAATATGTATAAGATATGGTTACTGATTTTGGTTGCATTTGCGTGTCATTGGCAATATATTATACGTGTTATTGACAATATAAATTATTATTGTATGATATCTATATTAAGGGCCCCAAATTTTAGTTTCGAACATGGCCTCGAAAATCTCAGGGCCGGCCCTGCTTTTATTGTCTAGCATAAATGGAACTGTAACCAGAGATTCAACGAGTTTCGAGACTCCAGATCTCTTTCGTGAACACGCTACAAACACGTCCATAAAACGCCAAATGTTCCGATGCGTGTACCGTGCATAGCTCACTCTCACTGTCTCATACCTTCTCAACCACAATAAAAAAAAATCCATCCAAAAAGCTAAAAAAAAACAACGATTTTCCTCCTCGCCATCTTCTTCTTCTAGCCCAAGCAAGGAAAGCCCAGCAAGCAGAAAGAAGCCTAGGCGCACCGAGCTCCCACGCCGCCACGTTGCCTGCCCCCTCCTCCAATCCACAAGGCAAACAAACCCCAGCCCTCACCCCAGAGCCAGCCGACGGCAAGCTGGACACCTACGCCATGGAGCGTGTGGCGCTGCTCCGCACCTCCGGCCGCCGCCTCCTCCAGCGCTGCGGCAGGCCCAGGACCCTCGTGCCCGCCGCCTCATCCGGGCCGCGTCGCCGGCCGTCGTCATCCTCCTCCTCTTCCTCGTTCTCGTCGCGGGGCGGTTCGGCTCTGCCCGGCAGCTCGCGCCTCCTTGCGTCGGCCGTGCCGCTGCACTGCGCCGGGCGGTACTGGCCGCTCACCGCGCCCGGCCTGGCGAGGCGCCTCTCCGTCCCCGCCGTCTCCACCTCGCCCGCCCCTGCGCCCCATGGTGAGGGACTGCTTCTCTTTTGCCCCAACTCCCCTATACTTGATGGAGAAGCTTATGTGCTGATTTACCTGCAATTTCCCCAAGGGACGGGGATACATTATTGTCTGTAGTTATCTAGTAGCGTGTAGGTGCGTAGTTTGCTGGAAATAAACAATTGTCTGAGGTTGCATTGTGTTAAGCCTCAGTGTCGGTTTTTACCAACAAATTTCTGCATCTGTATGCTGCTCTTTTGCTTCACCTGCAATTTACCAAGAGACGGGGATACATTGTTGTCTCTACTCTAGTAGCGTGTAGGTGCATAGTTGACTGCAAATAATGGTCTAAGGTTGCATTGTGTTGGGTCTCAGTGTCGGTATTTACCATCCAAATTCTGCATTTGTATACTGCTGCCCTTTGCTCATGAATCTGTAATGTGGTAGCTAAAAATTTACTACTTGAAGAAGAATTAACTGCTTGCCATTTGAGTAACCAACTATGACACAACGATAAGTTGTTGCTCTGAAAAACAGTACAAGCAGTTGTAGCTTGAGCACGAACGTGGAGTGTGTCGAAGCTCCGCCACTGACATGTTCCATTATGACATACGCAGACACGGATGATGTCCATGAGTATGCAGCAAAGCTAGGCTTCGAAAAGGTCTCTGAACAAGTTATAGATGAGTGCAAATCAGCTGCTGTTCTTTACAAGCACAAGAAGACGGGCGCAGAGGTGATGTCCGTGGCAAACGATGATGAGAATAAAGTGTTTGGAATTGTATTCCGTACCCCTCCGTAAGTGTGTCTGATCCTTGCATCATGGTATTGTTGATAAAGAAACGAAGTAGGGTACCTATTCATATATACTGAAAGAAGTATAGAACTTATCATTGCATGCAAGACTTTTCTTTTTCTTTTTTGCAAATGCATTGCATGTAAGTCTGTTATGGTGTTTCTGAGTAAGTGTCCTTTTGTTACCAGGAAAAATTCGACCGGCATACCTCATATTCTTGAGCACAGTGTTCTCTGTGGATCAAGAAAGTACCCATTGAAAGAGCCATTTGTTGAGCTCTTAAAGGGTAGTTTGCATACTTTCCTGAATGCATTCACCTATCCGGATCGGACATGTTATCCAGTCGCATCAACAAACACCAAGGTGACACCTATTAAGCATTGATTTCATCTATTCAGTTCACTCTTTTTTGTAGCATTATCATCATTTTTGTTGTTGCTTTGCAGGATTTCTATAACTTGGTAGATGTATACCTTGATGCTGTGTTCTTCCCAAAGTGTGTTGAGGACTTCCAAACGTTTCAACAGGAAGGTTGGCATTATGAGCTTAACAATCCGAAGAAGAGATATCCTATAAAGGTTTGCTTACTCAGGCTATTTTAATGGAGCCAGAACATTTGTATGTGAGCAAGCCCTGCTCATTCCTGAAAAAGTAGCTGAGTGCAATACTTTGACATGTGACTGTAGGTGTTGTCTTCAACGAGATGAAAGGAGTTTACTCTCAGCCTGATAACATAATGGGGCGTGTGACTCAACAGGTAAGCAATTTGTTGAATTCCATTTTCAGTCTGGCTTTGAGCTCAGTAGGAGATTTTTCTTATGTGTTTTTGCCATGCTTTGCATGATAGTATACTGAAATCACCTTGTTGGTTATTCTAATGTGATCTGGGCCTTTTGAACACACTTATTGCTGTGATTGTTGCAGTCCTATAAATTAATCATTTGGTCAATCTCTCTATTTTATCAATTAGGATTTAATTCAGGATTACTCCACACACATTTTTCTTGACAAGCTGCTTATCTAAGCACTGATATGCACCAGGCCCACGGCCCTGGCTGTTGCATTTCCACCTGTATTCGTTCTGTCTTTTGGTTACTGCCTTCTGGGTTTATGTAAGACTTCAGTATATTAGCAAGTTGTACATTCAACCATCTCCAGTCCATGCTTCTTTAATTGATCTTTCCTAGTCCCATTCTTGCGTACGCCTTTGCACAGTTGTCACCGGATTTCATTTTTCACCAGTCTCTCTTATCATGATTTTAGATGCCAGTAGCTACAAGTAGCAGTACCTAACATATTTGACCTTTCTACAGGCACTCTCCCCTGATAACACATATGGTGTGGATAGTGGTGGTGACCCAAATGATATTCCAAAGCTTACTTTTGAAGAGTTCAAGGTCTTGTAGAACATAATCACCCTCAGTTCATATTTGTATTTTCATTAGTTGATATTTATTGTCATTTGCTCTTATAAGCAAAAATACTTTCAATGTCAATGTGATGTCTTTCACTCTTTTAGACGTTGGCTATCATGGGTGATGAAGGCCCTTTTGTTCCTCTATAACTAAATGTTTCAGTGACTAAGGGGGTGTTTGGTTAGGCTTTCGCTTTGGCTTTTGGTTTTGGCTTATAAGCCCAAAAAGCACCTAAATAGGTGCTTTTGGCTTTTGGCTTTTGGCTTATGTTTTACTATGGTATAAGCCAAAAGCCAAAAGCCAAAAGCACCTATTTAGGTGCTTTTTGGGCTTATAAGCCAAAACCAAAAGCCAAAGCGAAAGCCTAACCAAACACCCCCTAAATTGCTTCTAGTGTTGACTCATATTTCTATACTTTGATGCACCAGAAAGCTAACGTTGGTTAATTACTTTGTTTGATTTAAATGGAAACTTTTTTCGTGTCATATATCCAGGAGTTCCACAGTATGTTTTATCATCCGAGCAATGCTAGGATCTGGTTCTACGGTGATGATGACACAAAAGAGCGACTACGCATTCTAAGTGGTAATGTTTCCATTTAATAGTAGTTAGTCATGCTTATTCATAGGGTTGTTTTTTAACCTTTTGTTGTGTTCATATTTTCCTTTTTTGGCACCATTTTTATCTTATCCCGCCTCTCTTCTGTAGAGTATCTTGACCTGTTTGAAGCCAGCCCTGCTCGTAATGAATCAAAGGTTATGCCACAGAAATTTTTCAAAGAACCAAGGAGGATCACAGAGAAGTATCCTGCTGGTCAAGAAGGTGATTTGACAAAGAAATTTATGGTGTGCACTAATTGGCTCTTGTCAGAGGAGCCACTGGACGTAGAAACAGAGCTCGCACTTGGTTTCCTGGATCACCTATTGCTGGGTACTCCTGCTTCACCACTTAGAAGAATTCTTCTTGAAAGTGGTTTAGGAGAGGCTATTGTGGGAGGTGGTATTGAGGATGAGCTTCTTCAACCACAATTCAGTATAGGCTTGAAAGGTGTATCTAAGGAAAACATTGAGAAAGTTGAAGAGCTGGTTATGCAAATTTTGAAGAATTTGGCAGAGGAGGGGTTTGCATCAGAAGCAGTGGAGGCATCTATGAACACAATTGAATTTTCTTTGAGGGAGAATAACACCGGATCATTCCCTCGAGGTCTGTCACTGATGCTTCGTTCGATGGTATGGGCACCTGATTCATGATTTTCTACAAAGAAACAGACAAATATGCTTTGACATATTCATATTTCTTCAACTTCACAAAAAATGCAGGGAAAATGGATATATGACATGGACCCTTTCGAGCCTCTGAAATATGAACTGCCGTTGCAGCAACTCAAAGCACGCATTGCAGAGAAGGGATCTAAAGCAGTATTCTCCCCACTCATTGAGAAATATATTTTGAAGAATTCACATCGTGTCACAGTTGAAATGCAGGTCTGCAGAGAATCTCCCACTGAAGATTTTTATATTGCGTAAGCTTTTTTGTTGTTACCTCTGAAAATTGAATACTTCTTTGTGCAGCCTGATACAGAGAAAGCCTCACGTGATGAAGCTGCTGAGAAAGAAATTCTTAAACAAGTAAAATCTAGCATGACTCAGGAGGATCTTGCAGAGTTGGCACGTGCTACAAAGGAACTGAAGGACAAACAAGAAACTCCAGACTCTCCAGAAGCTCTCAAAGCTGTTCCTAGCCTGTCACTACAAGATATTCCTAAAAAGCCTATTCATGTACCAATAGAGGTAATTCTTTTACTTTCAACTTTGCCCTATTTGGCCAATGTGCTGTGATTTGTTTTACATCAGTTGAAAGTATTAGGTCAGGTGGGCTCAAAATTCGGGTTCAAGTAGAGCTATAGAAAATAATGAAGTCTACTTCAATACTTAGTTGGATCGTTGTCAGTTGTTTTCCGGGTCCTGATTGGGGAAGACTAGAGGGCCTGCTGGCATATTTCAAATTTCCACAAAACTGTTCTTTACGCCTCGATTACTTAGCAAGGTTCACTGCTTTGGTGTTTAGCTGTTGATTTGAGTGCTATGATGTTTTCCCTCTTAAATAATCTAGCATTGGCACTTTGGCAGGAGTTAAGAATACTGGTCAGAACTTAATTGGAGTGTTGTATATATTAGTTCTTAGCCGTAGGCTAAGATGGATTTCCTGGCTGAGCAAGAGGTCCAAAGTCCAAACAGCAGCTAATCTGTCCTCCAGATTGGTCAAGACTTATATGTTTTTCTACTCGTAGGTCAACGTTCAAAGCTATCAATCTAGAAGTTCCTTTCAGAAAGTACATCCGGGTAGTTTGACACTTTACAAGTATGAACTATTTACTAGGAAGTTATGTTACTGTTTCCTGAGGATGCCTGTTTTTACTATCTCTTCGCTTCATTATTTTAGTTAGACTAGATGATATAATCTTCATTCTGGAACTTTTCTATTTAGGTGGGAGAGATAAACGGTGTCAAGGTTTTGCAACATGATCTCTTCACCAATGATGTAATCTACTCCGAAGCTGTTTTTGATATGGGTTCAATGAAGAAGGAACATTTACAACTGTTGCCTTTGTTCTGGTGAGCTCTCTGATCAGTGCATTGCTGCTGATTTATCACGAAAGATTGTAGATATTCTGCTTTTCTCTGTGCTTTAATATACTAGGAGGTATTTTAACTAATTTGGTGTTCGTTGCAGCCAAGCCTTACTGGAAATGGGCACGAAAGACATGGACTTCGTGCAGCTTAATCAGTTAATTGGAAGAAAAACTGGAGGCATATCAGTTTACCCGTTAACATCTTCAATAAGGGGAAAGGAGGAGCCTCTTACTCGTATTGTTGTTCGGGGAAAGGCAATGTCAACGCGAGTAGAAGATTTGTTTCATCTGGTATGTTAATGATCTTTGTCTGTGTAGATCATACCACCAAATCCAATGACATGGTGGAGATGACATGCTTAATCTGTTTTAACGCTCATCTCTCTATATGGAAATTACCATTCTGTAGTGATTCACCCAGTTACTGATCTTATAATTGCATCATGAGAATAAATATTTGTTCTGTTCTTTCAGATGAACTGCCTTCTTCAGGATGTTCAGTTCACAGAACAACAGAGGTTCAAGCAGTTTGTTTCCCAAAGTAAAGCAAGAATGGAGGTACTAAACTAGTACATTTGGGATTTAGACTACCATACACATGCACACAATTTGTTGTCTAATGATTTGTCTAACACAGAATCGATTGAGGGGTAGTGGCCATGGTATAGCAGCTGCTAGAATGGATGCTAAGTTAAATGCAGCTGGATGGATTGGTGAACAAATGGGAGGTGTTAGGTAAGATTCTTTACGATATATACACACCCCAGATTGTTATATCAGCTGGTTTTTGAAATGATGATGGCCTTGTGAGCATAAATAGATGACTACGCATAGTGTACAATAGCTTAGACTTTTGATACAGCCTTGGTTGCTAACATTTAATTGTTTTTCTCTTATTTTATTTGAAAGAATAAGCTTCCTGTATTATTAACAAGGCACCGGCAGCTATTATTTTGATCCATCGTATAATTTGTGTTAGATTTCACACTTCTCATTACTTACAGATCTCTATGTGACACTGTCACCTTCCTGATGATTTAAAATGTTGTCTTTGTTGCTATTGCCAGTTATCTTGAGTACTTACGAGACCTGGAAACAAAAATTGATCAAGATTGGGACAGAATATCTGCTTCACTCGAGGAAATGAGGAAGTCTCTATTTTCCAAGGAAGGTTGTTTGATAAACATAACAAGCGACTCAAAAAATCTTGATAAATCTGGTCAATATATTGCCAAATTTCTGGATTCACTGCCAAGTGCTCCATCTTTGGGAAGTGATCCATGGCTCTCCCGACTGCCTTCGGTTAATGAAGCCATCGTTGTCCCTACTCAGGTAAGGCTAATTTGTCTGGGTCTCTGGCATTAACTTTGAGTAGACTTTGGTAGATGATTGTTCCCTTGGTGACCAACTTATCTGTTGCTTGAAGGTTAATTATGTTGGAAAAGCTGGAAACCTATACCAAAGTGGATACCAGCTCAATGGAAGTGCGTATGTCATATCCAAGCACATAAGCAATACATGGTTATGGGACCGTGTTCGAGTTAGTGGTGGAGCATATGGAGGGTTTTGTGATTTTGACACTCATTCAGGTACTTCAATCTTTTGCCTATTTCTAACCTTCATATTTTTATTGTTTCATTGTTGGTAAGATTATAGAATCAATTGGCCCCACTTACATTAATTTCATACTAGTTAATGTAGTACCTTATCTCTCTCTCTGCTGGTTTTACGTTATGGTAAATATTGTCTTCTTTTGGCTTTCGCAGGAGTGTTCTCCTATCTGTCATACCGTGATCCGAACTTACTGAAAACACTAGAGGTCTATGATGGGACTGCCAACTTCCTCAGAGAACTAGAGATAGATGATGATGCTCTCACAAAGGCTATTATCGGCACCATAGGTGATGTTGATTCCTACCAACTACCAGATGCTAAAGGTTACAGCAGGTATGTAATCGCCTCCCTATTCCACATAGTGTACAGTAACTCAGTGCAAACTCTGACTCAGTGCACAATTCACTGATGCATGTCAATCAGCTATTTTACCAACTCCAAAACCGTAATGTGTTCTGAACTTCTAATGTGGGGGTTATCTGAACTGGTGACTTATTGCTGGATTCTGTCCATTAAGATTTTTTTCTTGAAAGAATGTCCATGTTGATATCTAACTTTGAATGTTATGCTATCCATTTCCTTATGGTTTGATTGTTCTTTTGTGGGGATTCCAAATGTTTTATAACCTAGTTCAAGTCTTGAATTGGATTGTGGTTGCAAACACATATATCAACAAGACAAAAATAGTGCTCATATGCACATAATACCATAGGTCATGTTGAATACATAAAGTACTAAACATGGATGTTGCTTTTTTCAGTCTAATGCGGTATTTGTTGGGCATCACTGAGGAGGAACGCCAGCAAAGGCGTGAAGAGATACTGGCAACCAGGTAGAGATACTATGTTCTAAAGTCTACACTACCTTTAGTATACTTGTGGAATCATCCCAGGTCTATCTTTTTGTGCACAATCGCTTATCATGTTGTTTCCCACATTGCAGCGTGAAGGATTTCAAGGAGTTCGCTGATGCCGTCGAAACCATCAAGGACAGCGGGGTTGTGGTCGCTGTTGCATCGCCTGATGATGTCGAAGCAGCAAACAAGGAAAAAGCGATATTTTCAGACATCAAGAAGTGCTTGTGATTTCTCTTCATGCCTGCCCGTGCTTGGATTTTAATCTGGACCACCGTGCGGGTCAGAGGTTCATCGAGGCCTGCTTCACTGATGAATGATGAGTATGACGCTGTAACATGAGTTCACGTAGCAACATCACTGCTCGCTTTTAAGTGTGATGTTGCTCGCTTTTACCGTAGGCCAAGTTACATTTTTTTAGCACCCATTTTTAGGGGGAATAATTAGTTCAGGGTGTTGAGGGAAGCACATTAGTGTATACAGAATTGCTGCAGTTCCCCCTCTGATACGTGATGGAAGGGCAGATGACATCTGCTCAACTTATAGCTGAAGATTTTGTAATTGGCTACACAAAAAATAAAGCGTTTTCTCAACTGAATTGATCAAGGTTCTGCTGGAACATATGATCTTTTCTCTTCATTTTCTGCCGGAATCGAGCTGCTAAATTTCTGCGTTCCAAGATAGGGATTGACCATAACTTATAGTTCATGTTTTTCCTACATTTGACAACTCCACGCGGAGTATAATACAGATTAAAAATCTCATTTCCGGCTGCTCTGCTGCTGGGCCTGGTGCTGCTGCCGGATTAAAAATCTCATTTCCGGCTGCTCTGCTGCTGGGCCTGGTGCTGCTGCCGGTGCAGCTGCGCGGAGGCGATGGCCAGCATCGACCTCACCTTGGCCACGGCGGCGGCCTTCTCCGGCGGGCAGCTCGCCAGCGCCACCCGCAGCGACCGCACGGCCGCGTCCGGCCGCCCGGCACCGAGCGCCGCGCACGCCGCACGGTACGCCTCGTCCGCGACCCTCGCGTCGTGAGGAGGAGGAGGAGCAGCACGCGCGGCGGACGACGCCTCCTCCCGTTCCCCGCAGGGAGGAGGCTGCTGCCGCGAGGAGGCGGAGGCGGGGTCGAGGTGGGCGCAGGCGCGGGCGTACTCGGTGGAAGCGATGGCGGCGTCGATCTGGGACAAGAGGGACTCGGGCGCCGACGGGAAGCTGCGGATCGCGTCGAATGGGCTCCAGCCTCGCCGCCCGCCGCCCGACATGGCTGGTGGCTACTGCTGCGTTGAGGATTGATGGGTGGGTAGCGTGGCGAGGAGGAAGAGGGCAGAGGCGAGGCTTCGAGTCACTTGAGAGACCAACTGGCAACTGCGATACTTGAGTGGTGCGTTGGCACGGTCGACGGGTAGAGACTAGAGAAGTAGAGAGGATGGTCTCGTGCGCCTAACTACGAATTCGACATGTATTTAGTTAGTTTAAGGCATCTCTAGTCGATCCGTTATATTTAGTTCCATAAATTTCTTATCTTTTAAATTCATTATGTTTGGTCCATAAGAAAATTCGGTTTCTAGCCGAACTTCTAAACATAACTCCCTAAAAGAAATTCGTAGTATCTTTCTAGTTTTGGCTTACATACCACATTTCAAGTACATATTTGCACATATGTTAAATCCAAACGTAATAATTATGGTTCACACCATTCACGAATATTACAAACTAGATGATTACCCGCGCGTTGCTGCGGGAAATAATAGAAAAATATTTCGATGTTATGAACTTTAGAAAATATGAAAGTCCAGATTCATGGTATAAATCAGGCTAAGCACATTTCACATCGGCACAAATAGAACTGAGTCAATGATTGCATACTGAAGTGAAGTATTCTCATGGTATCATAATATGATCCACACCAACACCATGAAGTACGACGTCTGAAATTATTAAGGTACATTTTCTTTAGACCTTTCTCGCGCAAAACATTTATCATTGGGTCAATTGGTAGAGAAAATGGTATGAAGCAGATGCTCAAAGTTGATTCGCTTCTAGTCACCTTGATTATACAATATATCAGATCTCCACTAATCTACAAAAGGGAAATTACCAACATATTTGATTAGAGAAACTAATACAATATATGTGGCAGTATATATATTATTATAAATGTTCTTGAGAAGATAAGCAAGGCTGGCTCATTCCAGGCAACAATTATAATCAGAGCGACTACCATGATACATTTAGTAGTATGATATTTGTAGTACCATTTCTTGAGAAAATTAGCACAGCATGCATGTCTTCATCAAACAGTATGATGGCATCCGTCGACAATGAAAAAGGCAATGGAAAAATGCAATAATCATATTGTTTCCTGACCGGTATGTGCGAAAAAGAAATGCAGTCATTGCAATCTGAAAAGAATGCGCCTTTTATCTCCCAATTCACATATAGATGATTCGAATGTTCAATGTCCAATGACGCACGCCAATGTATGTCCAAGAAAGATACTAGCTGCTATATTCAAATACATGATACCAATAAAGCATGTTGGCTTCCTACTGAAAGCAGCATGTTTGTGCGACAATACTTTAATATAATGTATGTTTCTTTTCCTTGCAAGGTCAGACAAAGCGAATAAAGAAAAGTCATGATTGTTAGAGTTCTACTCCGTAATATATTCTTGATTCCTTATGTAGACTCCGTTGTTGGTCCCCAGCTCAACCAAGCTAGTCCACTGCGAGGCATGAAACTATAGCAATCAATGTACTCCCTCCGTTCGGAATTACTTGTCTCAAAATTAGATGTATCTACACACTAATAAGTGTCTAGATACATCTAACTTTGAGACAACTAATTCCGAACGGAGGGAGTAAATTGTAAAACCAGCATTAGTAGACTAAGACTGAAGAAAAAAAAAACAAATTGTGCATTCACATGATTGGTACTAATCCGTAGTGAATAGGGCAAATCAGTAAGCAAGAGAAAAAAATACTACTATATATAGTGAAAACCAAGAGAAAACCTACCTCAACGCAATACTACCTATGAACGTAAGAACCAGAATAAGTGTAAGAATCTTACCACAATTCATTACTCAGTTGTAATAGAAGATTTGTTTGGATCAACCAAGGAACCAATAGACCTTTTACATTGGTCTCCATACTCTGCTAATATCTGAAAAACAACCAGATTAATCATAGAATGGAGACTCTGAATATATTGTAAAGAACCATCACACAGCTAACAGAGGTAACAAATATCAGGGAATTGAAAACTACAACCCAATATATGTTGTTGATGACTGATGAGGACTACCTTGGTGCATATTTCAGACAAGGTCGACCACCGCAAGCGATAAAGTGAATATTATAGCATTGGCAGCAGTGTTTGCTCCATGCTCAGCCTATATGACAAGGAAGGACTCGAGCTCAGCAGCCTCATGCCAAATAAGAACATGCATGAACATGCACTGCACGCCTAGGGCACTCCCCGTGTAACCTGATGCGCTTGCGCCACCAATGAGTCGTGAGACGCGTTGAGGACGATCTTGAAATGTTGCACCGCTCAGGAACTGGAGTTGGGCGGTGAGCAGGAGAAGATGGAGGAGACTATCCGGGAGGTGAGCAGCCAGGTGACCAGGTCACGAGCGCTGCAGGCTAAATAGACTGGATGGAGATAAGCGTGTGTCGTTGTCATGTAATGGAAAACTTAAGGTAAAGGGGGAAATGGTGGAAGAGATAACGTAACCTTAATTAATTACCCATGCAGACCATGGAGCAATTAGTTCGTGCTTGTAGTTAGCAATTGGGAGAAAATAAATGAGGAGTTTTGCAACGGCTGCAAGAAGGAAAACAGAAAAGGAAGACCAAGCAATCTGAATGGGAAGAAGTCCGTTGAGGTTGCCTATTAATTGCAGTGCTAGAACGCAGAGAAACTAATGGTAACTGGGGTGACGTGGAAGAATGGCTGACTTGGAGGTCATGCATATTGATGTGGACCAATTAGAAGCTTGCTGAGGTGTATGGCTTGCATGTTGAGAAAAATACCCTTAGTGGGTTGCTCCTATTTAGATACTATAGATTTGAAGTTTACAAACCAATTATTCAAAACCAAACACACGGAAGGGTTCAAATGAAGTAAAGACTAAAGATCATGGTAAAAGCACAACTATGAAGTGTTGTGGAGTAGCCACTGATGCTCAACAAGATTCTCCTGGAGCTGAGTATGAATCTCTCGGTTCTCGATGCTTCAATGTGTTGCGAGGAATCTATGTATCATGTTTGCAACGTGTTTTGGCTCAACGTGATCCCCATTGGAGATGTACCGAAAGTTCTTCGGCATCTCGCGCTCATCTTCAATTTTCATGTTATTCAAGATGATGCAACATGTCATTATTTGCGACCCGTGGTTTCCGATACTCGATGGGGTCACGAACAATGGCAAAGAGCTTCTGGAGCACACCTAAAGATCTCTCCACATCCTTCCTTCTCAACTTTTGACACTTTGTGAAGTGAGATCTTTTGTTGCCTTGAGGACGCGGGATTGTCTTCACAAATGTGGCCCATGGAGGGTAGACGCCATCTATAAGATACTAGCCCATTGTTGACGGCCATTGACAACATAGTTCCAAGGAGGAGCATCTACTGCAACAAGTCTTGCGAATAGCGGTGATCTCTTTGTCAATAGGGTTGATATCGACAACACATTCACATCATTACGAGTCAGGAAATCCAAAGTATGAATGCCTGATGTCTACTACACGCTTCTATTCTTGTAGACTTGTTGGGCCTCCAAGCACAGAGGTTTGTAGGACAACAACAAATTTCCCTTAAGTGAGTAACCCAAGATTTATCGAATCCACGGGAGGAAGAGGTTGAACGTATCCTGTCGTGGATATGGGACACGGGTACCCGTAAGGAGTACTAACGAGGCCCATCAGGAGGAAGCCTAGCAAGCCGACTCCAATCATAATAGGAAAAGGACTCACCTTTCCAACTTGTAATAGATTAGCCGAGTCCTAAGAGGACTCTACTTGTAACTCGGCCCTCCACCTTTATAAGGAGGAGCCGGGAGCACCAAGAGGGCACGGCCTAGACAAGCCAAAACATACCCAACACAACCAAAACAGACGGGACAGAGCCCGATCTACCCAATAGAGGAGCCGCCTCATCGGCGACTTCCACCATGAGAGGAATACAACCTAGCCACAAACAGCACGTAGGGATATTACCGGATGATGTTTCCCGGGTCCCGAAGCTGTATAAATCTTGTCTCCCGTGTCGTTCGTCTACTAACCCACATCGACGATGCCCGCGCGTACATAGTCCCGTATCTTCACCGTTGATCTAAACCATCGACATTGGCGCCCACCGTGGGGCAGGAGATGCGTGGAGTTGAGATCGTGGGAGCCGCTCGCCGGGCCATGGAGAAACTCGCCATCGGGCGAGTCTACACTGATGAGCATGGAGAAACCGAGATCGATGACTCCGGCTGGACTCCAGAGATGGAGGAAGTCGACAAGGGTTATCAGTTTGTTTTTGGAGGGATCAACGTGTTCGTCGATATGGTTTGCGCGTCGGGTCTTCGCGCTAACTCGGCGGAATTAGTTTCAGAGCCAACAGCTGTTATCGAGTCCGACGGCGAGGAGTCGGTCGGGACACCAGAAGTTGGCATCATTGCCGAGCCAAAGAAACAACTTGCTGTCAACCATGAAGAGGAGTCGCTGGCGGAGCCACTTATGGAGCCAGATTACGACGCCGATTCAGAGTCTATCTTGCCTTTGTTCGAGGATCGGCTTGGGTATGGAATTGAAGAGGAAGATTACGTGGAGTCGCCAGTACGCGCCCGCGTCGTTGGAGTCTACATGTCTGGGAACGTCGGAAATCAATTTGATCCAAGTCTACTAACAAAGGAAATCAATGCAAGCAACGCAGCAGAACGAGCGGCCGAGTTAGCCAGCGCGCGTGCTGCGATGGAGAGGCAACTAGCAGAAATCAACGAGGCAAACCGCAGATTAGCAGAAGAGCGGGCCCGGATCCAGACCGAGGCCCAGGTTGTAAGGAGTCGTCAGGAGGAACTCACCTCTATTCAGCATCGCAGGGCGAGGAGTCGTCTGCGTGGCAGAGTCATTGTCAACCCTACTGCTTTGTTCAACACACCCACTGGTCCAGGCGCAGGAGCCGGGCTAGGGAGTTCATCAGCTGCGGGAGGCGGCGCAGGAGGAGCAACACCACCACCACCACCAGAAGGACCCGGCAGCAACGGTACCAACGGACCGCCACCTGAAGGAGGAGTCGGAGGAGGATCAGCAGGTGGTATGGGACCTCCACCTGGCAGGTTTCGTACGCCAGAAGGGCATTACTCTAACCCAATGGACAACGTTCATGCGGCAACTATGAGGCTAGAGAACATTGAGATACCAGAAGGAGCAGCGGGATAGGAGACCCGCCGTGCTATTGAGATGCTGAAGACAGCAATGACTCAGCAAGCTCTTTATCCAGCATTTCCAGATGCAAGTAGGCTGCACTCGACACCGTTCAACTCTGACATGAGGAGTCGGCATGACGAGTCTCACCCGGCCAACTCTACAAGCGCAAGGCGCCGTGAGCAAGAGAGGAACAGGGTTATCATACCAACTGCCTCACGAGCTCAATTGGTGGTTGATGAAGCAAGACAGCGACGAGAGAGGGAGGCGGCCAGGGCGCGGGAGGCTGAGAGGGACAAAGCCCTAGCTGGTCTAGATAACCAGCCTCAGCCGACCCGGGCGCACACAGAGGTGACTTTTCCTGGTACCTCTCCTTCACTGACAGGACCAGAGTGCCTGTCAGATGCTATTAGGTCCGAGTCTTTCCCCAGCGACTTCAAGGAGCCGCGCAAAGTTCCCAATTACGAGCCCAACATGGACCCGACCTCCTGGTTGGGTACATACGAGATGGCAATGAGTATCCGCAATGCCACAGGTAATCTGTGTGCCAAATTCATGTACCTTATGATGGAAGGAGCAGCCTTTGCGCGCCTGGGTGCCATGGTGAGCGGGCGGTGTGTGCTGAGCGCGGGAAGAGATGAGTGCAAAGAGAAAGGGGGGATTTGAGCTGAAGGGGCAAGTGAGGGTTTTTGAGACCTAACCCTTCGCAATTTATAAAGGGGTAAAAACCCTAGAGAGTTACCGAGGTGGTCCACAGTAAACTGTGGATAACGGTTCGGTGATAACGATTCAGCGGCTAAAAGCCAGACAGGAAATTATAATAAAGAAAAACTAAAGTCACAGAAGTGGAAGGAGCCGGCTTGTCTCAGAATGGCGAGTCCTGTGACAATGAGAGTCAAGTTATTTAGTCCTTGTTCACAAGAGTCATAACAAACTCGGCCTGCTAGTGCAAAGGCAAGGGTGGTTGTCGTGGGGTTGTCACGGCAAGTCCTTCCTCCAGGAAGGTGAGTTCGGGGGCCATCGATGCTTGAAGTACGTAGGAGAGATTAATCTCGCCTAGGGACACAGATTTTACCCAGGTTCGGCCCCTCTTGGTTAGAGGTAAAGACCTACTTCCTGCTTCTCTTTATTGCTCTGGATCTGATATTGATTACAGGGTTCCGGCTCCTCTCTGGGGATCCGGCGACTTGGTGTTTCTCTCTACTAGAATTGCTTATAACTTAGAACTTGTCGATCTAAGGTCCAGGACCCCGCTTATAAAGGCTGCCGGGTCCCTGGACTTACAGGTTACACTGAGTCACACTAGAACACGGAGTCCTACTCTACGTCTTGGTCTTCCAAGTTAAGGCTCCGGGTTGTACTTGGACTCCTTCCGGACGGGTCCTTTCTTCATCATGGGCCTTGGTCGGCTTGTCTCCAGCCCAGCCCATGTGACTTGATACGTGACTCGGCTTTGGCCTTCTTGGTCTTGGCGGGTCTACTTTCCGGGTCCATGGGCCTACCTATAAAGTATCCCCCCATCAGTAGCCCCCGAATTTATCTTGGGCGCAGCTTGGCGGCTTCCTCCAACTCATTGGTTCGACTCCCTGGTCGACTCCTTCCACTTGAGCCACAGGCTCCAAGTCGCTTGCTGCTGGCTCTAAGATGAATTCCTGCATAAAAACATAATACACATATAAAACGAATCCATCCTCAACCCTTGTTCAAGCCACCACTCTTGCCTTTGCACTAGCAGGCCGAGTTCTGATGTGACTCTTGCAAACAAGGACTAGATAACTTGACTTTCACTGTCACAGGACTCGTCATTCTGAGACAAGCCGGCTTCTTCCACTTCTGTGACTTTAACCTTTCTCTATTATAATTTCTTGTCTGTCTGTTAGCCGCTGAATCACTTATCACTGAACCGTTATCCACAATTTACTGTGGACCCACTCCGTAACTCTCTAGGGTTTTACCCCTTTATAAATACTGAAGGGTTAGGTTTCGAGACCTCACTTGCCCCTTCAGCTCAAATCCTCTCCTTTCTCTTTGCGCTCATCCTTTCCCGCGCTCAGCACACACCGCCCGCACGCCATGGCACCCAAGCGCGCAAAGACCGCACCCAAGGCCAAGGCCTCCTCGTCGGGCAGGACGGTGGACATTGCCGCCGCGGCCGCCGCCGCCGCAAAATCCTCTTCCAAGCACTCGATTTCTGCCGATTGGGGGTGGATCTACGGTCACGGCTGAGCAATTGAAGACACATCGGCTCACAGGTTTGATTCCTTCCAACGCTCAAGCTCGAGCCCCAGGGGATGAAATTGTTCCCACTCCCGCTAAGGGTGAGGTAGTGGTTTTCACGGAGCATCTGTTCCGTGGTTTTTCTCCCCCCGGTGATCTTTTCTTCCGCCAACTCCTCGATCTCTATCATTTGCGGATTCACGATCTGGCTCCTAATTCCATTCTCACTCTTTCCAATTTCGTAACTTTGTGTGAGGATTACCTCCAAATTAAGCCCGATCTCAACCTCTGGCTTGAACTCTTCTACTGCAACCCTCAGCCCGAGACTTCTGGGGGCCCTCTCCTCCAATGTGGCGCCGTTGCTCTTCAACGGCGCCTCCACTCTGTCTTTCCCAAGCCAGTCTTTCACAACCGTATCAAGGACTGGCAGAAAACCTTCTTCTACTGCAAGGATACCTCCCCTGCAGGTGAACCCAAACTTCCTTTGTTCTCTGAGGATCGCCTCCAGGCGACTCCTCTTATGAAAGCTAGGTGCTCAGAGGCCGCCCGGCCAAGAGTCGAGTCTCTGATCACTCGAATCCGGGCCCTCTTGTCCCACAATCTCGAAAACATGGACTTGGTCCGCTGTTGGACCACTTGGAGAATCCAGCCTCTGAGTCCTAGGACTCGACTAATCTGCTCATACACTCGTTGCGCTGGTGACGATCTTCGAGTGACGGAGCAACTATCTGATGGACCCGAGCTTGGTCGGCTTATCAAAAAAGCTGACTGGGAGGCCGGTGAAGGACCAGGCCCATTTTGGGCTCCATCCATTTTGCTCTACCAACCCAGCTCCCGACGTAAGCCTCATTCTTTACCTTATTTCTATCTTGATCTCACTTGTATTGCTTACTAACTCACTTTTGTTGACTCTGTTGCAGCTCACCGACTCCTTCTGGAAACCGGCCTCTGGAGCTGGTACTAAAAAATAAGCTGAAGCCGAGGCTGAGGCTGAAGAGGAGATTCCTGCCACAGATCAAACTGCTGTGGCAGAAGATACTGACAATGATGACGAGGAGTCCTCGCAGGAGACTCCTGCTGAAGATGATGCTGCCGATGAGGAGTTCTCGCCAGAGGCTCCAACTGAGAACGTTATTGAAGAGGAGTGATGGGGGGATACTTTATAGGTAGGCCCATCGACCCGGAAAGTAGACCCGCCAAGACCAAGAAGGCCAAAGCCGAGTCACGTGTCAAGTTGCATGGGCTGGGCTGGAGACAAGCCGACCGAAGCCCATGATGAAGAAAGGACCCGTCCGGAAGGAGTCCAAGTACAACCCGGAGCCTTAACTTGGAAGACCAAGACGTAGAGTAGGACTCCGTGTTCTAGTGTGACTCGGTGTAACCTGTAAGTCCAGGGACCCGGCAGCCTTTATAAGCGGGGTCCTGGACCTTAGATCGAGGAGTTCTAAGTTCTAAGCAATTCTAGTAGAGAGAAACACCATGTCGCCGGATCCCCAGAGAGGAACCGGAACCCTGTAATCGATATCAAATCCGGAGCAATAAAGAGAAGCAGGAAGTAGGTCTTTACCTCTAACCAAGAGGGGCCGAACCTGGGTAAATCTGTGTCCCTGGGCGAGATTAATCTCTCCTACGTACTTCAAGCATCGATGGCCCCCGAACTCACCTTCCTGGAGGAAGGACTTGCCGTGACAACCCCACGACAGTTGGCGCCCACCGTGGGGCCGGAGAAGCGTGGAGTCGAGATCGTGGGAGCCGCTCGCCGGGCCATGGAGAAACTCGCCATCGGGCGAGTCTACACTGATGAGCATGGAGAAACAGAAATCGACGACTCTGGTTGGACTTCAGATATGCATGAAGTCGACGAGGGTTATCAGCTTGTCTTTGGAGGAATCAACGTGTTCGTCGGCATGGTTTGCGCGTCGGGTCTTCGCGCGAACTCGGCGGAATCTGTATCAGAGCCAACAGTTGTTGTCGAGTCCGACGGAGAGGAGTCGGTCGGCACGTCAGAACTCGGCATCATCGCCGAGTCAGAGGAACATCTTGCTGTCAACCATGAAGAGGAGTCGCTGGCGGAGCCATGTATGGAGCCAGGTTACGACGCCGATTCAGAGTCTATCTTGCCCTTGTTCGAGGATAGGCTTGGGTATGGAATTGAGGAAGAGGACTACGAGGAGTCGCCAGTTCGCGCTCGCGTCGTCGGAGTCTACATGTCTGGAAACGGCGGCAATCAGTTTGATCCAACTCTGTTAACAAAGGAAATCAATGCAAGCAATGCAGCTGAGCGGGCGGCCGAGTTAGCCAGTGCGCGTTCTGCGATGGAGAGGCAATTAGCAGAGATCAACGAGGCAAATCGCAGGTTAGCAGAAGAGCGGGCCCGGGTCCAGACTGAAGCCCAGGTCCTGCGGAGTCGCCAGGAGGAACTCACCTCGATCCAGCATCGCAGAGCCAGGAGTCGCCTGCGCGGAGGAGCCATTGTCAACCCTATTGCTTTGTTCACCTCACCCACTGGTCCAGGCGCAGGAGCCGGGCTGGGGAGTTCATCAGCTGCAGGAGGCGGCGCAGGGGGAGGAGCAACACCACCACCACCACCACCACCAGAAGGACCCGGTGGCAGCCGTACCAACGGACCACCACCTGAAGGAGGAGTCGGAGGAGGAGCAACAGGTGGTATGGGACCTCCACCTGGCAGGTTCCGTACTCCAGAAGGGCATTACTCTAACCCAATGGACAATCTTCACGCGGCAACAATGAGATTAGAGAATATCGAGATACCAGAAGGACCAGCGGGCCAGGAGACCCGCCGTGCTATCGAGATGTTGAAGACAGCAATGACTCAGCAAGCTCTTTACCCAACGTTTCCAGATGCAAGCAGGCTGCACTCGACACCGTTCAACTCGGGTACGAGGAGTCGGCATGACGAATCTCACCCGGCCAACTCTACAAGTGCAAGGCGCCGTGAGCAGGAGAGGAATAGGGTCATTATACCAACTGCATCACGAGCTCAGTTAGTAGTTGATGAAGCAAGACAGCGACGAGAAAGGGAGGCGGCCAGGACTCGGGAGGCTGAGAGGGACAGAGCCCTAGCTGGTGCAGATAACCAGCCTCAGCCGACCCGGGTGCACACAGAGGTGACTTTTCCTGGTACCTCTCCCACACTGACAGGACCAGAGTGCCTGTCAGATGCCATCAGATCCGAGTCTTTCCCCAGCGACTTCAAGGAGCCGCGTAAAGTTCCCAATTATGAGCCCAATATGGACCCGACCTCTTGGTTGGGTACATACGAGATGGCGATGAGTATTCGCAATGCCACAGGTAATTTGTGTGCCAAATTTATGTATCTTATGATGGAGGGAGCAGCCAAGGTGTGGATGCGTAACTTGCCTCCTAGATCAATCAATTCTTGGGAGCAGTTGAAGTCGGCCTTTGTTCAGAACTTCCAGGGAACATGCAAAAAGTTGAGTACCATAGAGGATTTAGAGCGATGTGTTCAGAGAAAGGGCGAGTCTGCAAGGCACTGGATGAGGCGAGTCTCGGAGATAATTAACTCATCGCAAGGACTCCCAACAATTTCAGTGCTAATGGCAATGGAAAGGAACTGCAGCTACAATCCCTTGAGCTGGAAGCTAGGTCGTATGAAGGAGAGCCTGAATCAAGGTATTCCCCTTACGATTGGTGAGATCATGGCAGGTGCTAATAAGCACGCTGCCACAGACAAAACAAAGGATCAGGAGGAAGGGACTAAAGGACAAGGTGGCAATGGTCAGAATCAGAAGCCAGAATCAAAACCAGAATCAAGGTGGTAGCAAGCGGCCACATGGAGATAACTCTGACCTAGTGGCTAACACAAATACTGGGGTCAGACGCAAGGACAATAATTCTCACGGATACCAAGGCCGTACTCCAAGCACAGAGGAGGTCTTGAGGATTCCATGCCCTAAACACGCCAAGAACGGCAGATGCGGCCATACCTTGGGACAGTGCGTAGATTTGCAGCGTGCCGGGTTCCAAGGGCCAGGAAACAGAGGTAACAACAACGGGTATAGAGGAAACAATGATGGTGGACGACCTGGCAACCAGGGTGGAGGAGTCGGCAATAACCCTAACCAACCTCAGGGAGGAGGTAACCAACAGGGCGGGTTCCAGCAGAACCCGAAGCAACTTCAGGATAACAATGGGCAGTATTATGTCACAACTCGGCCACAGAACCCGAGTCGTGGCAGTTACCATGTCTTCACAACAAGTACGTCCAAACGTTCCAAGAAGTTAAAGGTTAGAGCTGTTAATGCAGTAGAGCCGGCCCTTCCACAGTGGCTCAGGTGGTCAGAGCAAACCATCACATGGAGTCGGGCAGATCATCCACCAAGAGTCGACGACCCAGGGCAGCTAGCCTTGGTGGTGGCACCTCAAGTTGGGGGCTATACATTGAACAAAGTGCTTATGGATGGTGGAAGTAGTATCAACATCTTATATTATGACACATTCAAGAGGATGCAGCTGCAAGATAGACAGCTAATTCCAACAGAGACAGTGTTCCATGGGATAGTACCAGGGAAATCGGCCAAACCCATTGGTAAGATTTACCTTGAGGTTGCTTTTGGTACAGTGGAGAATTTTCGTTCAGAGATTATGCCTTTTGAGGTAGTGGATCTTAAGAGTCCATACCATGCTCTCTTTGGTCGACCAGCATACTTTAAGTTTATGGCCAGGCCATGCTATGTTTACTTGAAGCTCAAGATGCCAGGTCCAGCAGGAGTCATTACAGTTAATGGCAGCAGACAGATGGCATTGGAGTGTGAGTTAGGTGATGCAGCTATGGCTGAAACAGCTTGTGCTCAAGAGGAGCTGAAATTTTACAAGGCAAACGTGGACCCGGAGGACAACTCGGTCCTTAAGAAACCGGCCACAGAGGAGAAGATGAAATTCAAGTCAGCGCAGGACACAAAGCAAGTCGACTTCACCCCTGGTGATTCTTCCAAGCAGTTCACCATTGGGGCACACCTCTCTGATAAATAGGAAAGCGCGCTCGTCGAGTTCATCCGTGAGAATCGGGACGTCTTTGCATGGAAACCATCTGACATGCCAGGAGTCCCGAGAGAACTCGCCGAGCACAGCTTACATGTTAACCCTAATGCAAGACCAGTCAAGCAGGGTCTGCGCAAGTTTCATGATGACAGGAGGAAAGCCATAGGAGAAGAGGTGGCTCGGCTCCTCGCAGCCGAGTTCATCAAGGAAGTCTTTCACCCAGAGTGGGTGGCCAATCCAGTGTTAGTACCAAAGAAAACAGGAGAGTTGCGTATGTGCATCGACTTCACGGGCCTAAACAAGCATTGCCCTAAGGACCCGTTTGCACTACCTCGTATAGACCAGATCATTGACTCCACAGCGGGGTCAGAGTTACTTTGTTTCTTGGATGCATATTCAGGGTACCACCAGATCAGACTCAACGTAGAGGATGAGCTGAAGACGTCCTTCATTACGCCCTTTGGAGCATTTTGCTACACAACAATGCCCTTTGGACTCAAGAACGCAGGAGCTACATATCAGAGATGTATCCAAAATTGTTTCAAGCAACAGATTGGAAGGAATATTCATGCTTATGTGGATGATGTAGTGGTCAAGTCTCAGAAGGCCGACTCTCTGATAGCAGACCTGACAGAAACCTTTGATAACCTACGCAAGTACAAGATGAAGCTCAACCCGACCAAGTGTGTTTTTGGAGTCCCTGCGGCAAACTCCTAGGCTTCATTGTTTCAGAGAGAGGCATTGAAGCAAACCCAGAGAAAATCAAGGCTATTCACAATCTGCAGAAGCCGACTTGTCTAAAGGACGTTCAGAAACTCGCTGGTTGTGTAGCAGCTCTTAGTAGATTCATCTCAAGACTCGGAGAGAAGGCGGGTCCTCTCTACCGACTCTTGAAGAAGTCAGACAAATTCATATGGGACAAAGAAGCCGACGATGCTTTTGAAGGATTAAAGAAAACCTTATCATCAGCACCAGTACTTGCAGCTCCTACAGATAAGGAGCCCATGCTATTGTATGTTGCTGCCAATGAGAGAGTGGTCAGTGCAGTAGTAGTGGTGGAACGATCAGAGGAAGGAAAGGAGTACCCAGTGCAGAGGCCTGTTTATTACATCAGTGAAGTCCTCACAGAGTCAAAACAAAGGTACCCTCAATGGCAGAAGCTAGTCTATGGAGTTTTTCTTGCAAGTAGGAAGCTCAAGCATTATTTTCAAGAGCATCCAATCAAAGTGGTGAGTTCAGCACCGCTAGCAGACATTATACGCAACAGAGACGCAACAGGACGAGTCGCCAAGTGGGCAATAGAGCTGGGTCCTTATCATATCACATATGAGCCCAGAACAGCAATCAAATCTCAAGCTTTGGTTGACTTTGTCAATGACTGGACTGATTGCACGTCCTCACCAAGTTCACCTTGCACCAAGTATTGGACAATGCACTTTGACGGGTCCAGACAGCTAGAAGGCTCAGGAGCCGGCGTGGTTTTAACTTCACCTAAAGGAGATAAGTTGGCATATGTCCTTCAGTTGCATTTTGATTGTACAAACAACATGGCAGAGTATGAGGCTTTGCTACATGGCCTACGTTTGGCCAAGGAGATGAACATCAAGCGTATCAGGTGCTTTGGAGACTCGGATCTCGTAGCTCAGCAAGTGTCTGGAACCTGGGACTCGAAGGATGCAAACATGGCGGCTTATAGAAGAGCAGTCGAACAGATAGCCGGGTTCTTTTCTGGTTATCAAGTGGAGCATATTGACAGACGCAAGAACGAGGCCGCAGATGCGTTATCACGACTCGGCTCTCGTCGAGAGAAAGTACCACCAAATGTATTTGTGGACGAGCTTCATCACCCATCAGTCAAGTTGCCCACAGAGGAGGAGTTAGCCTTCCCAGATCCAGAATCGGCGCTTGTTGCAGCAGTACGGGCAATCCCAGCATGGACAGAGCCCTACCTTGCATATCTCCTGAGGGGTGAGCTCCCACAGGATGAAGTCAAGCGAAAGCAACTCATCAGGCGATGCAAGTCCTACACAGTCATTGATGGCGAGTTGTACAGAAGGAGCGTCACTGGAGTCTACCAGAGGTGTGTGTCTCCAGAGGAGGGCAAGCAAATATTGCAAGAGATTCATGCAGGTGATTGTGGTCATCATGCATCCACTAGATCCTTGGTGTCAAAAGCTTTCAGACACGGGTTCTTTTGGTTAACAGCACATTTGGACGCAGAGAAGATAGTTCGAGTCTGTGATGGATGTCAAAGGTACGCAAGGCAAGACCACGTGCCAGCGCAAGAGCTCAGAACTATCCCTATCACTTGGCCATTTGCAGTTTGGGGGCTTGACATGGTTGGTCCTTTCTCAAAGTCGCCTTGTCAGAAGACCCATCTGCTAGTAGCAGTTGACAAGTTCACCAAGTGGGTGGAAGTGGAACCCGTCAGCAGAGTCGACGGTGCATCAGCTGTGAGATTCTTCAAGAAAATAGCAACACGCTTTGGATACCCTCGCAGCATCATTACAGACAATGGTACCAACTTATCAGTTGGAGAGATGGCCAAGTTTTGTGGTGAGAACAACATCAGACTCGACCTAGCCTCAGTGGCACACCCACAGTCCAATGGACAGGAAGAGAGGGCAAATCAGGAGTTGCTGAAGGGAATTAAGTCTCGGCTCCGAGTCCCTTTGCTAAGAGCCGCCGGATGTTGGGTTGAGGAGTTGCCAGCAGTACTGTCGTGGGGTTGTCACGGCAAGTTCTTCCTCCGGGAAGATGAGTTCTGGGGCCATTGGTGATTGAAGTACGTGGGAACGGTTAATCTCGTCAAGGAACAAGGATTTACCCAGGTTCGGCCCCTCTGATTTGAGGTAAAGACCTACTTCCTGCTTCTATGTTATTGCTCTTGATATATCTCGATTACAAGGACCCGGCTCCCACAACTTAGGAGCCGGCGACTTCTCTCTGGTGGCTAGGGTTTCTCTATTGGTTGAAGCTTATCGATCTAAGGTCCAGGACCCCGCTTATAAAGGCTGCCGGGTCTCTGGACTTACAATTTACACCGAGTCATACTAGAACACGGAGTCCTACTCTACGTCTTGGTCTTCCAAGTTTAGACTCCGGGTTATGCTTGGACTCCTTCCGGACGGGTCCTTTCTTCATCATGGGCCTTGGTCGGCTTGTCTCCAGCCCAGCCCATGTGACTTGATACGTGACTCGGCTTTGGCCTTCTTGGTCTTGGCGGGTCTACTTTCCGGGTCCATGGGCCTACCTATAAAGTATCCCCCCATCAGTAGCCCCCGAATTTATCTTGGGCGCAGCTTGGCGGCTTCCTCTGACTTGCTGGTTCGACTCTCTGGGTCGACTCCTTCCACTTGAGCCAATAGCTCCAAAGTTGCTTGCTGCTAGCTCCAAGATGAATTCCTGCATAAAAACATAATACAAACATAAAATGAGTCCACTTTTATCCCTTGTTCAAGCCACCACTCCTGCCCTCGTACTATCAGGCCGGGTTCTGGTGTGACTCTTGCAAACAAGGGCTAGATAAACTGATTTCACTGTCACAGGACTCGTCATTCTGAGACAAGCCGGCTCACTCCACATCTGTGACTTTCGACCTTTCTCTGTTATAATTCCTTATCTGTCTGTTAGCCACTGGAACGTTTTTACTGAAACGTTATCCACAGCTAACTGTGGACCCACTCTGTAACTTTCTAGGGTTTTACCCCCCTTTATAAATCGCGAAGGGTTAGGTCTTAAACCTCACTTGCCCCTTCAGCTCAAAACCTCTCCTTCCTCTCTTCGCGCCCATCTCTTCCCGCGCCCAGCACGCACCGCCCGCACGCCATGGCTCCCAAGCGCACAAAGACCACATCAAAGGCCAAGGCAACCTCGTCGAGCAGGACGGTGGACATCGCCGCCGCGGCCGCCGCCGCCGCAAAATCCTCTTCCAAGCGGTCGATCTCCGCCGATTGGGGTGGATCTGTGGTCTCGGCGGAGCAATTGAAGACCCATAGGCTCTCAGGTTTGATTCCCTCTAGTGCTCAAGCTCGGGCCCCAGGGGATGAGATTGTTCCCTCTCCCGCTAAGGGTGAAGTAGTTGTCTTCGTGGAGCACCTGTTCCGCGGATTTTCTCCCCCCGGCGATCTTTTCTTCCGCCAGCTCCTCGAACTTTACGAGCTGCGGATTCACGATCTGGCTCCTAACTCCATTCTCACCCTTTCCAATTTCGTCGTTCTCTGTGAGGATTACCTCCAGATTAAGCCTGACATCAACCTCTGGCTCGAGCTCTTCTACTGCAACCCTCAACCCGAGACCTCTGGGGGCCCTCTTCTCCAATGTGGCGCCGTCGCCCTTCAACGGCGCCTCAACTTCGTCTTCCCTAAGCCAGTTTTCCCAAACCGCATCAAAGACTGGCAAAAAACCTTCTTTTATTGCAAGGACACCTCCCCTGCAAATGAACCAAAGCTTCCCTTGTTCTCTGAGGAACGCCTCCGGGCGACTCCTCTGATGAAAGCTAGGTGCCCAGAGGCCGACCGGCCAAGGGTCGAGTCTCTTATCACTCGCATCCGGGCTCTCTTGTCCCATAACTTGGAGAATATGGATTTGGTCCGTTGCTGGACAACTTGGAGAATCCAGCCGCTGAGTCCTAGGACTCGACTGATCTGCTCATATACCAGATGCGCTGGTGATGACCTCCGAGTTACGGAGCAGCTGTCTGATGGACCCGAACTTGGTCGACTCATCAAAAAGTTGACTGGGAAACCGGTGAAGGATCAAGCTCATTTCGGGCTCCAACCCTTCTGCTCGACCAACCCAGCTCCTGATGTAAGTATCACTCTCTACTTTTATTTCAACCTTGATCTCACTTGTACTGCTTGCTGACTCATGTTTACTAACTCTATTGCAGCTCACCGACTCCTTCTGGAAGCCGGCCTCTGGAGCTGGTTCTAAGAATAAAGCTGAAGCTGAGGCTGAGGCTGAAGAAGAAATTCCTGCCACAGATCAAACCACTGTGGCAGAAGACACTGATGATGCGGATGAGGAGTCCTCCCAGGGGGCTCCTGCTGATGATGGTGCTGCCGATGAGGAGTCCTCGCCAGAGGCTCCAACTAAGAATGCTGATGAAGAGGAGTCCTCTCAGAGGCTCCCATTGTGGAAGAAACTGACGATGACGAGTCCTCTCCAGAGGCTCCCACCACTAGGCAAACTGATACTGCCTCTGCTGCTGCTCAATCATCTCCATCTGCAGAGTCCTCTGCTAGGAGTCACTCCTCGTCCTCTCCAGCCTCGAACAATAATGGCTCTCGAGAGGCTGTTCCCAAGGTACCACTCTCACGAGTCCTTGGGTCCTCTCGCTCTCCTACTAAGCCTGAAGAACACATGCAGAGTGTCATTGCCGCCAGAAAGAGGAAGCTGCATTCCGATGGGCCTGCAGACGCTCCTGAGCCTCTGCCAGTCTCACACCAACGGAAATCGACCTCTCCTCCCCAAAAGGACGACTCCTACAACTCTGGTTGGTCAATGCCTTCTTCAGACTCTCAGGCCCCCTTTGACCTGGAGACCAATGTTGGGTAAGACTCCTTTGTCTCTGTACTTGCGATTGTATGACTTCTGATCTTTCTTTTCACTAGGTTTATTGATTTCTGTCTCTAATTATTTCAGGGCTCGGCCTTGTGCCAAGGTGACAAAGCTCCCAGGCATGGCTGATGTCTCCTCTGGACGTGGACCTGCCCCTCCATCGACTTCTCAGACAACCAGTACGAGGACAGGTCCCTCCATCACAGCATCAGCTAGCGTAACCACGACTCCTACCGTTCCCGAGTCCTCTTCAAAGGCTCGAGCGGCGACTCCAACAATAGTCCAGCCCAGCTCTGGTGCTGCGACTCCTGATTCTGTGCCTCAAGTTCAACCGGCTCCTGTCAAGCCGACTCCTACAGCCTCTCCATCCATCAAGATCAAGTCATCTACTGACTACAGCCGACTTCGGGTGCAGATAACATGTCATTTTCCGAAGCCTATGCTGAAGCAGTCGACTTGAACGATCAAGCTGCTAGGCTGAAGGATGACGAGCAAGCGGCTCTTAGGTCTCTTCATAGGTTCATGAAGTAAGCTTTTCTGACTTCTATTTTCATGCTTCCTGGCATCATCCTATCTCAGTAGCCCCCAAGCACCTGTCTGTGGTGACTTGTGACTAGGATAGGTGCTTTGATTTGATACTGAACTCAATTGCTATATAGAGAAAATTTGCACACTGTAGCCCCCAAGCACTGAGTCCTTAACTCTATTAGGACTCGGGGCTGCTAACTTACTGTCTGTCGGGTCCTTAAACCAAAAATTTCTGCACGAGTAGCCCCCAAGCGCCGAGTTGCTAACTTGTGGCGACTTGGAGCTGCAAATATGTCCACTCTACTCATAATTAACTTCATGAAAATTTCTGATCTACCAGTAGCCCCCAAGCGCCAAGTTGCTAACTTGTGGCGACTTGGAGCTTATGACTTGTCGATTAGGACTCATGTCTGCTTTTCTGATAGAAAGAATTGACTCCTGAGTAGCCCCCAAGCGCCAAGTTGTTAACCTGTGACGACTTGGAGCTCATGAGTTCTGTATTTGACTTGTGGATCTCACTTGTGCTTTATAACTTGTAATTGCAGTGCATCGTCTCCAAGATGAAGAGAGACATGAAAGAACTTGAGGACCAGGCAGCTGCCAGCGCCAGATCTGCTATGGCCGAAAAAGAACACTCCCTTCAACTTGAGAAGGACCTGAAGACCTTGGCTGCTCAACTGGAGCAGGTAAAGAAAGAGTCGACTGAGGCCAAAAAGATTGCTCAGAAAGCACACAATGACCTACAAGCTGTGTTCAACACTTGCAAAAAAGGCATTGGTGCAATGTGTCAGCATATATTTGGTGAGTTTATGACTTTGCTTGCTTCCTTTTGCACCTTTCTGAATTGCTTTTCAACTGACAATGACTCCTTGATTTCCTTTCTGCAGGGGCTGACTCCCCAAAGCTTAAATTGCCCACAAGCAAGCAGCTATCTGAGATGCTTGATTACTGTCATGGGCTACAAGAGGGAGCCCGTTCTGTGGTCAAGTATTTGAATCATAAAGGCAAGTGCCCCAAAGAGCCTGAACGTCTGGTGGACGAGTTGTCCAGAGCATCCAGGCTATATGCGTCTGTGGAAACAGTCTTCAATGAGGAGATCCTGCTACCAGGATCTTGGCCTTAGCCCACAGCTACTATCCAACTGTCCTAGAGCCAGCAATGCTTACAATGGGGAAGCCTGAGCAAGCATGAGGATGGCAAACCTTTACTCAGGACTGACTTCAAGGCCGAAGAAAAGCTGGTGCGGCCATATGCTTGTGAGATTGCCAATAAGATGGACCCTGAGGTATGGGTTCATCATTATGATTTGGAGAACAAGAGAGTCGCTCCAGTAACTCCTGAGATAGTAAATTTTGGCCGCCCATCACAGGACCCATCTGGTGTATTCGCTGCCTCGCCGGTCCGAGTTCATCGTCACCGGCGGCTCCTGTTCCAAGTGCTGAGCCTACCCTGAAGACTCCTGCTGCGCCCACTCCTTCCAGAGCTGTCCCTGGAGACGCTCAGAAACAAGCAGAGCTTGCTAAGCATATGAAGAGTCCCAGGGGTACTGGATTTCAAACGAAGAGAGTCGCCACCAAGCCTCCATTGAAGCCGGCTCCTTCTTCCGCTGCTCAAGCACAAGGCAAATCTCCTGCTAAGAAATCAAAGGACTCCTCGACTCCTGCTGTTCAAGCAAAGGACAAGTCGCCTGCTGAGAAGGACTCCTCGACTCTGGCGAAGGAGTCAGCTTCTCTAGAAGACAACCCTCTGAATGACTTTTGATTGCTATGTGATGCTGTGTTACTATTGAGAGTTTGTAATTATGCACTACGGGTGCTTTTAAACTATTGAGCTTGGCAGCTCTTTGAGTTGTAATGATGCACTACTGGTGCTTTAAACAATTGAGCTTGTTTATCTATTTAAAATTTGTGCCAATCGGCTTGGTTCTTATAACCCGTCTAGTTTTTCACTGATGAATAAGTAGGCCCTGCATGACTTCTCTTACAGTTTATGCTGACAGTTCTTAACTCATATGTTCCTTAGGATCCATAAGAGAAAGAAACAAGTCATGCCTGTAGATAGATCATATTGTGCAGGATGCATCTGACTTACCAGCGAGAAAACTAGGAAAATTTGGCTACTGTGCCGGGTCCAAGAGTTTAAGCTTAACTTTTTTCACTGAAAAGCAAGCCCCAAGAACCTGATGATCAAAATTTAAAGAACAAAGCGCACTCACTGGGTGACTCGACTAAAGGACTCATGTTCACAAAAGCCGGCTTTATTTCATTTGATCATAATAATTTAATTACATCTAGGCATGGCTCACTGGGCTCATTGCCTTTCAACTCATGAATCTATTACAACTTAGGTATAATATGGACGTAGCTGAGCTATGTTCCAAGGCCTCTTTGCCTCTGCATAAGGATCTAGAGTATGAGCTGTATCAGCTCCTTTGCCTACACTTGCCGGCTCTCGCACATCCATTAGATAGTACGACCCGTTGTTCAGATTCTTGCTTATGATGAACGGTCCTTCCCATGGTGGAGATAACTTGTGCATCCCTTCCTTATTCTGGACAAGGCGAAGCACTAAGTCTCCTTCCTGGAAAGTCCGGGTCTTGACTCTGCGTGCGTGATATCGCCGCAGGTCCTGCTGATAAACTGCTGATCTCTCAAGGGCTAACTCCCTTGCTTCCTCAAGTGCATCGACCGAGTCCTGGCGGGCGAGTTCGTTTTCTGTCTCAACGTAATTGGCGACTCGTGGCGAGTCATGCAACAAGTCGCTTGGCAAGACAGCTTCTGCTCCATACACCATGAAGAAAGGTGTGAAGCCAGTAGATCTGTTAGGAGTCGTCCTGATGCTCCAAAGCACTGCTGGTAACTCCTCAACCCAAGACCCGGCGGCTCTTAGCAAAGGGACTCGGAGCCGGGGCTTAATTCCCTTCAGCAACTCCTGATTTGCCCTCTCTGCTTGTCCATTGGACTGTGGATGTGCCACTGAGGCTAGGTCGAGTCTGATGTTGTTTTCACCACAAAATTTGGCCATCTCCCCAACTGATAAGTTGGTACCATTGTCTGTGATGATGCTATGAGGGTATCCAAATCGGGTTGCTATTTTCTTGAAGAATCTCACAGCTGATGCACCGTCGACTCTGCTGACGGGTTCCACCTCCACCCACTTGGTGAACTTGTCAACTGCTACTAGCAGATGGGTCTTCTGACAAGGCGACTTTGAGAAAGGGCCCACCATGTCGAGTCCCAAACTGCAAATGGCCAAGTGATAGGGATGGTTCTGAGTTCTTGAGCTGGCACGTGGTCTTGCCTTGCGTACCTTTGACATCCATCACAGACTCGAACTATCCTCTCTGCATCTAAATGTGCTGTCAACCAAAAGAACCCGTGTCTGAAAGCTTTTGACACCAAGGATCTAGTGGATGCATGATGACCACAATCTCCTGCGTGAATCTCTTGCAGTATTTGCTTGCCCTCTTCTGGAGACACACATCTCTGGTAGACTCCAGTAACACTTCTTCTATACAACTCGCCAGTCAATGACTGTGTAGGACTTGCATCGTCTGATGAGTTGCTTTTCGCTTGACTTCATCCTTTGGGAGTTCACCCCGCAGGAGATATGCTAGGTAGGGCTCTGTCCACGTTGGGATTGCTCGCACTGCTGCAACAAGTGCCGACTCTGGGTCTGGAAAAGCTAACTCCTCCTCTGTGGGCAGCTTGACTGAAGGATGATGAAGCTCGTCCAAGAACACATTTGGTGGTACTTTCTCTCGACGAGAGCCGAGTCGTGATAACGCATCAGCAGCCTCGTTCTTACGCCTGTCAATATGCTCCACTTGATAACCAGAAAAGAACCCGGCTATCTGTTCGACTGCTCTTCTATAAGCCGCCATGTTTGCATCCTTCGAGTCCCAAGTTCCAGACACCTGCTGGGCTACGAGATCCGAGTCTCCAAAGCACCTGATACGCTTGATGTTCATCTCCTTGGCCAAACGCAGACCATTTAGCAAAGCCTCATACTCTGCCATGTTGTTGGTGCAATCAAAGTGCAACTGAAGGACATATGCTAACTTATCTCCTTTAGGTGAGGTTAACACCACGCCGGCTCCTGAGCCTTCCAACTGTCTGGACCCATCAAAGTGTATTGTCCAATACTTGGTGCAAGGGGTGCTTGGTGAAGATGTAAAATCTGTCCAATCATTGACAAAATCAACCAAAGCTTGCTGTCCTTGGCTCATATGTGATATGATAAGGACCCAACTCAATTGCCCACTTGGCGACTCGCCCTGTTGCTTCTCTGTTGCGTATAATATCTGCCAGTGGTGCTGAACTCACCACCTTAATTGGATGCTCTTGGAAATAATGCTTGAGCTTTCTACTTGCAAGAAAAACTCCAGTACAACTTTCTGCCACTGTGGGTACCTTTGCTTTGACTCTGTGAGGACTTCACTAATGTAGTAGACAGTCTCTGCACTGGGTACTCCTTTCCTTCCTCTGCACGTTCCACAACTACTACTGCACTGACAACTCTCTCGTTGGCAGCTACATATAATAACATGGGCTCCTTATCTGTAGGAGCTGCAAGCACTGGTGCTGTTGACAAAGTTTTCTTCAACTCCTCAAAAGCACGGTCAGCTTCTTCATCCCATAGGAATTTATCTGACTTCTTCAGGAGTCGGTAGAGAGGACCCGCCTTCTCCCCGAGTCTTGAAATAAACCTGCTTAGAGCTGCCACACATCCAGTGAGCTTTTGAACGTCCTTCAGACAAGTCGGCTTCTGCAGGTTATGAATAGCCTTGATTTTCTCTGGATTTGCCTCAATGCCTCTCTCTGAAACGATGAAGCCTAGGAGTTTGCCAGCAGGGACTCCAAAAACACACTTGGTCGGGTTGAGCTTCATCTTGTACTTGCGTAGGTTCTCAAACGTTTCTGTCAGGTCTGCTATCAGAGAGTCGGCTTTCTGAAACTTGACAACTACATCATCCACATAAGCATGAATATTCCTTCCAATCTGTTTTTGGAAACAATTCTGATACATCTCTGATATGTAGCTCCTGCATTCTTGAGTCCAAAGGGCATTGTTGTGTAACAAAATGCTCCAAAGGGCGTGATGAAGGACGTCTTCAGCTCATCCTCTATGTTGAGTCTGATCTGATGGTACCCTGAATATGCATCCAAGAAACAAAGCAACTCTGACCCCGCTGTGGAGTCGATGATCTGGTCTATGCGAGGTAGTGCAACGGGTCCTTAGGGCAATGCTTGTTCAGGCCCGTGAAGTCGATGCACATCCGCAACTCTCCTGTCTTCTTTGGTACCAACACTGGATTGGCCACCCACTCTGGGTGAAAGACCTCCTTGATGAACTCGGCTGCGAGGAGCCGAGCCACCTCTTCTCCTATGGCTTTCCTCCTGTCATCATGAAACTTGCGCAGACCCTGCTTAACCTGGTCTTGCAGTTAGGATTAACGTGTAAGCTGTGCTCGGCGAGTTCTCTCGGGACTCCTGGCATGTCAGATGGCTTCCATGCAAAGACGTCCCGGTTCTCACGGATGAACTCGACGAGCGCGCTTTCCTATTTATCAGAGAGGTGTGCCCCAATGGTGAACTGCTTGGAAGAGTCACCAGGGGTAAAGTCGACTTGCTTTGTGTCCTGAGCTGACTTGAATTTCATCTTCTCCTCTGTGGCCGGCTTCTTAAGGACCGAGTTGTCCTCCGGATCCACGTTTGCCTTGTAAAACTTTAGCTCCTCTTGAGCACAAGCTGTCTCAGCCATAGCTTGCATCACCTAACTCACACTCCAATGCCATCTGTCTGCTGCCATTAACTGTATGACTCCTGCTGGACCTGGCATCTTGAGCTTCAAGTACACATAACATGGCCTGGCCATAAACTTAAATATGCAGGTCGACCAAAAAGAGCATGATATGGGCTCTTAAGGTCCACTACCTCAAAGGGCATAATCTCTGAACGAAAATTCTCCACTGTGCCAAAAGCAACCTCAAGATAAATCTTACCAATGGGCTTGCCGACTTCCCTGGTACTATCCCATGGACACTGTCTCTGTTGGAATTAGCTGTCTATCTTGCAGCTGCATCCTCTTGAATGTGTCATAATATAAGATGTGATACTGCTTCCACCATCCATAAGCACTTTGTTTAATGTATAGCCCCCTCAAATTGAGGTGCTACCACCAAAGGCTAACTGCCCTGGCTCGTCGACTCTTGGAGGATGATCTGCCCGACTCCATGTGATGGTTTGCTCTGACCACCTGAGCCACTGTGGAAGGGGCCTACGGCTCTACTGCATTACTACTGCTCTGACTTTCAACTTCTTGGAACGCTTGGACGTACTAGTTGTGAAGACATGGTAGCTGCCACGACTCGGGTTGTGCTGCCGAGTTTGTGACATAATACTGACCATTGCCATCATTGAGCTGCTTCGGGTTCTGCTGGAACCCGCACTGCTGGTGACCTCCTCCTGGAGGTTGGTTTGGGTTATTGCCGGCTCCTCCACCGTTATTGCCGGGTCCTCCGGCTCCATTGTTTCCTCTATATCCACCATTGTTGTTACCTCCTCCTGGCCCTTGGAACCTGGCGCGCTGCAAATCTACGCACTGTCCCAGGGTATGACCGCATCTACCGTTCTTGGCATGTTTAGGGCATGGAATCTCAAGACCTCCTCCGTGCTTGGAGTGCGGCCTTGGTATCCACCAGAATTGTCCTTGCGTCTGACTCCAGTGTTTGTGTTGGCCACTAGGTCAGAGTTGTCTCCATATGGCCTCTTGCCACCACCTTGATTCTGGTTCTGATTCTGGTTCTGATTCTGACCATTGCCACNTGACTTTCATTTCTTGGAACGCTTGGATGTACTAGTTGTGAAGACATGATAGCTGCCGCGACTCGGGTTGTGCTGCCGAGTTGTAACATAATACTGACCATTGCCATCATTGAGCTGCTTCGGGTTCTGCTGGAACCCGCCCTGCTGATTACCTCCTCCTTGAGGTTGGTTTGGGTTGTTGCCGGCTCCTCCACCGTTATTGCCGGGTCCTCCGGCTCCATTGTTTCCTCTATATCCACCATTGTTGTTACCTCCTCCTGGCCCTTGGAACCTGGCGCGCTGCAAATCTACGCACTGTCCCAAGGTATGACCGCATCTACCATTCTTGGCATGTTTAGGGCATGGAATTCTCAAGACCTCCTCTGTGCTTGGAGTGCGGCCTTGGTACCCACCAGAATTATTGTCCTTGCGTCTGACTCCAGTGTTTGTATTGGCTACTAGGTCAGAGTTGTCTCCATACGGCCTCTTGCCACTACCTTGATTCTGGTTCTGATTCTGGTTCTGATTCTGACCATTGCCACCTTGTCCTTTAGTTCCTTCCTCCTGATCCTTTGTTTTGTCTGTGGCAGCGTGCTTATTAGCACCTGCCATGATCTCACCAATCGTAAGGGAATACCTTGATTCAGGCTCTCCTTCATACGACCTAGCTTCCAACTCAAAGGGATTGTAACTGCAATTTCTCTCCATCGCCATTAACACTGAAACTGGTGGGAGTCCTTGTGAGGAGTTAATGATCTCTGAGACTCGCTTCATCCAGTGCCTTGCCTGACTCGCCCTTCCTCTGGACACACCGCTCCAGGTCCTCGATGGTGCTGAGTTTCTTGCATGTGCCTTGGAAATTCTGAATAAAAGCCGCCTTCAATTGCTCCCAAGAGTTGATTGACCTAGGAGGCAAGTTGCGCATCCACACCTTGGCTGCTCCCTCCATCATAAGATACATGAACTTGGCGCACAGATTACCTGTAGCAGTTGCGAATACTCATCGCCATCTCATATGTACCCAACCAAGAGGTCGGGTCCATGTTAGGCTCATAGTTTGGAACCTTGCGCGGCTCCTTGAAACTGCTGGGAAAGGACTCGGACCTGATGGCATCAGATAAACACTCTGGTCCTGTTAATGCTGGGGAAGCACCAGGAGAAGTCACCTCCTCGTGCACCCGGGTTGGCTGAGGCGGGTTGTGTGCACCCACTAACGCTCTGTCCCTCTCTGCCTCCCGAGCTCTTGCTGCTTCTCTCTCTCGTCGTTGCCTTGCTTCATCAACCACTAGCTGAGCTTGCGAAGCGGTTGGGATGTTTGCACGATTCCTCACTAGTTCACGACGCCTTGCACTTGTAGAGTTTGCCGGGTTGGACTCGCCATGCCGACTCCTCGTACCTGAGTTAAAGGGTGTTGAATGTAGCCTACTTGCATCTGGAAAAGTTGGATATAAAGCTTGCTGAGTTAAAGCTGTCTTCAGCAGCTCGATAGCATCACGAGTCTCCTGACCCGCTGGTCCCTCTGGTACCAAGATATTCTCCAATCTCAGAGTCGCCGCATGAACATTGTCCATAGGATTAGAGTAATGTCCCTCTGGAGTATGAAATCTGTTTGGCTGTGACCCTAAGCCACCAGGTGCTCCTCCTCCGACTCCTCCTTCAGGCGGTGGTCCGTTGGTACGGCTGCCTCCCGGTCCTTCTGGGGGTGGTGGTGGTGGTGGTGGTGGTGCTCCTCCGGCTCCTCCTGCGGCGCCTCCTGCTGCCGCTGAGCCTCCTAGTCCGGCTCCTCTGCCTGGACCATTGGGTGTGGTGAATAAATTGGTTGGATTGATGTGGACTCCGTCATGCAAGCGACTCCTAGCTCTGCGGTGTTGAATTGAAGTAAGCTCCTCGCGGCGCCTCCGCACAACTTGAGCTTCATCCTGGACTCGGGCCTGCTCCTCGGCCAATCTACGGTTTGCCTCTGTGATATCATCTAGCTGCTTTTGCAACGCAACACGAGCGTTGGTTAACTCGGCCGCCCTCTCTGCGGCATTATTTGCATTGATTTCCTTCGTCAACAGAGTCGGATCAAACTGATTGTTTCCAGACATGTAGACTCCCACAACACGAGCACGTACTGGCGACTCCTCATAATCCTCTTCCTCTATCCCATACCCAAGCCGATCTTCAAACAAGGGTAGGATAGACTCTGAATCTGCATCATAATCTGAATCTGACTCTTGCATCACCTCTGGTTCCTCAGCTAGGGGTTCCTCAGACTCGGCGATGATGCCGACCTCTGAAGTTCCGACCGACTCCTCGCCGTCGGACTCGACGATAACAGTTGGCTCTTGTACCGACTCCGCCGAGTTCGCGCGAAGACCCGACGCGCACACCATCCCGACGAACACGTTGATTCCTCCAAAGACAAGCTGGTATCCTTCGTCGACTTCGTTCATCTCCGAAGTCCAGCCTGAGTCATCGATCTCTGTTTCTCCATGCTCATCAGTGTAGACCCGCCCGATGGCGAGTTTCTCCATAGCTCGACGAGCAGCTCCAACGATCTCAACTCCTTTCGTCACCATAGGCCCCACGGTGGGCGCCAACTGTCGTGGGGTTGTCACGGCAAGTTCTTCCTCAGGGAAGATGAGTTCTGGGGCCATTGATGACTGAAGTACGCTGGAACGGTTAATCTCGCCAAGGAACAAGGATTTACCCAGGTTCGGCCCCTCTGATTCGAGGTAAAGACCTACTTCCTGCTTCTATGTTATTGCTCTTGATATATCTCGATTACAAGGACCCGGCTCCCACAACTTAGGAGCCGACGACTTCTCTCTGGTGGCTAGGGTTTCTCTACTGGTTGGACTTGTCGTTCTAAGGTCCAGGACCCCGCTTATAAAGGCTGCCGGGTCTCTGGACTTACAATTTACACCGAGTCACACTAGAACACGGAGTCCTACTCTATGTCTTGGTCTTCCAAGTTTAGACTCCGGGTTGTACTTGGACTCTTTCCGGACGGGTCCTTTCTTCATCATGGGCCTTGGTCGGCTTGTCTCCAGCCTAGCCCATGCGACTTGATACGTGACTCGGCTTTGGCCTTCTTGGTCTTGGCGGGTCTACTTTCCGGGTCCATGGGCCTACCTATAAAGTATCCCCCCATCAGGGAGCTTTTCGTATGCCAACTATATGTTGATGATATTATCTTTGGCTCATCTAACAAAGCTTTTAATGATGAATTTGCAAAGCTTATGACCGATAGGTTTGAGATGTCTATGATGGGCGAGTTGAAGTTCTTCCTTGGATTTGAGATCAAGCAATTGAGAGGAGGGACTTTTATTAGCCAAGCAAAGTATATCCAAGACATGCTCAAGAGATTCAATATGGTGGATGCTAAGGAGAAGAAGACTTGTCGTGGTATGAACCGACGGTGAAGATACGGGACTATGTACGCGTGGGCATCGTCGATGTGGGTTAGTAGATGATGAACGACACGGGAGAAAGGATTTATACAGCTTCGGGACCCGGGAAACATCATCCGGTAATATCCCTACGTGCTGTTTGTGGCTAGGTTGTATTTCTCTCATGGTGGAAGTCGCCGATGAGGCGGCTCCTCTTGGTTGTGTTGGGTCTGTCGGGTCTGTTGGTCGTGCCCTCTTGGGGCGCCTTGCCCCTCCTTATAAAGGTGGAGGAGGCCGGCTTACAAGTAGAGTCCTCTTAGGACTCGGCTAATCTATTACAAGTTGGCAAGGTGAGTCCTTTTCCTATTCTAACTAGAGTCGGCCTGCTGGGCTTCCTCCTTGCGGGTACCCGTGTCCCATATCCCCGACAGTAGCCCCCGAGCTTTTGGATGACTCGCAGAGTCATGCGGAAGGTCTTGATTTGTTGAAGAAATGGGACACGGAGTTTGTGCCGGGTTCTTTGCCGGCTTGTAGATGTAGCGCTTGCCGAGTCGTAGATGTCAACGATGTCGCGGAACCTGGCTTCAGCATTTACCGAGTTGTCGATGAAGATGTTGTCGAGTCGTTGTTTGCCGAGTTGTTGGCGAAGATGTTGTCGAATCGTAGATGCCGACTTCTCCGGTCGAGTCGTCGATGCCGACTTCTCCGGTCGACTTGTCGATGGCGGCTTCTCCTGCCGACTTGTTAATGCCGGCTTCTCCTGCCGACTTGTTATGAAGCAACTCAGAATTTTTCCCCGAGTCCCTTTGACGAGTTGTGTGTAGATGTTGCCGACTTCTCCTGCCGGCTTGTTCATACTGGTATATGTATAGCCCCCAAGCGCCAAGTTGTTGACTTGTGACGGCTTGGAGCTTGTATTGATAACTTCACATGATGTAGCCCCCGAGTGCCGGGTTGTTTGCCTGCGACGACTCGGGACTCCTTGATGTATAACTCATGACTTTCAGATGATGTAGCCCCCGAGTGCCGGGTTATTAACCTGTGACAATTTGGAGATAAAAACTTTAACTTGATTGTTATTTAACTTGTAGAAAAACCTGATCCGTGAGTAGCCCCCAAGCGCCGAGTTGTTGGCCTGCGACAACTTGGAGCTTCCAACTCTGAATTCCCTTTGACTTAAACTGAAAACCTGATAATATGTAGCCCCCAAGTGTCGGGTCGTTTGCCTGCGACGACTCGGAGCTAAAACTTTGTGAACTTGATTGATGCTTAAATTGATTTGGTTCTTATAACCCTTCTTAGTCTTATGCTGATGAATAAGTAGGCCCTGCCCGGTCTTTGCTAATTAGCAGCCAGTTTGTTGTACAGGATGCATCTGACTTACCAGATAAAACTAAGGAATAAGTTGGCTTCTTTGCCCGGTCAATGAGTCTAAAGCTTGGCTTTTTCCTGAAAGACAAGCCCCCAAGGACCTAATGATCAAAGTTAATAAAGACGCACTTACTGGGTGTCTCGGCAAAACTCTTACTGTAGAGAAGCCGGCTTTATCCCTTTGATCATAACAATCAGAGCTCTCTGGGCTCGTTGATATTGCGGAGCTCTCTGGGCTCGTTGGTATTGCGGAGCTCTCTGGGCTCGTTGGTATTACGGAGCTCTCTGGGCTCGTTGGTATTACGGAGCTCTCTGGGCTCGTTGATGTTGCGGAGCTCTCTAGGCTCGTTGATGATATATAAGTTTTAAAGAAATCCATTGCGAGCAATATATAACTCGATTTTGAAAAAATCCGATGCAAGCAATAGATAGCTCGACTTTGAAAAATCCGGTGCAAGCAATAAATAGCTCGACTTTGAAAAAATCTGATGCAAGCAATAATAGCTCGACTTTGAGAAATCCGTTGCGAGCAATAGATAGCTCGACTTTAATAAATCCGGTGCAAGCAATAGCTCGACTTTTGAGAAATCCATGGCGGGTTTTTAAAAAACCCAATTTTGAGATTTGGCTATATTAAGCCTCCAAGAATCGATTTGATATGCCACCTACAATTTTCTGAGATAACAACAGTACTTAACTTATATTAGCCCCCTTGCATTATTTAATACTTACTTTGTAATCTTCTGGATTATCTCTGCAATTTCTTTGTAAGCCATATATATAGCTCTTGGAATTAAGCCGGAATTAACTTAAAGGTAGCAGATTTATTTAACTGACTAAAAATAAAATACGAAATTTAAATATGCAAGCAATCACTTAGCTTGTTTATTTTGCGTGGATGATGGCGAGTCGGCGAGCTGGCCGGCTTCTTTTTGTTAACTCGTCCGAGTCCTAGCAGTACTTGGTTTCTCCTTCCAAATTTTCTTTTTTTTTTCTCACGTGTAGTCTAGCAACGACAAGCTAGCTCTCTTGATCGATTTGCTTTTTTCTTCTTTCCTTCCTTCGCGTAACATCTTTTTGTCTTGGATCGCTACCACCATCCAATTTTTCTTTTCCTTCACTCCTGGCCGGCTTCCTTTTCTTCTTGGTACTTGCTCCAGTGAGATTTATTGCTGCTCTAATTTCTTCCACGCGGTGTTTGATCGAGAGCTGTCTTGGCACTAGTGTCCTTTGCTGGTTTATTTAATTGAGTTCCGTCTCCGTATCAACTTGAGATGCGTAACAGGCCAGCTTTAAATCCGAGTCTCAGCCGACGCCGAGGCCGGCTTGGACACGAAAGTCGGCGTTCACGCCGCGATGCTGGAGTAGGTGCGGCACCGGAAGTCGATCTTGGGAGTCGCCGAAGATGCCGGAGGCCGGCGCGTTTGTAGGAGTCGCTGAAGATGCTGGAGTCCGGCGCGTTTTGCGGGAGTTGTCTTTGACACTTGATCCGATGCAGTGATGAACTCGTCGTCGTTGTTGATGAAGATTTGACCCATCGAGTTGTGAATCCACGCGCACCTCGCCCAACGGTGGGCGCCAAATGTCGTGGTATGAACCGACGGTGAAGATACGGGACTATGTACGCGCGGGCATCATCGATGTGGTTAGTAGATGAACGACACGGGAGAAAGGATTTATACAGCTTCGGGACCCGGGAAACATCATCCGGTAATATCCCTACGTGCTGTTTGTGGCTAGGTTGTATTTCTCTCATGGTGGAAGTCGCCGATGAGGCGGCTCCTCTTGGTTGTGTTGGGTCTGTCGGGTCTGTTGGTCGTGCCCTCTTGGGGCGCCTTGCCCCTCCTTATAAAGGTGGAGGAGGCCGGCTTACAAGTAGAGTCCTCTTAGGACTCGGCTAATCTATTACAAGTTGGAAAGGTGAGTCCTTTTCCTATTCTAACTAGAGTCGGCCTGCTGGGCTTCCTCCTTGCGGGTACCCGTGTCCCATATCCCCGACAAGACTCCTATGGATACCAAGTGCCATCTACAACTTAACCCAAAGGGTATAGATGTGGATCAAAAGCTCTACCGCTCCATGATAGGTTCGTTGCTTTACCTTTGTGCATCTAGACCCGATATTGTGTTGAGTGTAGGTGTGTGTGCAAGGTATCAAGCGGCTCCTAAAGAAAGCCACATGTTGGCGGTCAAGAGAATCCTACGATATTTAATTCATACCCCAAGGTTTGGTTTGTGGTATCCAAGGGATTCATCTTTCACTCTTCGGGGCTTCACGGATTCGGATTGGGCCGGTGATCAAGATGATAGGAAATCAACTTCCGGGGCTTGCCAATTTCTTGGCGGGTCTTTGGTGAGTTGGTCTTCTAAGAAGCAAAATTGCATTTCCCTCTCCACCGCCGAAGCCGAGTATGTTGCCGCCGCAAGTGCATGCACTCAATTGTTATGGATGAGGCAAACTTTGAAGGAGTACGGTGTCACTTGTGACAAAGTGCCTCTTTTGTGTGACAATGAGAGTGCTATCAAGATCGCCTACAACCCGGTGCAACATTCAAGAACCAAGCATATTGAGATTCGTCATCATTTCATTCGAGATCATGTTGCCCGTGGAGACATTGAGCTTGCCTATGTGCCCACCAAGGATCAACTTGCCGATATTTTCATGAAGCCTCTTGATGAAGCAAGATTCACTTATTTGAGGAATGAACTAAATATCGTGGATTCGAGGAGCTTGACTTGACCATCTTGCATACACACCTATAGGTCAATTCTCTATTTGGGTTTAGGTGTAGGCATGGAGATAGGGGGAGTGTTGTCCTAACCATTGGGCTCTCCCTCCCCCCATTATGCCTAGATTAATGCATTCATTGTTATACTCTATGTTCAATTTCATGAATTGTGAGCTTAAAATGATGAGTTGTGAGTGAGGACCCTAGATATATCTTCGCGGTGTCTCACTCACCCTATACTCATATATGGTGGCTTCGGCCACCGACCTCCTCATGTGAGGAGTTGGGTTTCATTTGTGTTTCATTTGGTTTTTCCTAGACCTATATATGTCACTATGTGCGTGCCATGGAAAATCACTCATGCTTGGCCTTTCACCTTTGCATCTTGCAAACATGAGTGTCGTACCATATTAAGACAGGTTGAGATCTTATCCTAAGCCCCAACGTATCCCTGAACCATTGCTTTCAATCACTCGTGTCCAGTTTTTGTGTGTGGCAGTTTTATCTTGGACATCTCTGGCGGCAGGCCGGAAATTCCGCCCTTAGGGGCCGGAATTTCCGGGGGCCGGAATTTCCGCCCTTCGGGCCGGAATTTCCGGTCTAAGTGACCGGGCTCCTTTTTAACAGGGCCGCGGGGTGAACTGCCTCTCACGAGCAGTTCTTCCACCTCCCGCGCCCCCTCCTTCTCTCTCCGCCCGGGAGCCCTTGCCGTTGGACGATCTCCACCGGGCCGCCTCCGCCCCGGATTCCGCCGGTTTTTGGCCGGATTCGCATCTCCTCGTCGAGGGGATTCTTCTCCTCCGCTTGCTTTTCGCCATGGACGCCGGTAACTACCTCTATTTTTGAATCTAGGACGAACTCAAACTTCGTTTAACCTAGTCGATTTAGATGGTATTTGCTAGTTTCCTTCGGTAGAATTGCTCCATTAGGGTAGTTCTCTCCTGGCCTAGTAGTGTTTTGAAAGTAGTGTGGATTTTCGCTCAGATTCAACGGAATTTCCGCCCGCTGCACAAGACCGGAACTTCCGGTGTGCAGCGGCCGGAACTTCCGGTCGGCCGGAATTTCCGCCCCTTCTGGGCCGGAATTTCCGGTGTGAACCTGAACCAAAATTGTTACTTTCTTCTCACTGCTATGTCCTTTTTAGCTGCCGGACACGAGTGCTTATCTATGCTTTCCCGTCTATCTAGTCCTTTTCTTGCAGGTGGTTCCTCCTCTCGTCGTCGCTTCAAGCGTGCGGCCTCTCGCCCTCCTCGTGGCACTCCTCGCCCTGAAGACATCGAGTTCGATTCTGAGTCTGACCAGGAGACTTTGGCCGCTCATCGCTCTCAGCTTGAAAGGGAACGCAAGAAGAAGAAAGCTGTGCAAGTTACTCTCAGTGAGATGACTAGGTCTGAGTTCATTCAATGGCGCAAGACGGATTTCTATGCAGAGCCTCGAGATTTAGAGATTGACAATTGCTTCTGGTGCCATGAGCAGGAGATTCTCTTCAATGAAGTTTATATGGCCATGTCAGAAAAGAAAAGGGTTTGCCCGATGAAGGCTATTGACTTTGATCACCTTATGAAGAAGGAAGATTACTTTGGGACTGCTATTCGTGTTGTGGACTGCTTGGGGTTGAGGCGTCTGATGGATACAGAATGCAACTACAATGTTACCATGATTCAGCAATTCTTTGCGACGGTTGTGTTTGATAAGGACATAAACATTGGGATGACTTGGATGTCAGACACTCATATGCTTACCTCCAACTTCAGAGAGTTTGCTGCTATACTTGGCTACCGGTTTTCTGGCTCCATGCTCGATGAGGGGACTCGCATGCATATCGTTGGGTCCTCTTATGACAAGGCTCAACTGAAGGATCTTTATAGTGATGAGAGCAAGGTTGGCACCACCCACGGGCTCCTTCCTCTCTATGACATTCTCTTGCGCATGTTCCGGGAGTCCATTGCTCCAAGTGCAGGTAACAATGATGCTATTCGTGGAGGGCTGGTGAATCTTCTTCACTTTGCTCATGAGACAGCTACTCAGGGTACCCTTCGCCCCAATGCGAACCCTGTGGATGTTATGGACTATATCTTCCACGAGATGTATGACTCTGTGATCAACAAGAAGGTGCCTCCCTATGCTCCTTATGTCATGATGCTCATCAAGGCCAAGTACCCGTTTTCTGATGATGTTACCGACCCAGATGTGGAGCTTACTTGTGAATCTCATGGGAGGGTCAAAATGAACCGGAAGTCTGCTCACCTCACTCATAGTGCTTCTTCAGCCCGCCGTGCTCCTCCCTCGTCTCGTGTTCCTCCTAGTGCTCCTGTGAGCTCATCTTCTGGGGGTGCGGCTCGCCCTAAACGTTCTTGGATCAAGCGTGCTATTGAGAAGGTCTTGTGTATGAATGTGGCCATCCACAAGGAGAATTATCATGCTTACGCCGAACGCCGTACCATCTTGGAGAATCAGCAGCAGATTATGGCTCAGCTTCAGATGCCACCTCAGCCGGCGATTCCGCCCCTTGTTCGCTACAAGAACTGGAACAGCAAGTTTGTGGAGTGGTCTGTTGATGTGCCTGAGGATGAAGATAGTGAGGAGGAGGAGGAGTCCGAGGCCACGGCTTCGGAGTGACCTTTCTGGGACGTTTGTAGCTTCGCTCTTTTCCCTTTTTGGTATCTTGATGCCAAAGGGGGAGAAGTAGTTCTTAGGCTTCAGGCATTTGCATGGGTTGGGCACAAGCTTCTCTTCGTCTTATTTGCCTCTTCTAAGCTTGTGCCTATGTATCTTTCTTTTTCATAATGGAACTTTGTGATGTGTGGTGTAAGACATGCAAACCGTTGTGATCTACTTCATGTTATATTTTTTTTGTGTTATGTATGCTACTATCTAGGGGGAGCTCCCGTCGAGGGGGAGCCCCATTTATTCTTGTGTGTGTGTTGTCATCAATCACCAAAAAGGGGGAGATTGAAAGAACATCTCTTAGTTTTGGTGATTTAATGACAACACATATTATGGGCTAATCATATTTGGTTAAGTGTGTTGACAGGTTTTTAGGTGGTTAGACCCAGTTGGTGAAAAGATCGAAGTTATGATCCTCGTCGAAGAAGAAGGATAGGGTTTCTGTTGTTTCAGGACCGGAAGTTCCGGCCCTCTGGGCGGAATTTCCGGTGGGCGGAAATTCCGGCCTAAGGGCGGAAGTTCCGGCCCCAGAGCGAAATCGACTAAGTCACCTTGGGATCCCTCTCTGGAGGGGTCCCGGAACTTCTCCCCGGAAGTTCCCCCGGAAATTTCCGGTGGGGCGGAAATTCCGGCCCCCAGGCCGGAAGTTCCGGCCCGTGGAAATTTCGGGTGGAAAAACGACTAAGTCATATTTGGGATCCCTCTCTGGAGGGGTCCCGGAACTTCCCTCCGGAAGTTCCCCCGGAAATTTCCGGTGGGGCGGAAATTCCGGCCTCAAGGCCGGAAGTTCCGGCCCGTGGAAATTTCGGGCGGAAATATGGCTAAGTCATTTTTGGGATCCCTCTCTGGAGGGGTCCCGGAACTTTTATCCGGAAGTTCCCCCCGGAAATTTCCGGTGGGGCGGAAATTCCGGCCTCAAGGCCGGAAGTTCCGGCCCCCTGGAAATTTCCGTGGGATTTCGACTAAGTCTTTTCGGGGAACCCTCTCTGGAGGGGTCCCGGAGGTTGTGGGCGGAAGTTCTCTCCGGAGATTTCCGGCCCACCGGAAATTCCGGTCTACCGACCGGAAGTTCCGGCCCTTGGCCGGAACTTCCGGCCCTTTAACCCGGAATTTCCGGCCTCCCGAATCCTGCAACGGCTAGAAATCCTGGAGGGGTATAAATACCCCTCCACCTACCTCCAGCTCTTTAGCTCTTGCACTCTCTCTCTTCATTAAAAGCAAAAGCTCATAATTGCAAGATCTCTCAACTCCTCCAACCAAAAGCTTTGATTCTTGGAGGATTGAAGGAGGAGGACCCGATCTACATCTTCACCAAGCCGTTTTTCATTTCCCCCTCATTCACTTGAGGGATTTCTCTTCTAGGGTTAGCTTTGTGTTACCCTAGATTCTTGTGCTCACTTGTTGTTGTAATTGTAACAGAGTGTTGATTTGGGAGCCCCCAATTAAGTTGTGGGTGTGTGCCCCAAGAACGTTGTAAGGGCTCCGGATTCCGCCTTGAAGGTCTCCGATAGTGGAAGGTGAACTAGGCCTTTGTGGCGAGGTTCATCGGAGAATAGGGTGAGGCCTTTGTGGCGTTGAGTAGGCCTTCGTGGCGATCTCACACCCCTCCAACGAGACGTACTCCCTTAACAAGGAGGAACTCGGGAATACATCCTTGTCTCCGCGTGCTTCCATTTCGGTTATCTCTTTCCTCCCTTATCTCCCTATTGTGTTTGTTGCTTAGTTGTTTTTGTCCTTGTCATATAGATAAATTCACCGTAGTTGCATATCTAGAGAATTTATCTTTTATGTCAAGCCTAAATTGAAAAAGAAATAAAAATTGGGTAGCACCTATTCACCCCCCCTCTAGGTGCTCATACGATCCCCTTTCAGCATGTTTATGAGAGCATGTGTGGGGGAACGTGTGCATTAGTTGGAGTAACGGGGGTGGTGAAGTGATAAGCTGACAACTTGAATATCATGATCCATTGGGTGTTTACCTTACTTTGTTGCCTCACTAGGGATAAACCAAAATACCATGTTGAAGGGTAGGAGGAGTGACATGCCTCTACCTAAGACTAGATCCATCATGTGTTTATTTTAACTTCATGTCATTGATCTTAAAGCTATACTCTGATGTTATCTTAATTACTAAGGTGCATGATTTATTTCACATCTTGGAGGAGTATAAGTGAGACTAATAATCTCTATGTTAGGACGTGATGCCCATATAATTAGTAACATGAATGAACTCGTTTGCAATCTCATATGTTAAGTCTATGTCTACTTGTTTGCCACACTATATTAAAGAGAGAGTGCATGTGTGAAACCATGAACCCCGGTCCATTTTTAATCATAAGAAACACTTTTCCAACCACTTTCAAGCATCTTTTACATTCAGCCATTTTAAAATCAGAAAATACAAAAACACTTTTACTTCTTGCATTCACATATAAAAACCCCAAAAATACCATCAATCATCATTGCTATCATCCTTGCATTGTTATTCATCACCGTTGCATTTTTATTTGCTGTTTTGCATTCATTATTATCTTAATAACATTCTCACACCTTGTGCTTGACAACCACTTGGTGAGGTTGAGGGCACAAAGCAATTTACTTGTTTGTAGGAAATCTAGAGAAGGACAAGAAGATAAAACCCACACTACTGATTCCCCGAGAGTTCGATATTAAACCCTCGAGTCACCTTCTTGGGGAAAATCTTCCACTTCTACATACTCTGCACTTGGAGGCTCAACCTAACCCATATATTATTTTCCTTTCAGGGTATCAAGAGGCTTGTTGGCATAGTTGAGGGAGAAGAACACTCTCATCAATTCCGTCATCAGAGGGCGTCTGGAGGCTGGGAGCCTCCCCTCCGGGCGTACTTTGGGTTCCGTCTTTGTTTCAACTTGGAAATAAATCACGTAAATTTTCAGTGCGTTTCGAGAAACTTCACAGAACAACTTTTCTGAAACAAAACGACAACAGAATGCAGGAACTGGCACTGGGCATATCTTTAATAGGTTAGTTCCATAAATCATGCCAAAATGATATAAAAACATGTGGCACTGAATCAAGCATGGAACATAAAAAAATTAGATACATCGGAGACGTATCACACCTTCTTTGACATTACTTCATCATCACATGATGGACTTCATCATCACATGATGTATATTACTATATTTGGTTACAGAGTGAGATTTTTGTTTCCCTTTTATGCCTACATAATGTATGATCATTCAAAAGAACTTTCACATCGTATGTGCACCAGGAATTCACTCAGTCTGGAAACTAAATTTCTCAAACCAAAATATTACATCTTTTAATCCTTGAATTAATCATATACTCCCATATGTTGAAGACTCACAAATCGACAGTGCAATACAAATCACTTCGATATTTTAGATCACGCTTTCGCTGCCCTTCTGCGCTTACGAGATCTCTAATCTAGGATGGTGTCATGACTTGTTGGAGGCTCAACCTAACCCATATATTATTTTCCTTTCAGGGTATCAAGAGGCTTGTTGGCATAGTTGAGGGAGAAGAACACTCTCATCAATTCCGTCATCAAACGATTTTCTGGCGCCGTTGCCGGGGAATCATAGCTGGAAGGGTTTGTCCAAGGATATCACAACAAAGTCACCTTCATCACCAACTTGTGCTAACACCTAAGCTTGGGGAGGTTGCACCTACGTGAGCATCATCTTGTCCATCTTTACCTTCAAGCAAATTATTTTGTTTTGTTTTTGTCTTGCATATCATTTTTAGATTTCAGTTTGCATATTTTATTTTCAGTTTTGCATTTTGTTTTGCATTAGTTAATTCGGTTTGCATTGTTTTAGTGTCATTTTATTTTCAGTTTTGCATAAAAAATTAAAAAACACATAAAAATCTGCTAAAATGGGTGATAGGACTAAGTTGTGTGACTACACAAATACTCCAAATGATCAATTTATTGCTAAACCTATTACCACACCTGAGATACAAGCTGATAGCTATGAAGTAAGTCCTAGTTTGTTGAACTTGATAACTAGGGAGCAATTTGGTGGTAGTGCTATGGAGGATGCCTCTATGCATCTTCATGATTTTGTTGAAATCTGTGACATGCAAAAATTTAAGAATGTTGAAAGTGATATTCTAGAACTGAAATTATTTCCTTTCTCACTTAGAGGAAAAGCTAAGGAGTGGCTGCATTCTTTACCTGCTGATAGCATTAAAATTTGGAATGATCTGAAAGAAGCTTTTATTAAGAAATATTATCCTCCTGTTAAAATTTTGCAAAATAGAAACAATATTCTATCTTTTAGGCAAAATGAAAATGAACATGTTGCTATGGCTTGGGATAGGATAAAACTCATGCTTAGAACTTGCCCATCACATGGAGTTAATGAATGGACCATACTACACTCTTTTTATAATGGTCTGAATTACATGTCAAGAAATATACTTGATTCTGCTGCTGGAGGTGCTTTTATGGGGAAAACTATAGTAGAGGCTAAGAATATATTGGAAAGCATTTTGCAAAACTATAGTCAATGGCATACTGATAGAGCACCTAATTCATCTAAGAAAGTAAACTCTATAGAAGAAACTCATGATTTGTCCTCTAAGATGGATACTATTCTTGCTTTGCTTAATAAGCCTAGTATTGAAAATATTCCTTTGCAAGAACTTGTTGGTGATAATTCTGAAAATATTGATGTCAACTTCATTAGGAACTATGGAAATAATGGGTATGGTAACAACAATTATAATTCTTATAATAAACCTCCATATGTTCCCAACAATCGTCCTTTTGTTCCATATCCTAATGCTAATGATAAATGGAAGCCTGTGTCATCTAGTAATGATAATTGTGAGACTAATAAAATTCTTATGGAACAAGTTGCTAGTCATAATACCATGATACAAGAGTTGAATAAGTCTGTTGCATCTATTAGTTCTGATATTAAAAACTTACAACTCCAAGCTGCAGGACTAGACAAAGCCCTTTCAAAACTTGCTGATAATCAAGCCACTTTATTGAGTATGTCTGCTGGAAAACCACAAGAACCACCTGTGGTTGGATTGAATTCTATTAATATTGCTGAAAATGTTTCTCTTACTTTGGGGGAAACTATGAATGAATTGCTAAAATATCCTGAATATCTGTTGCCTTTTATGTCTCATCTCATGGCTTTAAAAGAAGAAGCTAATGAAACTGAATGTGATGAATCTCCTATGTTAATTGAGTTAGAAAGAAAAGTTGAAGAAGTTAAGTTGCTAAGTGAAGTTAAAGATCCCTTGATTGATTTAGAGAATAGTAGCTTGCATGAATTAATATCTATCTTACAAAAATTTGCAAGTGATCCTTCTATTGATGTTAACAAATCTGGTTTTGGTTCCTATATTGCTAATCATGTTTTGAAAGAGAAAGTTGCTAGATACAATCAAGAAGCTATGATACCACCTAAGCTTGGGGATGTGTGGATCCCCAAGGTGCTAGTAACTATTGGAAAAGAGACACACCATGCTATACTTGATCTAGGATCTAGTGTCTCAGTTTTATCTAAAGAACTATATGAATCACTTGAATTAAAGAATCTTGAAAAATGCTCTATTGGACTTGCACTTTCTGATAATACCATTAAACATGCTCTTGGAAAAGTAAGTGATGTTATGGTAGAGTTACATATGACTTTTGTACCTGTGGATTTTCTAATCATGGATATGGAGAATAAAACCTCTAGTCCTATTATTCTTGGAAGACCTTTTCTTCGTACCACATGGGCTATCATTGATTCAAAGGAAGGGAATGTGAAGTTTCAGTTTCCACACAAGAAATGCATGGAACACTTCCCAAGGATGAAGGGCACAACTTTTAAGCTCCCTCATGAGCTTCATCTTCGGTAAAACAACAAGTAAGTAAGCCTAGCTATATGGCTATAAAGAAAGCGCTTTACGGGAGGCAACCCGGTTGTTTTTATTTGGATTTTCTTTGTGTCCTCTTGCTGTAACAAGAGATTGTATTTTTAGTTTAGTTTCTGAATTTTTTAATAAAGTGCCAAGTTTTACCCATTTTGGTTTGAAAAAGTTGCTATTTCTAATCGGAGATTTTATTCCTGCACGGAGTCTGTTCACAGTTTGATTTTTCATTCTTATTCTGTAACTCCGAATAAGCTGATATTTTTAATGTAAGTGAAAATTTTCATTCTACGTATCCCTGAATTTTTTCAGATTTTTTAGACAAGTTTAAGTAGGACATAAAAATACGTTCTGCTGCTGCTGTTTTTCTGGACAGATTCTGTCCTATATTGTTTTATGCATAGTTTGAACTTTTGAGTTGATCCAATTGTTTATGAGTAGGCATACAACATTATACATTCTCTGGTCATTCATATGAAATTTAATCCATGGATTATATGCAGCAAGTAACTTGTTTATTTATCTCTACTAATATCACCCCACAGAAAAGAGATGGGAGAAATTGTGTTTTGAAGTTTTTTTCACAGGGATTGGAGGAGATGCACCATGAGTTATCCAAGGATGGTGAAAACCATAAGCTTGGGTATGTGAACATCCCCACTGGACCAAAACACTCTCGGTTTGCACACGTCTAACTTCTGTTTTTCTATCGATGCACTTTATCGCATAAACTTGGAGCGTCTTTTGGTTAGTTTTGCTTTGATTTTTATTTTGTGAGACCACCACACTATCTTTTATATATGGGTATGCTACTGGAAATATGGGTTGAAATATCTTGCATGCTTTTATTGTATTGGGAAAAGGGATGTCTAAGTTGATTTTTAATGACACATATAGTTGCATGATTCATGAGCTTCTTTATGAGTAATAATTTGCAAATGCTTATCATGAGCTATCTTTTATTCATGTTTTGATGTTGTATGTTATTTCACTTTGTTTGAAATGAATTAGTTAGTTCTATGGACACTCATGCATGCATCTAAATGGTCATCTTTCTCCCTTTTGCTAGCCCAAAAATTTCAACAAGTAAAAACTTGTTTCCAATACCTTCAACCCAAGTTTTTTCCAGTGAGTCCACCATATCTACCTATTAGCTTTATGCTATCCAAGTATGTTTATCATGTTATTTGTGTTATCTATACCTCTAAATGAAAATGATGATGTTATTTATTGTAATGGGAAAAGTTGGTTAAAAAGCTCTCACGAACTTGATGCACACTTTACTTTTATTGCATTCAAAAAGATGAACCATTGTGATTAATATTATGAAGATAGTGGCTTGATAAATGTTTAAGGTTGGGAGTTAGCCCATATGTGCTGTCACATGCAAAGCTTTCAACATGTTCTATCATTTGTTTAGTTGATATCATGTACTTTTGTCTATGGATGCCTATCATGACGAAATAAATGTGGAAATAGAGTTAAGTTTAAATGAGTTTGTATAAATGGTTAGAGAGGAACCTGGGCCGCTAATCTAAGCCATGCATCATTCATGGTGGAAATTTACTTACATGCTATTTTGGACTCTCTGTGATACACCTTACAATAAAAAGCTATATCAAAGTGGTAAATAAAGAGGGTGTTGAGATTGTTCATTATGTTTGTTTGTCTTGTTGTTTTGATATGGGCTTGATCCATATCATGGGACAAGAGGTACCCCAATTGAAACTCTTGATGATACCGTTATTACTTACAATGATAGAAAACTTAAACTTGCTTTGTTTCCCAAGTTGAGTAATCATGGTGTAGGTACTTGTATTCAAGGGGCATGAGACATCTAACCTTTACTTTATCAAGGCCACTACTCATATTTGCTTTCACATTCAACTTTAATCATTCAAGATGCTATGATAGGGAATGAGAGCTTGACACCAAGTATTGCCATTGCATTCAATAACTTAAGTAGAATAGTTTGGAGGATAGATGAAACTCATGCATGCTTTACCTCTACTTATTTATATATCTTTGCCAAAGTGTCCACCTTTTATATTCAGATTTTCTACACTCTATGGACCTCAAGTATGCAAAAGTAAGAATGTCCATAGTATTATCTTTTTATGTTGCACTTTGTGAACTATCATTGATCATCTTTGCATTGAATACTTGATATCACTTTATAAACTGTTTGCACATTGCTACTTCTTTGAAATAATGAATCATTTGACTTCTTGTAGCAGTAGCAATCATCTTTTATATCCATGTTTTTATTATATTGCAAAGTTCATGTTAGTTTTTATCACTTTCATACTCGAGGACGAGCATGAGTTAAGCTTGGGGATGTTGATGCATCTAAAATGCATACATGAACTTTGCACTATAATTCTTATATTCCAATCATATTTGCACCATATAAGGGGTATATTATTGTTATTTAATTATTTTTGATAATATATAATGATTTACCCTTTTTATGGAATTAATCCTGCGTAGGCAGAAAACCCCTTTTTCTTTCTTTATTTGTTTCAGGACCTTAACGACGTCATAATGAGCTATAAATTTAGGGGGGTCATTATTTTAGAAGGACAAGATTTAGGAGCGAAAGAAGTCAACGAACGGAGGCCAGGAGACCAAAAGGGGGGGTCCCATGCGGCCACAGTACCAGGCCGCGTGGGCCCATCCCAATTGGCCCTCGTGGCCCCAATTGCATCGATCCTTCGCCCATAAGCATTCTCGTGACCTAAAAACGACTATATAAGAGGTCCCCCGACGTTTTTCCAGGAGAGGGCCACCACACGAGAGAAACCAGAAAACAGAGATCAGGAGGCTGAAGATCGGAGGGGGAAAACTCCCGGCGGAGCCCTGCCGGAGAGGTCTCCACCTTCTCCATCGACATCTCCACCGTCTCCATGATGAAGAGAGAGTAGTCCACCGCTGGACTATGGGTTTGTGGCAGTAGCATATGTATCTCTCTCTCTCTCTCCTGAGTTTCATTAGTTAGCACCGTATGAGCTGCTGAACATGATTACGGTCACCGTTGTATAACCATTGTGGTGGATTTTTCTATGAGTTAATATATGTTGAGATTGCAATGTTTGTTTCAGTTATGAAAGTAGATGCATATTATGTACTTGACAACATTCTATATTATTCATCACCGTTGCATTTTTATTTGTTGTTTTGCATTTATTATTATCTTAATAACATTCTCACACCTTGTGCTTGACAACCACTTGGTGAGGTTGAGGGCACAAAGAAATTTACTTGTTTGCAGAAAATCTAGAGAAGGACAAGAAGATAAAACCCACACTACTGATTCCCCGAGAGTTCGATATTAAACCCTCGAGTCACCTTCTTGGGGAAAATCTTCCACTTCTACATACTCTGCACTTGGAGGCTCAACCTAACCCATATATTATTTTTCTTTCAAGGTATCAAGAGGCTTGTTGGCATAGTTGAGGGAGAAGAACACTCTCATCAATTCCGTCATCAGAGGGCGTCTGGAGGCTGGGAGCCTCCCCTCCGGGCGTACTTCGGGTTCCGTCTTTGTTTCAACTTGGAAATAAATCACGTAAATTTTCAGCGCGTTTCGAGAAACTTCACAGAACAACTTTTCTGAAACAAAACGACAACAGAATGCAGGAACTGGCACTGGGCATATCTTTAATAGGTTAGTTCCATAAATCATGCCAAAATGATATAAAAACATGTGGCACTGAATCAAGCATGGAACATAAAAAAATTAGATACATCGGAGACGTATCACACCTTCTTTGACATTACTTCATCATCACATGATGGACTTCATCATCACATGATGTATATTACTATATTTGGTTACAGAGTGAGATTTTTGTTTCCCTTTTATGCCTACATAATGTATGATCATTCAAAAGAACTTTCACATAGTATGTGCACCAGGAATTCACTCAGTCTGGAAACTAAATTTCTCAAACCAAAATATTACATCTTTTAATCCTTGAATTAATCATATACTCCCATATGTTGAAGACTCACAAATCGACAGTGCAATACAAATCACTTCGATATTTTAGATCACGCTTTCGCTGCCCTTCTGCGCTTACGAGATCTCTAATCTAGGATGGTGTCATGACTTCAACCAAGTCTAAAAATTTCTAGATATAATTCTCTTATCTCCATGCTCAGTGACTCCTCACCTTGAACATGTTCTTCCAACCAAGAACTTGGGTTTCATTTTGTCAAAATACAAAATATGGTTCTTATATATTAAAACCTATGACCAAGGCATAGAGAATAAAACATATCCGTCAACCATTATTATTGTACTGAGTATCAACTCAATATTTAACCTATTTTCACAAGTAATGAACCTTTCTTTACTTGTCGCCATTCTGAACTCCTTCTGAATCTCATTTAGGTTAAAACATCCTGACTTAATTTTCATCAACAAAATACGCATCTATCTCAATAGATATTTGACATTCGAATTAACTTCACAAGTTATATGTTGGTTCCTGAATTATTTACAACATTTACCAAATCCCTATTTCATGTAAACAAGATGTTGTAAACTCCCACTCAAATATATTTCATATACAAATTAAATTGTGAAACCACCTTGGCTCCCACTCAGAAATATGTTATCCTTATATTTGATTAACAATGATCCACTAACTCCCACTCAAACATATGTCACCACATATTTTGATCATGGAAAATTAGTTTCTACTCTTACTTGATATATGTCGCCACATATTTCAATTAGATCCCACTCAGTTTCTTATTCACTTTCTCGACATTTTGGACACCTCCAAATTCCTTAATTAACTTTTAAAATCGAGAACCTATATACAAAACACTATTGCTCTGCTAGCTTTAATCCCTCAGACTTAAGGACCACTATACTATGTAGTTAACAATATGTCCAAGAATGTTAGTTCTTGACAATTTGTGCTTTCAAGTCCTTAAGGTTTTATTTATTCTCTACAAACCTTTTGAGGAATAAATATGTGAAACATCTCTTTCACATAATCAAGCAAAAATTACTTCGCGATTTAAACTTAACATAGGATGACTCTCAGTCATTTTCGTATTTCAGTGTTCTATTCCTTCTTTGTAGTTTCGTAGGTATGTCTTGTTTCTTAAACATGACAAGTAAATCATGAATATTATTTGTAAATCGAAAAAAAATATTCTTGAATCCTACTTTCTTTAGAAAAGCTTAATTGAAATTTAATAATCATAATCATTAATTGCTCTTTCATGTGTCAAGTCTAAACCCAACGGAACATTTTCCACTGTGCTACTTAATACATTGAAAGAGCAAGGTCGACCACCTTGTTTCAGCTTCTCAACCTAATCCAGCAATTTTTTATCAATGAAACATTTTCATGATGAACCACTAAAATACCTAGCACAACCAAAATGGTTTGCCCCTTTTAGTCTCATATTGTGGAAAATCTTTGTTCATAGTCACACATGAATATACTACAAAAAATCACTTATTCGCAACGGTTTCTAATTATCTCATGATTAAATAAACCACGATTTCTCACAACTCATATGGAATCATTCAAGAGAATCATAAATAGACCCTTTAATTCTTAAACAGAGAGTTATTAAAAAAATCTAAATGTTTTTAATAAACCCAAATAAGACAAACTTTTCTTACACCACACAATATCTAATAGGGTGTGATTCACAATTTTAGGACGCATCAAACACTTTTGAAGAAGTTCTAAAATTCTGTAATTTGTGACAACACTTTGCACAAGTCTATAAAGTAAAATAATAACTCAAATGTCTGTCACTTTGATCAAATCACATACACTCAATTCTCTTGTTAACTTTATATCCTATGAATTCTGATCTTCATCAAAATCATAGCTTAAATGAATACATATATTCACTCTTATGATGAAGCGCACAAAATAATGACATTTACTATTTGCTGAAAATTTTAACCAACACTTATGAATTTTTAGCAACTCACGGCACTCTACTCGGAGTGGCGTTTCAGTCATACTCCTTAGCAAGGTGTAAGTGTCAAAACATAAAAAATTTCTTACACATTACTTAGCACGACTAAAAATTATGTCATTATTGAGTTCTGGATATCTTTTAGTATGTTTTATATTTATAAATGTTCAACTGATTATCATCTAGATTAAAATAAGGATAATACTCTCATAATCGAAATGTGACCACCAAAAAGGATTAATCATGAAAATAGAACAACCACTTGTCTTTTACACGAATGACCGTCTCACAAAAGCAAGACACACTAATTAAAGATCACACTTAATTCGATTACAAAAATTTATTCAAATCCTCTAATCAAGACGATATATGTAGAAGCAGAACGTTGCTAGCATCAACTCCTTGATTGCCACCATCATGCGACGTCTCCTAAGTTCCTTCATGCAAATCTCAAGCAGCAGGCCCTATTTTCATAAAATAGAATGAGTATCCAATACTTATAAAACCGTCAGAATTTCAATTTGGACTTAAACATTTATAACTTGTATATCACTATATACCTTCTGCATTGACAACTTCTCCTGCTATGGGTTCTACTTTGACATGACGCAGCCGAGACACGAACTCACAGAAAGTGATCAAATCCCTTCCCATGACATAGTCTCTGACATAATTCTTGAAGATGTGGGAAGCGAGCGCAGCACCCTGATGGTGAGAATAAAATAGCTGGGTAGTGCCCAAGCGAAGGCGTGGATGTAGCAAGTAGCAGTTTTCCCTCGCTTAAACGAACCGAGATTTATCGAACCAGTAGGACTTTGAAATTAATAACTAGGTGAATGTTGAATATCTCTGGCGCTTAACCTTCAACAGACGTGGACCTGCACACACTCAACCAAATACTCTGCCCCAACGGCGAAAAGGTTGTCAATCTTTCCGGTCTCGCAGAAAACAAAGCGGTTAATTGTATGATGAAATAGATGAAATAATAAAAAGTGACCAGTGGAGTAATGATGATGAAAAGCAAGTAAATGAGGTTGTAAACAATGTAAAAAGATGGACCGGGGGCCATGGGTTCACTAGTGGGGTCTCTCAAGTAAATAAGATATGCATGTGATGGGTGAACGAATTACAGCTAGGCAATTGACAAGATTATGAAACAAACCCAATTTAGCTATGACATAAAGAGCAAGATAATATTTATGTAGGCATCACGACAAGGAACAAAGACCGTTGAGTCCAACTGCGTCTTTGTCTAAAAAGTCCACCGTGGGATCGCTATCCAGCCTGTCACCCAACGGTATTAAGTTGCAAGCAACAGACATTTGCATTAAGTAAAGTGCATGAAGTAAGCAATACTAATATCAAAAGAGACATTAACACCGCTATTTTACCCTTAGTAGCAACAGCACACCCTCACCCTTAGACGTTTCTGTCACTCGTGCCCAGGAACAAAAGGGGGCATGAACCCACTATCTAGCATAACTACTCTCTCTTGGAGATACACACAATTACTTGGCAAAGTAACTACGCACATCGGAGAGCATGCAAGACCACAAATCAATATATAAGAATCATGCACAATCTGAACATAACTTCATAATCCATCGGATCCCAGCAAACACATCACATAACATTACAATAATCGATCTTGATCATGTTAGGCAGCTCACAAGATCATAAGACATGAAGCACAAGCGAGAGACTACCAACTAGCTACTGCCATGGACCCGTAGTCCAAGGTGAGACTACTCACAAATCATCCCGGATGAAGGCATGGCGATGAAGAGCCCTCTGGGATCGATCGCCCCTCCGGCAGAGTGCCGGGATCAGCTTCAGATTGGACCCCGAACTAGGGTTTTCGGTGACGGCACGTCGGGGTCGAGTTTCTGGAAAATAATGGTCGCCCTTGCGTTTTTAGGGCATTAGGAATTTTATAGGCGTCAGAGGGGGCCTGGGAGGTGCCCCACGGGCAGGGGCGGGTCCCACCTATGGGCCCACCCTAGGCCGCGGCTGGGGGTCGCCTGCGCCCTGTGGGTCGCCTCCGAGGCTGCCCTTCGGACTCCGTCTTCGTCTTGGCATAAAAATAATCCCCGTAAAGTTTGGTCCAGTTCCGAGAATATTTCCAGAAGTAATTCTAAAACAAAAAGACAGGAAAAATAGGAAACTGGCACTGGGCATTTTGTCAATAGGTTAGTCCGACAAAATGCATAAAAATGATATAATAGATAATAAAAACATGTGACATTATCACAAAACTATCATCGATCACTCAAAAATTATAGATACGTTTGAGACGTATCACACCCTATCTATTGCCAAATCATCAGTCATCTCGTAGTCCCAAACATCCACCAGAGTATAATATATCTTATGCATTTTCCTCAGGTGTTGTTCCAAGCAAGTGTTTTCCTCCATCTTAGTTGAAAGAAATTCATTCCGACATTCGAACCTTGCAATTCTAACTTGTGCTATGAACCTATCTTTCATCTCATCAACAATCTCAATTGCACTCAAGTGGTTGAATTGTCTACTTAGGTCAGAATTCATGAAGGTGCACATCATCCACTCGACTTTCAAGTAGGTGATCCTTTGTTGTAGCCACTCCATGTGATCCTCTTGACTCGCAGAAGCATTGGGTTCATCTTCTAAAGATTCATCTAACACGTAGAGCTCAGCATTGGTGTGAAGTACTTCTCTCAGAAGCAGGTACCACTCGACAAAGTTTGACCCATCGAGACGCAGCTCTTCAGCAACGAAGAGACGACCATAGTTGGACATGATCTACAAGGATTTTGCAAAGACATTTTTAGGACTTTTGTTTATGATAATTTTAGTTCAAATTAATCAAAATTACTTCATGAACTCCCACTAAATTTAACATCTCTCTGGTTGTTTAGTGACACACGATCCAAATCCACTACACCAAATCTGATCATCACGTGATAAGATGCAGCTTCAATGGTGAACAACTCAGTGTTGATCATATCATTCATATGACTCGTGTTTAACCTTTCGGTTCTGTGTTCCGCGGCCATGTCTGCACATGCTAGGCTCGTCAAGGCTACCATAGTATTTCCGCATGTGTAAATCTGGCTTACACCCGTTGTATGTGGACGTAGAGTCTATCACACCCGATCATCACGTGGTGCTTCAAAACGACGAACTTTTGCAACGACACATACTAGGGGAGAACACTTTATTATCTTGATATTAACGTGAGAGATCACCTTATCATGCTACCATCACGATCAAAGCAAACAATAAGGTGCATAAAAGGATAAACATCTCATGCAATTCATATTGTGACATGGTATAGCCTTTCCTTCTTGTGCCTTTGATCTCAATCTCCAAAGCACCAGCATGATCTCCATCATCACCATCATGACGGTGCCGTCTCCATGATTACCATCACCAACTATTGCAACTACGACTATTGATACTCTTAGCGATAAAGTAAAGAAATTACATGGTGATAATATTGGCACGCAGGCCACATAAAATAATAGACAACCATGTGGCTCCTGCCGGTTGCCGTACTCACCGACATGCAAGTCGTGAAAGATTACAAACATGATCATTGCATAAATTATCACAAATCACATCTTGTCCATACCATATCACAAATTCTAAAAAACAAGTTAGACGTTCTCTAATTTATTTGTGCAATTTTTACGTGGCTTCTATGGGTCAGGAGATAGAACCGTTCTAATCTACACAAAAACCACAACGGTGATGTAAAGTTGCTTATTTTATAACCTTTTGAAAGACCTTTCGTTGAAGATCGCATCTCACTATAGCAAGAGAAACAGACACCTGCCAGCCACATGTGCAATACAAGTTGCACGTCAAGTGTGGAACCGGTCTCTCCTATGCGGACGAGTAAAGTTGGTCCGATCCGCTTCAATCTCACCATACCGTCAAGATACAAAATGCACGTGGGAAGGTAGCAACAAAAACATCAATGCCCACAACTTCTTTTGTTCTAATCGCACCAACATCTACGAATAGATCTAGGCTCTGATACCACTGAAGGGTCTGTTGCATAAAAAACGAAAATATTTCCTACAAAACAAGCGGAAGAAACCCAACGATCTAGATCTATTAGATGCAAGTAGCGAAGTGGAGATCGAATCTTTTACCCTTGAAGATCGAGCAAACATTTTGTCGGTGGAGGGGTTGGCTAGTCGATCCCCGCAACTAGACTCGTCTAGTCATGAGGAGATGTATTATCCTCGAGATCCAATCCGACAAAGCGCCGCACGAGCAGCACCTCCACGTAATCCACATGTACGGCTTGAAGTAGACTCCTCCTTCTTGATCCCACAAGAAAGGAGGAAGTGGTCCGTGAGATCCCAGCAGCACGACGGCATGGTGGTGGAGTTGGTGGAGTGTTCCCGTGGGCAGGGCTTCGCCAAGCAACACGCGAGGGAAAGAGAGGAGGGACAGGGGGTGGTGCGGCTAGGGTTGGAGTGCACCTCCTTGTGCCGCACCCCTCCCCTTTATATAGGTGGAGGGGCAAGGGGGGTGTGCCCCAACTCCTAGGGCCAGCCGGCTTGGGGAGCCTTGCACACAAAGGCACCTACCGTCTAGAGTCCGACGGCCAAGGGGAGACTTGGCTCCCAAGCCGAGTCCCCTAGGGTTTCAGCCTCCCCTTTCCCTTGTGTGCCCGCATGGGCCTGGAGTGGCCAGCCCAAGTGGCTGCTGCACAGCTCCCTCGGTCCATGTGGGCCCTAATGACAGGGGTCCCACTTTGGAACCTTCTGAAACCTTCTAGAAACTTCCGGTACCTTATTGGAAAATTCCCGGACTTTTTCGACACCTTCGGAAACAACTTTCCTAATATGAATCTTATTCTCCGGACTCTTCCGGATCTCCCCGTGACGTCTAGGATCTCATCCGAGACTTTGAATCAATATTTGTTTATACCATCAATTATCTCATCGCAAACCCTAGCTACATCAGAGCGTTAAGTGTGTGACCCTATGATACGTTGCAAACGTATCTAGAATTTTTTATGTTCTATGTTATTATTATGCCTGTTGTTACATGTTTTGCATATACTTTATATCATTTTTATACATTTTTGGGTACTAACCTATTAACAAGATGCCACACTGCCAGTTCCTGTTTTCTGCTATTTTTTATTTTCAGAAAAGTACTTAAGGAAATATTCTTGGAATTGGACGGAAATCTACGGGCGTTAATATTTCACCGAGACAATCACGGAGACCGAAGGAGATCCAGAGAGGCGCCAGAGGGCGCCCTCACCAGTGCTCAGCGCGGGCCCCCCTTCTGCCGCGCTGAGGGGTGGTGTGGGCCCCTCGGGTGCCCTCCGACGCCGCCCCTTCACCTATATAATCCTCCTGCCCCGAAAACCCTAAATATACAAGTCATACTCTAAGAAAAGTTCCAGAGCCGCCGCCGTCGCCAAACCCTATTCGGGAGGGATCCCGAAGCTCTTCCCGGCACCCTGCCGGAGGCGAGATCATCACTGGAGGGCTCTACATCACCATGCCTGCCTCCGGAGTGATGCGTGAGTAGTTCATCTTTGGACTACGAGTCCATAGCAGTAGCTAGATGGTAGTCTCTCCCCTTTGTGCTATCATGTTTAGATCTTGTGAGCTGCCCTACATGATCAAGATCATCTTATTGTAATGCTACATGTTGTGTTTGATGGGATCCAATGAATATTGATACTATGGTCAAGTTGATTATCAATCTATCTTTATATGTTGTTTATGATCTTGCATGCTCTCCGTTATTAGTATATGCTTTGGCCAAGTAGATGCTTTTAACTCCAAGAGGTCGTATTTATGCTCGATAGTGGGTTCATACCTCCGGTAATCTAGGTGAGTGACAGAAACATCTAAGATTGTGGATGTGCTGTTGCCACTAGGGATAAATCAACAATGCTATGTCTACGGTCATTTGTATTGTTTACATTACACACTTTTTTCTTAATGCAGTTATCTGTTGCTAGCAACTTAATACCAACGGGGGACACGGATGTTAACCTGGCGGTGGATTATTAGTCATAGATGCTGTTGGATAACGGTCTATGTATCTTGTTGTAATGCCCAATTAAATCTCATAGTAATCATCTTGTCATATATTTGCATTGTCACGCGTTCCTTATTTGTCAATTGCCCAGCTGTAATTTGTTTACCCAACATATTAGTTATCTTTTATGAAGAGACACCACTAGTGAACTATGGACCCCGGTCCATTCTTTTACACTGAAACAAGCACCGTTTACACCACGTTCCTTCATCATTTGCTCGATGTCCACTTTTTGCATTTACATTCATTTTCCACACCATACGTTTAATCCTTTGTTTTTAAGCAAGTCGGAGAGATTGACAACCTTCCTGTTTCGTTGGGGCAAATTAGTTTGATTGTGTTGTGTGTGGGTCCACGTCAGTACTAGTGTTGCGCCGCACTTGCAGTTTACAACCTTCTGAGAACTTTCTAATTCCTCCTGGATTGATAACCTTGGTTTCTTACTAAGGGAAAACTGCTGCTGTACTACATCATAACTTCCTCATGGGGTCTCCCAACGAACGTGTGGTTTCATGTCATCACCCTACGGGTTCGAGAATGTGTAGACATACCCGAGATTCGATAGTTGATATCACCATATCTAGTTTAATCTTGTTGCCCGGCAAGTTCTTTTTACTCGTCCATAATATAGGATCTCCGTGATTACTACTTAATCACTTGTTTGCAAACTTCCAGATGCTATATTACCGAGAGGGCCCAGAGATATCTACTCCGTCACATGGAAGGACAAATCCCACTCTTGATTCATGTCACCCAACAAATACCATCGGAGATATCTGAAAGCTACCTTTATAATCACCCAGTCACGAAGCGATGTTTGATATCCACAAAGTATTCTTCTGGTAAACGGGAGTGACATAATCTCATGGTCTAAGAAAACTATACTTGGGATATACTAAAAGCGTTGTCAATAAAACTGCGTGATATGATCAATTGCAACTCTTTATTATTGGGTCTTGTCCATCATATCATTCTCCTAATGATATGACTTCGATATCAAGTGACTATAACAAGTCCATGGTCAGGAAACCTTAACCATCTCTCGACTAACGAACTAGTCCGGTAGAGGCTTACTAGGGACACTTTGTTGTTTATATTCCACACACATGTATTATGTTTCCGGTTAATACAATTATAGCATGGATAATAAACATTTATCATAAACATAAAATATGGTAATAAACAACTTTATTATTGCCTCTTGGGCATATTTTTAACAATAATAACCAATGCACAATCTGATCATAACTTTATAATTTATCGGATCCCAGCAAACACATCTTTATCTGTACCTAATAATAAAGGAACTAAGGATTCTTTGGTTCGTACGTCAAGCTTCCTTCGTTGTCCAATGTCGTCCGATCCCGCACCAAAAATCCCGTATGGAAAAGCCTATCTGTGTCCGTTTCAGTTTGAAACAGCAGAGCAGCCACGAGAGGAGATTAAAACAGATCGCAGCTGCCTCCTTCCTTTCCTCCCACCCGTGAATATAGCGAGGAACAAACCAGGCAGGCCACGCATCCTCTCTAAATTAGATCGAATCCATCTGCCACCTCGACTATCAATAGAAAACCCTAGCGGGCACCGGCAAGTTCGACAGGGAGGGCCTCTACACTGCCGCTCAACTGGGACGCCCTCTGCCTCGCGTCGGAACTCAAACTCGTGACGCCTCTGTTGGTGCCAACACCTCAACCCTTGGGTGGACGCCTCCAAGCCCTTCAAGTTTCAGTGCCGAGGAGAACTTGCTCATCGCCCGCAACACACAGGCAACCTATGGAAACCGCTGGTCCACCATACCTCGACGACAAGCAGTAGAAGCAAGGCGCGGATGCGATGGCGCGACCAACGCCAGCATGCGGCAGTGGCGGCACGAGCAGCAACAACGTCATCACATAGCGATATTCTACAGGCATGCTGCATGCTCACTTTTCTGTTTATGTTTAATTGGTTATGTCAGGAAAAATCGGAAAATACGGCGGTTGTCAGGACGGAACCAATAACGATGCGACCAGCTGTGCCGTGTCCATGGCTCCATGCTGGAGTCTCTCATGGACATGATTTGATCTGTTAGTTCGCTTACAACTAGAATTAATGGCTGGCAGCGTAAGCTAATCGTGTACTGGAAGAAATGACTGCGCCTCATTCCAACCCCAACATGGCCTTATGCAACCCCACACGCGGAACGTGGTTGAGTAGCAACTTGCACTCACGCACAGTATTGCGGTGTCAACTTTTCCAGTTCCTTTATCCAGTATACAATTTTTCTTAGCATTTGGTCCGTCCTGGACATTTTTTTTCAGACAATGGATTTCAAACAAATTGTAATATACATAGAGACATTGTCATATCGGCATCACATTGTACCCAAAAATAGGCACCCGAGTTCCCATTTGCCTCGGCATCACATAGTACCCAAAAAAGAGGAGCCCGAGGCCCCATTCTGCCCCCATTTTCCACATTGTTCATGGGCAACATATAAATTGAGATGAATCAAACATCTCTTTCCATGAAAAGCTTTTGCTTCTTCTCGACCCATGCTCTTTTCCTCGGGGTCATGGTGTTGAGATTGGCCATCATGATCCGGGACTCCTCGGCGAGCAATGCTTGCTCCGCTTCCATGGCCCTAGGCCGGGCATTGGTCTTATCGATCTCGAGCTTCTTCTTTTGCAAATCGAAGAAGTTTTTCGCGTTGTCCTCTCTCTCCCGCCGCTTCTTCTCTTCCCTCTCCTTCTTCTCCTCGATGGCTTTGTCCTTTTGGGATATGAACCAAAAGGTGGAGATTCAAGGCTCTAGCCCTATCTCGATGGACAGTAAGAAGTCAGACAAGAGCTCAAAAAAGAAGAGGAGCTCAGAGTCTGATTCAGACGATTCTATCCCTCCTGATGCCGTTGCCAGCGCTGATGACAAGGAAGTTGAAAACCGCGGCGGCCTGCGCCTGCGCGGCCACCGCCTTATGTCTGTTCCTCCTGTCACCCCTCTTCTGCGTCTCCCTCGCTCGCTCCTCCTTGGTAAGCTCTTTCTTCGGCTTCTTCAGCTTCATGGTGGGTGGTGGGACTGTGGTGGGGTCCGCGGCGTCGAGCACGACGGTGGTTTCGTCGACGTCTCCGCCGGTCGCCATGGGTGTTTTCGCGGGAGAGGGCGGGAGACGGAGGGAAAGGGAGGGGAGATGGTACCAAATGAGGGTTCTGTGGCTGCTGGGCAGGCCAGGGGGTGGGATGGGGTGGACACCGCGCGGAGTTCAGACGCGTCCGCGCCGACGCAAACCCGGCTCAAATTTGGGCCGGATTTGGGTCGAAACGGACGAAAAAACGGACCTCGGTCCGTTTGCGTCGGCGCGTTGGGACCTGGTTTCGACCCATCCGGAGCGAAACGGACCGTTTCGGACGAAATGGGTCGGCGCGTTGGAGATGGCCTAAGGCTTCTTCCGGTCCGTTTGTCCGTTCATGTAATATTTACCGTTTTGTCTTCCCACCAAATCCCATACTACGGACAAACTGCCATTGGTACCGATTAGTTTTTTTAATTCTCCTCTCTCTGACCGAACGACACCCTCATCTGCTGTTGGACACCGACACCACCCCACTCCGACCTTCTCCTCCGCCCCCCTCTCCGGCTTCCCTCCTCGGCCTCGCCGTCCATATCCCATGACCTGGATCCGCGCCGCAGGGAACGGCTCCCCGCGCCGCCGCGACCTCCCGCGTGCTGCCGGGAACAACTCTCCACGCCCGCCTACGACTAACCCTGCTCACCGCCCGGAACGACTCCCCGCATCGCCACAAGCCATGGCTCCCCACGCCTCCGCCAGGCACGGATACCTCTATGGTGGCGCTGGACCAGGAGGTTCCCCTCATGCGGTGCTGCATCGGACGAGAGTGGATTGGACATGGCAAGGAAATTTGGACGCGGCACTAAAGAAATTGAGAGGACGAGGATGGATAGTTCGGTGCAGCCTAGACGGCGGGAGCTCGACCATGTGGTGGAGACAGGAAGCTCGTCAGGCTACGGCGCAAGGCACAGGTTGGCGGCGGATCTCAGAGGTCAGAGTCCTAGGAGATCGAGGAGGGTCGGCCTTAGCTTCACCACGCCGGTGAGGAGATACATCTGAAACCAAGAACAAGCTCCTGTACAGGCGACGGAAAGAGCCAGCAGCAACCTCCCTCAGCACCCCACAGCAAGGCCAGAAGCCTCCTTGCAATGGCGAAGAAGGATGCAAGGGACAAAAACTCCCCTGGCCGATCAACGCCTCCGCCTCACCATCCCTGGAGCAGGCCAGCAGTGGCACCTGACCGCATGGCCCCTCCCCATCCCTGGAGCGGGCCAGCTGCTTGCTGGCCGGGCAGCAGCGGCACCTGCCCGCACTCCAGCTTGTCGGCCGTCCGCAGCCGCACGCGAAGTTCAAGCCGTCGGCACTCCTCTGCCGCGCCTCCAGCCCCGCCGGTGCGGTGTCCCGGTCCTCCCCGCTCCCCAGCCGCCCGACGCCGCTTGCGCTCCCCGCGGCGCCTCCATCCCCGCCAGCGCGGCTTGCGCTTCCGCCATTTTTTGGCCGCGCGTGCGTCGAGCTCTGCGTCTTTCCTACTCCTCCTACAATTGGTGACACGAACTGTATCCGGATAAGAACTCTGCTCGAACACGCGTGATACGAACTCTGCTTGAACACAAGTCCATGGGCTGCCCGACATGGAATCCTTTCCCCGTCCGGGAAGGGGAAGGTATGTGCAAAAAGGACTCGACTCCCTCGACCGAAGCCCCAACCCAGTTGCAATTTCCCGTGCTTCCAATCTTGCCGTTCCGCCCGTGCGACGACATTGCTAGAATTCCGTGCTCGAGATTGTCCCCATCTCGCCGTCCAGCAGGCATCATTGGAACTCCGTCAGGCCGATACCGGTAATTAGCTTTGCATGATTTCTAGCCGTATTCATGTTTGATGCGTGTGTATCAGGTTTTACTGAAAGATGCTGGTAGTGTTCGGCCCGGCTTCTCCCCTCGCCGCCCAGATACAGCACCTTTGGACGGGTTTTGTCAACCTCGCACAGATGGGCGCCTCCGGTGAGGTCAAGGATGCGTTTTCATGCGCTTCATCTGCTTGATCAAATCCCTCAAGGAAAATCAAATGTAGATTGGTTATTTGGTTAGTATTGTCTCCTCTGATCCAACTAAAACTGCAAACGATCTTCTCGTGGAGCTGACCAACGCCCAACTGAACAGGGGCATGAGAAGCGGACACCAAAGACATGGAGCTCGCCATGAACTTCATGGTGATTCTGACTGCATTTATTCGAGGGGTAGATGCAGCCAACAGTAGTGCCGATTCTTGCTCTAATCTTTGATCAGGAGATTCTACTTAATTATTGTTACTAAATATTCTCTGTTATTTACTTGCTGAATATTGTAGCACACGGTGTTTTCAGATGCTGAATAATTGTCATGTTGCAGCCTTGCGGATCCAAAGAAGCTGCAATGCGTACAATAGGCTGATAAGCTAGACAAAACATGAGTATCTTTTTGACAAAAAAAAGTGTTGTCAAACTATGAAGGTTCATTTACATGTAGAAGATCAAGGCGTCTTTAAAAGGGGAACTACTATAATTTTGTAAACAGTAGGCTCTAAGCCATCAAGCAGAGCATGGATTTTTTTTACGCCCAACTGATGGAGAGTGTATTTGATGAACAATATCTAGCTGTTACCATTTAACGTATACCATCTCACAGGAATTACACTTTTCCGGCATGTTTTTGAATATTTCACGGAAAGAATCCCAAGATCTCATTTTGACCACCGTGAGGTATCATTTTTATGGAACTACAAGTATGGTGGTAAGTGTTCAGAGTTCCATGCATAGTTTTTGTTCTTTCTAATGTCCAATACTATTTTCCCCTGGCGAAGATGTTTGAATTTCCTAATATACCGTGTACGTATATACCGTGTTAGTGCATTAAAGTAGTTAGATTTTTCTAATGTGTTTTTCTTATTTCCTAATACTTTCTTTTTCCCGCCTTTTTGGGATTCTTTTTTTCTCCCGTTGCAAGGCACGGGCATGTGTGCTAGTTCAACATAAAACAGTAAAAAATATCATTGGGGGTTCCTGGTCCAATGCCACAATAAGTATAAATTTTCTTCTCCAAAATTCAAATCAAGTTTTGTGCTTAAAAGAAGTTTCATTCCAAAATAAGTAATTTTGCATCCCAAAGTTAGGAAAATTTATAGTATCTTCCTATTATATTGGAAGACCTGGAATGTGTATAATTCGAGTAATTTCATTATACCTATTATTATGAAAGGTTGTGTCAAATGTGTATGCGTCGCCGGTATTGGAAGGAGCGGATGATCTAATGGCAATGTACAGATCTAATGGCGATGTACATCCGCATCTTGACTCCTCCACCAACAATTAATCCGTCTTCCTCTGCTTCCTCTACTCCCGACCTAAGGGAGTCGACGACTTTAGCAGAGTCGGATGAGGTGGCGATGGAAGCGCATGGCTTTGTTGGCGCTGAATTGACGGACATATAAGACAGTGATGGCACGTGTGACCGCGTCGTATTTTTTATCTCTCCCCGTTGCAACGCACGGGCAGATTTGCTAGTCATATATCATTACAATAGTCGATCTTGATCATGTTAGACAGCTCATAAGATCATAAACAATGAGGCACAAGGTAAAGAGAGAATCATCTAGATACTACCATGGACCCGTAGTCCAAGATGGAACTACTCACACATCATCCCGGTAGTGATGAAGAGCCCTCCAAGATCGATTTCCCTCCGGCAGGGTGCCGGGTGAAAGAGCATGGTTGCCCCCATGTATGATTTTGGTAATTAATGATAATCTCTATGGACTAATGTGTGATTTGAGCTTCTTGTAGGTTATGTCCATAAGCAATGCTTCAACTCCATTTGTTGGACTCAATGCTAAAAGAAGAAGATTATTTCTTGATCAAGGCTAAGTGCAAGTTGATCAATACACAAGGCTAGTGATGAACCATGAGGGATCGTATGATCTCATGGCATGGTACGAAATTTCAATATAGCCTTGTGAACTAACCCATGATCTATGTGCTTGCTATTTCTATGTGGGGTTAGGTATCTCCACTCATTTGAAGATAATGGCCAAGTGAAGATAGGGTGAAGAGTGCCTCTCCCATATTGGTGTATGGGGGAGCAACATGTGAGTCTTCACCAAGCGAAGGGCAATCAAAAAAGGTGGTTCAACTTGAGAAGGTCAAGATCGTCATCATCTAGCTCCGCACTTGCAACTAGAAAAAAATCCCAGTTGCTACCTGATTTGCAACTTAAATATCTCAGTTGCAAACGAACTTGCAACTAGAAAAAATCTCAATTCTAACCCGACTTGAAACTGAAAAATATCTCAATTGCAACCACACTTGCAACTAGAAATCTCAGTTGCAACCACACTTGCAACTGGAAATCTCAGTTGCAACCGCACTTGCAACTAGGAAAAAAAATCTCAGTTACAACCCCACTTACAACTGAAAAGTCTCAGCAACCACATAGAAATCTCAGTTGCAACCACACTTGCAACTAGGAAAAAATCTCAGTTGCAACCCCACTTACAACTGAAAAGTCTCAGTTGCAACGACACTTGCCACCAGAAAAATATCTGAGTTGCAACCTCATTCGCAACTGAAATATTTCATCTGCAATCGCACTTACAACTGGAAAAGTCTAAGTTACAACACCACTTACAATTGGTAAAAATTTCCCACCTACAACCCCACCAAGGCCCATATCTTTTAAAAGAATCTCAGTTACAACCCCACTTGAAACTCACAAAAACATCTCAGTTACAACCCCAGTTGCAACTGTAAAAAAAATTCTCAGTTGTAACCCCATTTGCAACTGGAAACAAATTCTCACTTGTAAGCCGACTTGTAACTAAGAAAAACATCTCAGTTGAAACTCCACTTGCAACTAAAAAAATCTCGATTACAAGCCCACTAGAAACTAGCAAAAAAATCAGTTGCATCTTCACTCGCAACTAGAAAAGTCTCAGTTGCAAGCCAATTTGCAACTGAAAGAAAAAAATCTCTGTTGCACCCCCAACTTGCAACCGAAAAAGGGTACATAGAAAATTTACCCATGGTCATACACAACAAAAGAACAACTTTGGTCCCGGTATTGAAAAACAAAACATAAACCAACTATTGACTTTGCACGAATCTTGGTGGCCTAAATCCGACGACCACAAAGTTGATTGAGATTTGACTAATTCTCATACGACTAAGAATTAGAAATTACAAAAAAAAACCAATTAATAAAATAGATTTCAAATAATCATAAATAAACAATATTAAAAATGTGGTCCTAAAGTCTATAAAACAAACCGGTGCATTGTTTAACAAACACAAATGGTCGTACACAACAAAAGAACAACTTTCGCCTATGTAACAAACTAACTATTGACTCACATGAATCTTAGCGACCTAGATCCGACAACAAAGAAGTTGATTGGTATTTGACTAATTCTCATTGGAGTAAGAATTAGTAATTAGAATAAAACTAATTAATAAAAATAGAGTTAATAAATATCTTGAATAAACTATATGAAAAATGTCACATTAAAGTCTATAAAAACAAATTGGTGCATTGTTTAACAAGCACAAATAATAATGTAGAGACAAAAATAAGACACATGGGATTTACTAAGGGGCGTGGGAAAATAAAATGACCAGAAATAAAAATTAATTACCCGAAAATACAAAACAACAACCGATTTATTTATTTTTAGAATCAACAAAAACAATGAAACAATCAATAGTTGCACGCTACCCTTCAAACAACAACCAAAAAATAAAACCCACACGTTTAATAGCTTTCAAAAAAAAACACAACAACAACGATCTCACCCGCTATTGGTGGAACGACCCAAAAGAAAAGGCTGTTACACTCTCCTCAAGAACATCTTTGAACCCATTCTTAATCCAGATGCAACAAAGACAATAACCAGATAAGTTCATCTCACCAATAACCAGTTGTTATTTGGCAAGCTTGCCTCGGAAACCCCATAATAAGAGTTGCGGATCTCATCACCAAGAGTTGTGACCACCAACATGGTGACCAAACAACACAAGTAATTCCGCATATAGCCTACCGAATCGAATAGATGGTACAACCCACTTGAAGTTGAAGTTGAAGTTGAGGTGATACAACTGCAACCATTCCATTTAAACTACAGGAGAAAAAAGCAATTAACATTGCCAGAACCTGAAGATATCAAGTGCAGCCACTTGCCGAAGGAAGGACAACAAACTGCCCCGTCCAAGACAAACAGCTGCCTCATTGCAAGTAACAGCCATCACACAACCCACTTCCATAATTAGTTGAACATTGATCCGGTCTTTATCCAGTTGGAGATCCAGCTTAAGATAGCCGATGACTAGCAAATCGGAAACTTCACATTTTACAATCAACCAGAGGAATTGAACCTGAGATCTCCGATGTTTGAATCCTTCATACTAGGAGCCAGCATCAGTACCGAAGTTGAAGATGAAGAAATCCCCAATTCCCCAAATGATAACCAAGGATCCATCGGGCAAGGACTTGGCGCCGGAGAGGCCCTCACGGTGAGACCTGCAGAGCGTCGAATCCCGAAAGGGCCGCGCCAGATTCGGCCATGAGACAGATGACCGGAGCTCCAGACCACACTCGCTGCCACCCCTTCCACCATGGCCAGAGCACGCAACTGAGGGAGAAAAGCTTGGCGATCGTGAACTAGACCAAGAGGAACACCACAACCATCCTGGAAAGCAGCATGAGACCTAGTAGCACCAAAACATGCCGGCGTCGCTCCGCAGCACAACCAATCGCAGCGATCCAATCCCAAGCCCAACTAGCGGAGCCCAGACCACGCGGATCAGCGGCGCTCCATCTCTTCATCGCTGCACCTCCCGAAATGGGCATCTTTCCGACTTTGAGCTCATGCCATCGAGGGAATCCCGAATTGAAGCCGAAAAAGACCATCAAGAGGAGGAAGATGAAACGGAAGAACCCTAGATCTACTTTATTTCGATGGGAAGGAAACTAAAACTACGAGAAAAACCTATACTACTCCAGAACCCCCCCCCCCCTCACCATCGGCCACCGTGGCCGCCGGAGACGGGGAGAGGGAGGCCGAAAACGAGGTCGGAAGGGAGGGTCAAGGGCAGAACAGCACTAAGGGCAAGTCGCCACAGGGGCAAGTCACCTTGTCGTAATCCCTCCCGCTAGGATTGCAGATCGGGTCTCTAAATCTAAATCAGAAACGAAACCAACATCCCAGTCCAAATCCAAAATAAGACCTGACACCGTACAAATCCATATATACGATTATACGAGGCCTAGCAAAGCACCAGGTCGGGACGAATCGATCTGTACATTGGTGTTCTGTATATTCTATATACGCCGAGAACATCGCTCAAAAAGAACAATAGAAAGGAGAAATCCCCAGCCGACGCAGGCACCCTCGACGCGAGTCGCCTCAATACCCAAACCGTTCCAAGATGCCGAAGGCCAGCAGGCGGCGTTCGAGGGGGAATCCAGAGACGGAGAGGGAGAGGGAAGCGAAGAAGAAGAAGAGAATCCTGCCAGTGATGTTCGCGACCTTTGAGAGTGAAAAAGCCCAATCCGAAGCAAGATTATTAGGTACCCAGCCAACGCCCGCTTAATTTTCCTCCTCATCGCCGCATCAGTAGTAGTATTGGTGTTCACTTGTTCGTTTCTTCTGTATGTAGATCGTGCGTACGGCGATGCGGTCGAGTCCTCGACGGAGGAATCCTCTGAGGATCCACCCAGCCCTCTGCTCTACAGACCTTACATCCCCGACGAGCTAGCTGATAGGGCGGACATACGTGCCGCCTTCCGGGAAGCCAAGGCCACATCCCAAGCAGACAGAGGTCAGGCCCTGATCCCTCATTTTCTCGTTACTAGCACATTGCCCGTGTGTTGCAACGGGACTAAAAATTGCACTTGTACACATGACTTACCTAATGGATATCGATTTATAAAAGTTATATTCGTAATCATCTCTATAACAGAAGCATGACAACATGCAAAAACAAAGATTAAGAACTGTTCATTCATAGATAGGTAGTGATTCCTCCATCTGAGTTTATGGATAGAGGACGAGAATAAAATTTGAAGTTTTTTCTCCTAATCATGAGAGCTAAGAAGGTATAAGTAGGTAATGCTTTGTTTGTAAGGTGCTCATGAAAAGTAACTAAACTAAAATGGATATAATCTCATCAAAGTACCTGTCAGCCTGCCATCAACACTACCATCACGCCTGCAGAAAAAAAATCATCTCTAGACCAATCTTCTACTCAAGAGTACCTAGTAGTGAACAAAAACAAGAACGGGGGTGCAAAAAGTGAGATCGACACACATAGTCTTACAACTCGGACCTCGTGCCAGAGGCACAGTCCAGTCTCGTAAAATATGGGAACACATGCCTTGTAAAATGAAACCACATTCAGCTCAGAACTTAAGCCCAAACAATATATCTTCTCTTAAATCCAGCCGGAATTGAACTGTTGCTTTTGAGATTCCTGCCAGGCCCTTGATGAACTTGCCCATTCGACCAGTCCCTATAAACAAACTTACGCTATCACAGGCTGCAAAAAGGATAAAAAGGATGACGCTATCACAGTGTACAGCCAGAATAAACATTCAATAAACCTAACGCAGGGCAGCGACCTTCTGTGTGTAGATGTTAATTGTGCTGAACTGGTCATGCCACAAGACACATGTTGCTTCTAAAAGATGTATAACATCTACAAGATTACAGACTACTTACTTTACCAGTGTAAATGACACAGAAAAAAGTGTGGGGTCTCGTTTTCTATAGATGACCATATATTGGCAGCCAAGAGGTGTGGCCCGAGCATTATTAGACCTCAGAGCATCATTCGAAGTATTAAAGTCACTGCCGGAATTAATCTTCACCATGACTTCTACCGGAGCACCGAGGCACGGAAGATGTGATCCCTATCTTGGAACACAGACCGACGACGTTCACTGAACTTCATATGAACCAACACCTCAATATTGTCCTTAGTGAATAATAGATAGGACCAGCTTGTTGGTGTGGAGCATGGCTGATAGGTGAGTAGCAGGAGCTGGTGGGTGCCAGGGCACACAGGCTGCCTCCCCTCTCCGTCTTCAGGAAACGCGCCAAAGAACAAAGTCGATACATGCCCCACTGCTGCTACTGTTGTCTATAGCGAGCGGCTCGCCTAGATGTTCGACCAGGCAGTCTGTTGCCATTGGTGTCTACAGTGAGCGGCTTGCCCAGATCTTCAACCAGCCGGTCGCTGGCGAGGTTGCCGAAGTGATCCTACCGCATTGTCGTGGGGATTGCTCGCCTCGCCATAGGAGGAGGATGATTGGACGCCGGAGGAGCAGTAGGATGGAAGGGTGGCGATTAGCAGCGGTGGTGGATTTGCAGGGAGGTCAGGCGAGCGAGATGAACAGTTGGCACACTATGTCCTGACGGGAAACAATTTAGAACCACTTCGGTCGGTTGGGTAGTACAATTTGGACCGTGGGTTGCTTTCAGAAAAATAGGAGGGGTAAATTGCAAAATCACCGACGATCGGAAGAATCCTTGCTGACTTTATAATTATATTAGGTATAGATATATCATCATCGTTACTGAGAGACTAACCTAGCTAATTTTATATGTATATGTAGATCGTCGGTTTTCTGTCTTCACCTTGGACCGCCACTCTTCACGTTCCTGCCTGTTCAACGACCGACGCCTTCTTCACATTCGTGAGTCGGCAAAGGATGCCGTGCTTCGTGCCGCCAACTCTATTATCAGCCTCTCATCCTATCTCGGTACGAACACATGTAACTAAACATAGAATTAAAAATACTTTCTAGCAGAACTACCGAGCTAGTGTTGTGACTTTCAGTTTGCTTTCATTGCAGACGATGAACCCCTGAATAGGTGTTGTGGTTTGTGGATTCAACGGGACGACAAGAAGAAAACCGCCATTGTTTTGACGTCCGCGCATCTGATTCGTGCAAAGGATCCCTCCGTGAGGAACCAGTGGATGTTCGAGTGGACAGGCAAATATTATCGCGATGCTAGCGTGAGCTTCTTAACGTCAATTCACTATTCTATTTATCTATATTCTTCATTCACTAGTCTTTCTTTCTTTCTTTCATCTCAAATTTAGTTATTTGCAATGCATCAATAATCGGCAGCAGCTGGTTACCAATTAAATGTGTTATTATCTCTGCAATTTCTGTAGAATAAAAGTGAACAACTTTGTACCTAAAAAAGGACATGATTCGGTGCGGCTTTCGTTGTTTCTAATAGTTAATCTCTTGAAAATGGTTTTGTCAAATACTATGAAAATTTTCTTTGAATCTTAGTGTCATAATTTTTGCGGTTGTCTTTCCAGGTCATTGTTCACTTGTTGGACGGTGCAACTGCATTAGCCAGTCTTATCTACCTCCAGGAGCACTACGAATTTGCGCTTTATGAGGTTGTAGTGGACAAACCGGTTCAACTGTCCACTTTTAATGACAATGTGCATTCTGGTCAAGATGTTTTCCGTCTTGGAAGAGATGAAAGTCTTGATCTAAGGATAACCCATGGTATGGTGGAATATATGATTCCAACCCATCATGAGAGATGTCACTACATGTATTTTTCCCAGCATGAACGCAATGTATGCACTATTATATAGTTCTAACTTTATGTTTTGTATTTCCATCTTAATATTTTGTTAGTGCAAATTATAATGTGTGTTATTGTTACTATATGTTGTATAAATAGTTGCATGACGATGGAGGGCCCATCATTGACTTAGAAGGGACAGTTGTGGGCATGGTTAACAATCAAATCAACGAGACCTTTGTACCTTCTTCCATATTGCACAAGTGCTTGGATATGTGGAAAAAGCTCAAGTACGATCTTTATTCTCAATTCTTTTTTACTACTGTTAATTAAACTTATGCATTCTCTTATGTATTTTACCTCATGCAATGCAATTCAACAACTATGAAATAATGTTTAGATTTTGATACGTTTGAAAGAATTGCTAAAATGTGATTTAGAAAATCATCGGGTGAGGCGTGTGTGCTAAAAATGCATGTAAGATTATAGAGAAAATGTGTTTTGGTCACCTCATCGAATTTTGTGTATTTTCTAAACTATTCATATCAAGGTTATAGGAACTAATTTTGGTGTAAATTTCAGTTTTTCTACTTAACTTGGTGACCTATTTTTCGGGCGTAATCCTCTTTTGAACACGACATGAATTAATGCTTGTTATTGTTAATTCTATAATGTTCTTGCCTAAGTTTTGTGTGATACTCACTTGGTATTGATTCTAATGAAATATATTTTTCTATTTTAACATAATTATATAACACGATTACAATCTTAATGATTATATTTGGTGTAGATGCATCCCTCGTCCCCACCTTGGAATGACCTTTACTTCCATCAAGCTTCTAGATCCTATTTGTATTGAGAAGATGAGGCGTAAGCATAACATTGAGTCTGGTCTTATTGTTGAACAGGTAATTTTTAAATTATTTATTTCACATTTCTATTAGTTTTCCCAACAAAAATCCTCATTTGCATTTTATGGCTTAATCACTGTCAACTAAACATTAGGTGTCAAAAGAATCGAATGCTGAGAAACTTGGAATCCGCAAGGGTGATATTATTGAACGTTTGAATGGAGAGTATATTTCTACTACAATCGAGGTATGTAGTAAAATGGAAAAGGAGAATATATATTTATTTTTATGTGACACATTATGGTCTTGGATTTTGTGTCAGTTGGAAAAGATGTTGCTGGACATAGGCAGGTATCACTTTCATCAAACAAAAGTATTAAATGCGGAACTAGATATCCAAGTAAGTTACTATTATATTTTAATCATTTAAATTTATCTCGACCATAGCACTTTGAAACAATATTCTTGACTTTATAGATTCAAATATTCCGTGCCACGAAGCTGTGTCGAAGAGCTAGAAAGTTGACAGTAATTCTGTCGGATTGTGGAGAAGACATTATAGAGGGTAAACATCTTTTTAACTTAGTAGATGATTTTTTTTGTGAATCTAAGTTACTGTATTTCCCTCTAGTGTAGATTCAATTTTTCTTGTTCAGCAATTCCCCAAGCCTTTAATATAGATTTTTAGAATTTGTTGGATTATTTCGGCCCCTTGTTTTGTTGCATGTATAAATACATGCAATAATCACCAATATACGTGGTGTATTTAATTGAACCTTCATATTTTTATTTGTGTAGGAACTTACCCTATCACTGTTGGAATTTGGAGATGAGTCAACTAACCCGATACACAAGTTCTGTAGATTATTTTTGTGTATCATCAAACAAGAACTTATTATGATGATTTTTTGTATGCAATTCATGGAATGAGAAGCAACATAGCTTTGAGAAGAATCTGACTACTTATTTTGTGTTTTGTGACTCACATCCTTGTGGGGCGTTGTCTGGCACCATGGTGGCGTGGACGATTGACCTGGCAGGGGCTATGCGGATCTCTGTCCTGAAGATGGACCAGCGGTTGATGGCGGTGACGGCTTCTAACGTGAGTGCATGAGGTACTCGCTGCGGGTCTGCTAGACCGGATAAGTGCTCGCGTTTCCACCATAGGGGTGACTCGTTGATACCCGGTATTTAGCTGGTGGGGTGTTGTTTATGTTTTTTGGGACATAAGGCCCTGACGGCATATTTCTTCACCCATTGTCAGGTTTGTAGGTGTTTAGTGGTGGCTTTGGATTTTGTGATGTATATTCTTGACAAGTCTTTGTCGAATAAAATCAAAATAAAGGTCGTACGCATCTCTTCGATGCAAAGGCCGTGGGTCTCATCCTCCATTTTCAACAAAAAAAATACCGGACTTTACCCTAAAGTTCAGCAGTGCAACAGCACGCCACTTAGTAATTCCCTTGGAGTGGCAGCTAACTAATGAAGTGCGTACATAGCAATCTAAAGATGCAGGGGCATAGAATAAAGGTATTACTCCCTCCGATCCATAAAAGTGTCGTCCACTTAGTACAAAGTTAGTAATAATTTAGTACAAAATGAACAATTTTTATGGATCGGAGGGAGTATTAATTTTTACGCAACGAGCACTCACTAATAGATTCATGGTTATCCCAGACTACATGTGTTATTCCCCGACTCATGTTAAGCGATCAGGGAGCAAGCTGCCCAACAAGCTCTTTCAGAACCCAGGGGCAACTACTGGTGAGATGCTCAAAGCCATCACTCGCTAAGAAAGCCTTGAGATTGTCATCAGACTTGAGAAAGCCTTGAGATTGTCATCAGACTTGAGGTGGATATCTGTTTATTTTTTACTGAGAAATTTAAAGTGATATTACTAAATTCTGCTCACCGATACCAACTTGATTATGTCTTGCTAGCTTGATTATCGAATATCATGCATATACCAAAATTTACGGTAAAGTTCAGCAGTGCAGAGGCACACCACTGAATAATTACCTTGGAGTGGCAGCTAACTAATGAAGAGGGTACTTTGCAATCTAAAGATGCAGGGATATAGAATAGATGTACTATATATATGTTCGATTAATTTTGATGCAGCGATGCACCTGACCATACTCTACTAATAGATTCATGCTTATCCCAGACTACATATGTTGTTCCCCAACTCATGTGAAACAATTAGGTGGCAAGCTGGCCAACAAGCTCTTTCAGAACCGAGGGGCAACTACTGGTGAGATGCTCAAAGGCATCACTCGCTACGAAAGCCTTGAGATTGTTATCAGACTTGAGAAAACTGAAGCACGCGTCCTTGAGCCCTTGGCAACCATGCTGCTCCGCGCCTCCGCCAGTGTCAACGTAGTGGCCACCGTGCTTGTGTCGATGTGGCTGCACAGTTCCTCCTCGCAGATCAACTTGAGCCTCTCTAGGTTATACCTGTCCGCCGCCACAAGCAGATGCTGAGCCATCTCGCATGTTTCGCCGCCTTCGCCGTGCTCCGGCACGGAATCGGTGTAGATGAAGTGTAGCATATCTCTGAAAACCCTCGCCTCCATATCATGGATGGTTATGCATGTTGCGGTCTTCTCCTTCGTCGGACCGAAGAGCTCCGCCAGGAACACGGACGACCGGGCGGCGAGCACGTACCTGTGCGCGGCGAACTTGTCGCTGCCGACCTCGAACGTGACATCCGCCCCATGACCGTCCGAGAGGAGCCGACCAAAATGGCGGTGCATGTCGCACGGCGGCACCTCGACGAACCGTGTCGTGACGCCGACAGCCTTTGTCGCACGGATCTCCTTGTTAACAGTGACATAGCACCTGATCCCCAAGGAATCGTCTTTTAGATAGGTCGACTCCTCCAACGCTTTCCTCTCGAAGAATTGGCCGTATCTGTTTCCAGAATTGGGCGGGTACGTGTGTACTGCTGCTTCGGTGCGCAGGGGGACGTGCTTGCCCTCGGCCTGGTCGAGCAAGCTGAAGCTGTACCTCACTTTGACGTCTGTACCGTCGGTGTCCTCGAGAAACAGGGACATTTTTTTTTTTTTCGAATTGAGGGGCACAGGCCCCCGATTTCATTAAAATGAAACCAGATATTCCTCACAAGATCATCCATCATCCTCACACACACTTCTGCTAAAACCAGCTAAAACTTACAACAAAGCAACCTCTACTTCTACAGGACCAAGAAACAGCTAAACAAACAGTTCACATAACGTCGCTTACAAGGAAAACTTCGCTACCAAAACCAGCATTTCAACTCTTCTTTTTTCTGTCTTAAAACGCCTACTCACAGGCCACCCTTCTGTTCAAAAACCACCAGAGGAACAGAAAAGCAGTTCAGTTTTCTTTTTCAGTCTCCAATTCTCTTCACCAGTGGCCCCCAACCAGCATGCTTGTTGAAGACCTCAGTTGCAACCACGGCTAGGCGCCGCGCCGCGCTGCGAAGCCCCCGACGTTCGTTTTGCTTCTGCAAAGCAGACCAATGTTCCATCCAATTAGCAATACTATACATTACAGCCGTAGGATCACGCGGGTAAACATGATCAAACACCGCTGCGTTTCTGGTATTCCAAACTGTCCAGGCAGCAACCCCCACAGCCATAATTTTTCTCTTTTTTACACTGAACTGTGAAACCCATTCACTCACATCTTGAAATTTTTCAGGCACGGTTACTAAGCCTGAAGCACATTTAACCACACCCCACACATACCTCGCAAAAGTACATTTAAAGAAAAGATGATCTATAGTTTCTAATTCACTACAGAAGCAACATTTGTTATCTTTTCCTTGCCAACCCCGTCTAATTAGCACATCCTTTGTAAGGATACTTTTATTAAAGGTCAGCCACAGGAACACCTTAATCTTTAAAGGGATTTTCACAGACCAAAGCCCTCTGTGTTCCCATTTAACATTCGCCATTTTAAGAGCTAGGTACATTGACTTTACTGAGAAAATGCCAGATTTGGTCAAAATCCACCTACATCTATCTTCTGAATTACTTAACACAACATGCGCACACAAATATTTCATTTGCTGCCACATAGCTGCAGTTTCACCCCAAAGGACTCTCCTAAATTTAATAATAGACCAGTTGGAATCTAATACTTCAGACACCAACACATTTTTATTAAAGGAAATGTCATACAACCTGCTAAATCTCTCACATAAGGTCTTATCACCTATCCACAAGTCCTCCCAAAACCTTGTTCTTTTACCATTTCCTACAACTTTCCTACAGAATTTAAAGAAAGTATCCTTAACACCCATCAGGCCTTGCAGAAATGCGATTGCCCAGGCTTTTTTAACACATGCAGATAAAGTTTTCTTAACATACTTGTTCCTAATAATGTTCTGCCAAACACCTTCCTCATTTCCAGTCTCCATAACCATTTACTTAAAAGACAAATATTCATTACTTGGAGGTCAATTACCCCCAGCCCACCTAACTCTATTGGCTGACAAACTCTTTCCCACTTCACCAGATGATATTTTTTAGTGTCCATACCTTCTTGCCAAAGCAACCTTTTCATGAAATACTCTATTTCTTACACGTCCCTTTCGGTAATTCAAACATAGACATCATATAAAAAGGAACATTGCTAAGGCAACCTTTCAAAAGAATTAACCTACCCCCATACGAATTCTGTCTACCAGCCCAACCATGCAATTTTTCTCTACTTTTCCTTCAGCCCCACCCCAATCACTGTTATTAAGTCTAACACAACTCATAGGTACCCCCAAATATTTAAAAGGTAGTCTCCCAACAGCACAAGTAAAAATGGTTGAGTATTCATCTACCCTATCTTTAGCTCTACCAAAACAATAAATTTCACTTTTGTGAAAATTTATTTTCAACCCGACAATTGTTCAAATATACATAGTATATTCTTCAGATTCCTAGCCCCTCTAAACTATCCTTAAACAAGAAGATGGTGTCGTCTGCATATTGCAGCATACTGACACCTTCATCAACAATATCCTCTACCAGCTTTCCAGCAGACCATTCTCTACAGCCAAAGTAATAAGTATATTCAACACATCAATTGCAAAGTTAAACAAAATGGGGGACAAGGGATCCCCCTGCCTCAACCTTTCCTTGACTCAAAAATTTCCCAGTCAAGTCATTAACTAGCACCGCTACTTTACCATGTGTCACTGAATTCATGACCATTTCTACAAATTACTCGGAAACCCTTTCTTAATCATTACTTCCTTAAGAAATTTCCAATTAATCTATCGTAGGCTTTCTCGAAATCTACCTTAAACAGTACTACTGCATCAAGTTTTTTTCTTATGTACCTCATGCATCACTTCATGCAAGATGACAACACCATCTAAGATAAACCTCCCT